>PVJI01001041.1:0-204690 GCA_004026765.1 Micronycteris hirsuta
CTATGGACAAAACTAAAGGGAGGGGAAAGGGGGTAAGGGGGAGGGGGGAGAGAAAGGGGGAAATGGGGCAACTGTAACAGCATAATCAATAAAATATAGTTAAAAAAAAAAAAACTCAATGTCAAAAAAAAAAGCCCAGTTAAAAAATGGGCAAAAGACCTGAATAGACACTTCTCCAAAGAGGACATATAGATGGCCAATAGACATATGAAAAGATGCTCAACGTCACTAATCATCAGAGAAATGCAAATTAAAACCACAATGAGATATCACCTCACACCTCTCAGAATGGCTATATGTCATCAGTACATCAACAAACAACAAGAAACCTGAAACACCAATCCAAGAGAACCTATGCACCCCAATGTTCATAGGAGCATGATTGACAATAGCCAAGTGCTGGAAGCAACCTAAGTGCCCATCAGTAAATGAATGGATCAAAAAACTATGGTACGTTTACACAATGAAATTCTATGTGGCAGAAAGAAAGAAGGAGCTTCTACCCTTTGCAACAGCATGGATGGAACTAGAAAGCATTATGCTAAGTGAAATAAGCCAGGCAGTAAAAGACAAATACCATATGATCTCACCTTTAATAGGAACCTAATCAACAAAATGAACAAGCAAGCAAAATATAACGAAAGACACTGAAATTGAGGACAGGCTGACAGTGACCAGAGGGGAGAGAGGAGGGGATTACAGGGGAAGAGGGTGAAGGGTTTGCAGGAACAATTATAAAGGACACATGGACAATATCAAAGGGAGGTAGTGGAAACAGGGGAGGGAGATGAGGAAGGCTGGGGTGGTGGGGAGGGCTGGGGGGAAAAGGCAGAAAACTGTACTTGAACAACAATAAAAAAATGTTAAAATAAAAAAAAAAAAAACAAGTGTTGAGGATGTAGAAAAAGGGGAATCCTTTTGCACTGTTGGTGGAAATGCAAATTGGTGCAGCCACTGTGGAAAGCAGTATGGAGACACCTCGAAAATTAAAAATGGATTTGCCTTTTGACCCAGCAATCCCACTTCTGGGAATATATCCAAAGAAATCCAAAACACCAATTCAAAAGAACATAAGCATCCCTATGTTCATTGCAGCACTATTTACAATCATCGAGATATGGAAGCAGCCCAAGTGCCCATCAGTAGATGAGTTGGTAAAACAACTATGGAACATTTACATAATGGAATACTATTTGGCTGTAAAAAAAAAAAAAAAAAGGAAAAGAAACATTGCAGCAGTATGGATGGACCTGGAGAACATTATGCTATGTGAAATAAGCCAGTGAGAGAAAGACAAATACCACATGATTTCACTCATATGTGGAATCTAATGAACAAACTGAACTAACAGGCAAAACAGAAACAGACTCATAGGTGGAGAGCAGGGTGACAGCAACGGTGGGGAGGTTAGCGGGTGGAGGGATTGAGCAAAAAGGAAAAAGGACTCGTGGACAACAGTGTGTTGACTGCAGTGGGGGATGGGCTTGTAGGGGTGATAAATGGTAATGGAAAAATATACAATAAAAATTTTTTTAAATAAAAGTAAACTACAATAATAAAGTGCTGAAAAAAGAAAAGAATACAGGCATCAAAAAATGAATGGACATCTACTCCAAAGCAGTTTGAAAACCCAAAAATCTTTCTTGCACAGCTTAACAGCTCCTCCTCCACCTCCTCTTCCTCCTTAATAAATACAAAAATTAGTATTGGATTTGAGGCATCAGGTATATTTGTCAAATTCCAAGTCATTTTTCATTAAGAGGAAAGGATTCCATATTATTCTTTCCATTTTAGTTGATGCTGCAATTCTAAGGGTTATAGGGCTTTTAAGATTTTAAGATTTCAAGTGTCTTATATCCTCGGCTTAAATATTTCATATATTCTATCTTATAATTCAAATGTCTAATACACATATAATGTCAAAGACGTGTGAAACATTTCCCTGAAAAGAATTAGGTATTTAAAACTGCAGGTGACTTTGAAATTCTAGTAAATCTATTGGGCTTTCATTATTCATGAGCTTTCCCCTCAACATTTCCAACTCCTTGATCCTTTGCCACTTCTGTTGCCACTGTGTTCCATGTGGCCTGGTTAATGTGTATTCCATGTGCTAACTCTTGGGTCTTTCTTTTTTCAGTAAATTTGTATTTAAGTGCCCTTTTGAAATAAGGACTTTCTGCATGATCTTCTCTCTCACTGACTTTCTCTGTTGTCTTCTTGGGCAAAGATTAAGTTTCTTTCCAGCTCCACTTCTTTGATCCATAAAACAAAAACCATCGCTCTTCTTCTCAGGTGTGTGAGAATAAACAAGTGAGCGCTGGCCGGGCAAAGGCTTCTTGTGGGCTTAAAAGGCATGCTAGAAGGGTAGGGTGTTTTCTGAATTGCTGTAGCATTCATTGTGTGCCAGTTAGCACTACACATGCCTGACATTTGTGGGTACTATTCTCATTTCTAACAAGAGGGAAGAAAACTATGAAACACGCTAAAGGCAAAACAAGGATTGGAACCCAGGCAGTAAGATTCCTGAGGTTAGGCATTAGAGCTTTTCAGAAATGGAACAGGTTATCTTTTTAAGACAGGGTTCTCCATCTTCAGAGGGTGGCTGCCCAGCAAGTCCTTGGAGAAAGGTTGTGATGCGTAAGGTGCTAGCCTTTATGGAATGCAGTTATTTGGCTCTTGCCCCAAACCTCAGAATCTGTTCCCTGTTGCTACAGCCATTAAATGGAAAACACTAAAAGCATTGTTGCTTCCACTCTAAAATTGTTACAGGATCATCTCTGTTGCATCTAAACAATATACACCGATGGCCAGGAGGTGCCTTTCAACAAAGATACAGGTCCTAGAAATGCATCAGTGACAGCATCAGTGGCAGACACACAGCCCTGTCATCAATAAGCTAGACTGGTGAGGTATTTCCATATACAGTGAGGGGTGCTAGGCCAGACAGAGATCACAGCTCTGTATGCGTGCGGCGCGAGGGGGAGAGAGGCTTCCTGGTGAAGCTCACACCTGAAATTAAAAATAAAGGAAGGGTGGGAAGGATGCATCACTTTGATCTTGTCATAGTATTGGCAAATCATTTATATGAAAATAGAGGGAGTATTAAGCTGGACTTCTGAAAACCTTTTGCTTTTACCACTTTCTCCTTACCCTACTACAGTTGAAGGACTTGAGAGACAAGAAAGGAAAATATCTTTTGTAAAATTAGAATTTCCTGGATAAAAATGACATTTATTTCATGTTAGAAATCTCCAGTAATTGCGAAGTGGGCAGAGATTACACCAAATTGTTAATTGCCATCATGAAAAATTACCATTATGAACTAATGAACTAGTATAAATCAATAAAGAATAACATATAATTGGATTTCTAGTAATTAGAATGTAATAGAATCAAATAGGACAAGGTCTATTTGTAATACATAGTAGGGGGCTCAAGAAACTTTACTGAATATTAATGTTTGTCAAGAGTTCATTAGAGATAAACAAAACAATACCATCTATGACTCAGAGACTTCAATTAGAAACTGTCTCTAGTAACTGCTGGAAATAGAGCTAGCACAGATTAAGATCAATAAATACAGGTTACTTGTGTTACAAATAGAAACAGTTTCTTTTCAATAAGGCATAAAACAATTTGTCCTCTATAGGATAAATTACTCATTTTTCTTTTTTTAACTTTTATTTTTTAATTATATTTTATTGATTATGCTATTACACTTGTCCCAATTTCCACACCTGTGTCCCCCTCTTCCCAGCACCCCCCAGTCCCTCCCGCAATCCCCCAACCATTGTTCATGTCCATGGGTCATGCATAGAGATTCTTTGGCTACTCCATTTCCTATCCTGTACCTTACAGCCCCACGGCTATACTGTAACGACCTGTCTGTACTTCTTAATCCCCTCACCTCTGCACCCATTCCCCCACACCCCCTCCCATGTTGTAACCATCAAAACGTTCTCTGTATCCATGATTCTGTCTCTGTTCTTCTTTATTGCTTAGTTTTTTAGACTCAATTGTTTAGTCTCAATTATTGAGTGTAGATATGTATTTTTTGCCATTTTGTTGTTCATAGTTTTGATCTTTTTCTTAAGTCCCTTTAACATTTCATATAATAATGGTTTGGTAATGATGAACTCCTTTCGTTTTCTCTTGTCTGGGAAGCTCTTTATCTGTCCTTAAATTCTAAATGATAGCTTTGCTGGGTAAAGCATTCTTAGCTATAGGTCCTTGCTTTTTTAAGACTTTGAATATTTCCGGCCAGTCCCTTCTGGCCTGCAAAGTTTCTTTTCAGAAATCAGCTGACAGTCTTATGGGAACGCCCCTGTAAGTAACTAACTGCTTTTCTCTTGTTGCTTTTAAGATTCTCTCTTTATCTGTAACCTTTGGCATTTTAATTATGATATATCTTGGGGTGGGCCTCTTTGCATCTGTCTTGTTTGGGATACTCTGTGCTTCCTGGATTTGCACTTCTACTTCCTTCACCAAATTAGGGATATTTTCTTTCATTGTTTTTTCAAGTAGATTTCCAATTTCTTGCTCTTTCTCTTCTCCTCTGGCACCACTATGATGCAAATGTTGGAACTCTTGAAGTTTTCCCATGGGTTGCTTATACTGTCCTCATTTTTTTGGATTCTTTTTTTCTTCTTATCATTCTGATTGCTTGTTTTTTTGCTACCTTATATTCCAAATCATTTATTTGATTTTCGTCTTCATCCACTTTACTGTCATTTCCCTGTAAGTTGTTCTCTATTTCAATTAGTGGATCCATAGTTTCTGACTGGATCTTTATTATACTGTTGAGTTCTTCACTAATTCCCTGAGCATCCTTATAACCAGTGTTTTGAACTCAGCATCTGATAGATTGCTTATCTCCACTTTGTTTAGTTCTTTTCCTGGAGTTTTGATCTCTTCTTTCATTTAGGCCGTGTTTCTTCTCATTTTGGCAACCTCCCTGTATTTGTTTCTATACATTAGACAGAGCTGCTATGATTCCCTGTCTTAGTAGCACAGCCCAATGTTGTAGGTGTCCGGTAGGGTTCAGTGTAGGGCATACCCTCCACTATCACCCAAGCTGGGTATTCAAGGTACACCCTTCATGTGGGCTGAGTACACCCTCCTCTTGTAGTTGTCTTGATTTCTGTTGGCAGATCAGTGGGAGTATCTTACCCAGCCCATTCAGCTGCAGGGATGGGCAGTGATCACCCACCATGGAGGATCAGCTGTGCAGAGGCAGGTTGTTGGTGCTCCATCATGGTCTCTAGCTGTCCACTGGGTCTGCATGCTCTGGGGTTTCCTGGGTGGTGCAGGTGAAGGTCAGTACCTCCTCCTACCCCGGTTTTGCCCAGGGCCACCCTGCCTGAGCTATAAAGCAGTCAGAGATGGCTGCTACTTTTGCTGGGCATGGATATTCCCAGGTGAAGCCAAAGTCTGAATCTAGGCTGGTTGTTGCTGGTGCTGGGCCTGGAGCTACTTAGCAAGCGGTATGGGGGCTAGGGACTCACTGAGGCTGGCTGTTGCTTATTTGAGAGTATTTAAGAAGTTGTGAAGCATTAGTCAAGACCAGCCATTCATATGAAAAAAAAGCTTGAGTTGGCCCCTAGTTGGATGGGATAGAGTCTCTGGGGATCTCCAGGGTGGAGCAAACAGTGTTAGCCAGGTTGATGGAGTCTCAGATATGGTACCAGCCTACCGGCTCCATGGGGGAGGGTTCAGAAAAGGGAAATTGGCCTTTGCCCACCTTTCTGTAGAGAGAAAACCCGTCTGCCAGCTCTTGCCTTGATACCTACACTTCAGTTTCTCCCCGAATGCCACTGGTGCCTTTCAAGCTGCTACCCTGGTGCTGTAGCTCATAGGGAGTGAATATGAGTACGTTTGTGTGTGGATTCAATTCCGTAGTTGTCATACTTCCATTCAGCTCAATTTCTGTTGGTTCTGAGTGATGGTTGTTCTGTATTGTAGTTGTGATCTTGATGTGGTTGTGCGATGAGGGGAGCTGTGTTTACCTACGCCTCTATCTTTACCAGAAGCAGTGTCTCTTTTTTTAACTTTGATAAAATTTATTTAAATCATTTTTTAAATTACAGTTGACAAATTAATCAATTTTCATTAAATAATTTCATGGTGAAACTAATTGCAATTTATATTGCCATTTAAAAATCACTGCTCAATTTAGCATTTTGAAAATGATGACTAATGCCCTACTTTACCTTAGTCAAAAATAAAAGCGTGTTGCAAGTCCATAAGTATGTCAACCCTGTATCTACCAAATAGTTCCTGGGTTTCCCTCCTTAATGAACTCTTGATTGATCAGTGATCAGTTTGGGAGCTATAGTCACTAGAGTGATAGATATCCCAGTTAAGATTCATCAGTATTACAGTGTGTTAGACCATGCAGACATTTTTCATTTCTGGATATTTTCTATGCAGCAAAGCCAATGAGTTGTGACCTCAGCACCCGTAGAGAATTCTAGGAGGAACTTTGTATCTTCAGGATGGCATGGTGTGCTACTTGTTGCCTCACATTAACAGAAGCAGGAGTTACTGAATATACTGTATTTTGCCATGTATAATGTGTACCTTTTTGCCCAAATTTTTTGAGGGGAAAAATAAGGATGCACATTATACATGGGTATAATAATCCTGTGTATAATGCACACAAAATATGGGTGTGCATCATACACGGCAAAATAAGGTAATTCGTTGTGACATTGGTTTTTCCTCTTAGGTTAAATTTCATCTGCCATCTACCCAGGTACTAAAAAAAAAATCAACCCTGTTAGTCACTGAGAAGTATAGTATATACAATATTTTGTCCTGCAGAATAAATTCTTATGATATTTAGTTGTTGTAAGATTAATTTCTGAAATCATGGACTCATAGAATTTCAAAGGTGGGAAAGGCCTGAGAGATTACATGGTCCAGCCACCTTCTCTACAGGTGAGGAAGCTGTGGGCCTGCTGAGTTAAATGCAGCCTTGCTGCAAGGCCACGTGGTCAGGGCAGTGGTAGCTTGAGGACTCACCCTTGGGTAGCTAGGACATGAATGCTCCTTCCATTAACACTGTCTCTTGAAGATGAAGAAGAAAACAGTAAATCTCCAACAGAAAACAAAAACAGGAATGATATTATGGATCGTTTTTTTCAGACAAACTGCTAAATGCCATTCTATCTTAGTTCCTCAGAGCTTCATCAAATATTCTTTTTCAGAGGGATATATTAAAATTCTCTTGGAAAGAAGCCTTTTAGTTACACAGCCCATTTTCCCTTCTATGATCAGGCCTCTACTTTCTAATTTTTCTTTTGTTCCACACTTTTCAAGGTGTTTGAGGTGCATAGAAGGATTTCATTCTTCCCTTAATCTTGGTCCTGTAGGGCAAGGGTCCCCAGCCTCCAGGTTGCAGACCGGTGCTGGTCTGGGCCTGGTAGGAACCAGGCCACCCAGCAGGAGGTGAGCTTGAACATAATGCGCTTGAATCATCCCGAAACCACCCCCCTCCCCCAGTCCGTGGAAAAATTGTCTTCCATGAAACCGGTCTCTAGTGCCAGTAAGGTTGGGGACCCTGCTGCAGGGAGGTCTCATGTTGTCGTCTTCCCTCTAACAGATGAGGCTCGAGTGGAGGGTCAGAAGGGCTGAGGTTATAAAGCTATTTTATAGCAAAGCTGCAACCAAAATCCTGGTTTATTGGATTTCATAGACCTAAGCTCTTTCCATTAAAATGTTGCTCTGTACTACAATTAATCCTGAGACAAAATCTTCAACCCTACACCAAACGGGGTATAACTATTTTTGTGATTTTCGTTAGCTATATTTCCTTCCTGTGCATATGTATTCTCTATTTTCGCTGATTCATTTCAGTGGAGTCATAACATACCTCAGACTCTTTTGATAAACTACCTACTGTCTACATATAAAGGCAGTATCTCATGATATTTATTTGTTCGTCTTCATCTAATTGTTCATCCTAAAGAGCTTTGCTAAAATTCTTAGCATACACTTAAATGGAAATATTGCTAATTCCTTTCCCTTTACCTCTGTTAGAAATGATCATCTTTCCAGTCACAGACAAATCATTACTCATATTTTTTGTACTCATGAAGTTTTTAATTTATTTTTATTGAATTTATTAGGGTACCCTGGCTGGGTAGCTCAGTTGGTTGGAGTGTCATTCTGATATGCCAAGTTTACAGGTTTGATCTCCAGTCAGGGCACATAGAGGAATCAACCAATGAATGCCTAAATAAGTGGAACAACAAATCAATTTCAATCTCTCTCTGTCTCTGTCTCTCTCTCTCTCTTCATTCCCCTCTTCTCTCTCCCCTCCCAAAAAGAATCAACCAATGAATTCATTGAGGTGACGTTGGTTAATAAGATTGTATGGGTTTCAGGTGTGCAAGGCTGTGCTGCGTCATCTGTGTGTTGTACTGTGTGTTCGCCACGCCAGGTCAAGTCTCCTTTCAGCTCCACTTATCCCTCCTCCACTCTCTTCTGTATTCCTGTCCCACCCCCTTTCCTCTGCTGCCCACCATACTGTTGTCTGTGTCTGTGAGTTGTTCGTGTTCCC
Source organism: Micronycteris hirsuta (assembly GCA_004026765.1). Classification (NCBI taxonomy): domain Eukaryota; kingdom Metazoa; phylum Chordata; class Mammalia; order Chiroptera; family Phyllostomidae; genus Micronycteris; species Micronycteris hirsuta. The sequence continues at coordinate 8,564 of PVJI01001041.1, forward strand.
TGAATCCCTTCACCTTTTCACCAGGCCTCACAACCCTGCTCCCTTCTGACAACTGTCAGTCTGTTCTCTGTATTTGTCAGTCTGTTTCTATTTTGTTTGTTAGCTTATTTTGTCCATTAGGTTACACATATGAGTGAAATCATTTAGTAGTTCTCTTTCTCTGACTGGCTTATTTCACTTAGCGTAATGCTCTCCAGGTCCATCAATGCTGTCGTAAAGGGTAAGATTTCCTTCTATTAATGGCTGAATAGTATTCCACTGTTTATGTACCACAGCTTTTTATTCCACTCCTCTATTGATGGGCACCTGAGCTGCTTCCAAATCTTGGCTAGGGTAAATAATGCTACAGTGAACATAGGGGTGTGTGTATTCTTTCAAATTAGTGTCTAGGGTTTCTTCAGATATATTCCCAAAGTAGAATCTCTGGGTCAAAAGGCATTTCCATTTTCAATTTTTTGAGGTATCACCATACTGTTTCCCACAGTGGCTGCACCAATCTTCATTCCCACCAACAGTGCAAAGGGTTCCCTTTTCTCCACATCCTTGCCAACATATGTTGTTTGTTGATTTATTGTTGATAGCCATTCTGACATGTGTGAGGTTATATCTCATTGTGGTTTTAATTTGCACTTCTCTGATAATTAGTGACATTGGCATCTTTTCATATGTCTATTGTCCATCTGTATGTCCTCTTTGGACAAATGTCTCTTCAGGTCCTTTGCCCATTTTTTAATTGCCTTGTTTGAGGGAGTTTTTAGTGTTGAGTTTTGTAAGTTCTTCATAAGTTTTGGTTATTAACCCCTTATCAGATGTACTGTTGAGTATGTTGCCCCATTCAGTATGTTGTCTTATCATTTTGTTGATGATTCCCTTTGTTATGTGAACTTTTTAGTTTGATGTCATCCCATTTGTTTATTTTTTTCTTTTGTTTCCCTTGCTTGAGGCCAATATATCAGAAAAAAACATTGCTGCGAGAAATGCTTAAGATTTTACTGCCTGTTTTCTTCTAGGATTTTTATGGTTTCAAGTCTAACATTTAAGTCTTTAATTCATTTTGAGTTTATTCTTGTGTATGCTGTTAGAAGGTGGTCTGGTTTCATTTTTTTGTACATATCTGTCCAGTTCTCCCAACACCATTTACTAAATAGACCAACTTTACCCCACTGTATGTTCTTGCCTCCTTTGTCAAATATTAATTGACCATAAAGGTATAAATTTATTCTTGGGCTCTCTGTTCTGTTCCACTGATCTGTATGTCTGGTTTTTTGCCAGTACCATGCTTTCTGATTGCTCTGCCCTTATATCAATAGTATATAGCTTCATACCAGGTAGTGTGCTTCCTTCAACTTTGTTCTGCTTTCTCAAGATTGCTATTCAGGGTCTTTTGTGGTTCCACGTAAATTTTTGGAATATTTGTTCTAGTTCTGTGAAATTCGTTACCCTTATTTTTTAAGATATTTTTTCTTTTTAAATATATTTTATTGATTATGCTATTACAGTTGTCCCATTTCCTCCACTTTATTCCCCTCCCCCCTGCATACCCCCTCCCTTAGTTCATGCCCATGGGTCGTACACATTAAGATCTGTGGCTTCTACATTTCCTATGCTATTCTTATTCTCCCCCTGTCTATTTTCTACCTATTGTTTATGCTACTTATTCTCTGTACCTTTTTCCGCTCTCTCCCCCTCCTACTCCCCTGCTGATAATCCTCCATGTGATCTCCATTTTTGTGGTTCCGTTCCTGTTCTAGTTGTTTGCTTAGTTTGTTTTGTTTTTGTTTTTTTAAGGTTTGGTTGTTACTAGCTGTGAGTTTGTTGTCCTTTTACTGTTCATATTTTTTATCTTCTTTTTCTTAGATAAATCCCTTTAACATTTCGTATAATAAGGGCTGGGTGATGATGAACTCCTTTAACTTGACCTTATCTGGGAAGCACTTTATCTGCCCTTCCATTCTAAATGATAGCTTTGCTGGATAGAGTAATCTTGGATGTAGGTCCTTGCCTTTCATGACTTTGAATACTTCTTTCCAGCCTCTTCTTCCCTGTAAGGTTCCTTTGGAGAAATCAGCTCATAGTCTTATGGGAACTCCTTTGTAGGTAACTCTCTCCTTTTTTCTTGCTGCTTTTAAGATTTTCTCCTTATCTCTCATCTTAGGTAATGTAATTATGATGTGTCTTGGTGTATGCTTCCTTGGATCCAACCTCTTTGGAATTCTCTGAGCTTCCTCGACTTCCTGAAAGTCTGTTTCCTTTGCCATGTTGAGGAAGTTCTCCTTCGTTATTTTTTCAAATAAGTTTTCAATTTCTTGGTCTTCCTCTTCTCCTTCTGGCAGCCCTATGATTTGGATGTTGGAATGTTTAAAGTTGTCCTGGAGGTTCCTATGCCTCTCCTCATTTTTTTGAATTCTTGTTTCTTTATTCTGTTCTGGTTGAATGTTTCTTTCTTCCTTCTCCAAACTGTTTATTTGAGTCCTGGTTTCCTTCTCGTCACTGTTAGTTCCCTGTAGATTTTTATTTATTTCACATAATGCAACCTTCATTGCTGCCTGTGTCTTTTTTATGCTGTTGAAGTACCCAGTGAGTTCCTGGAGCATCCTGATAACCAGTGTTTTGAACTGTGCATCTGATAGGTTGGCTATCTCTTCGTCACTTGGTTATACTTTTTCTGGGACTTTGAACTGTTCTTTCATTTGGGCCTTTTTTTGGTCTCGTTGTGTCTGTAACATAATAAGGGGCAGAGCCTTAGGTGTTCACCAGGGCGGGGTAACCCACATTGATGCGTGTGACACTGTCTGTAGGGAAGGGGTCTGAGAGGGCACAATGCACTTGCTCCACTCTCTGCCGGCTTTCAGTCACTTCCCCGGCTACCCTCAATCAAATTGGGCCCTGCTGGTGCTGATTCCTGGGTGGGTGGGCTTGTGTACATTCTAGGACCCTGTGGGTCTCTCCTGTGAGGCTGGGAGTTTCTCCTGCTGCCACCTCAACTCCCACAGGTGTTTTCAGTCAGAGGTTTTGAGGCTTTATTTCCCCCCGCTGGGACCCTGGGTTGTGCAGTCTGTCTCACTCCCCAGTTGTTCTTCCCAGTTTATCCACACGTGAGTGTGGGACCACCCAGTCCGCCAGCTGCCGCCTTGTTGCGTGTTCTCTCTGCCTGGCTGCCTGGGCCCACCCCTCCTACCGGTCTGGATGAATGTTTCTTCTTTAACTCCTGGTTGTCAGACTTCCATACAGTTCGATTTTCTGTCAGTTCTGGTTGTTTTTTGTTTTTAAATTTGTTGTTGTCCTTCTTTTGGTTGTGCGAGGAGGCACAGTGTGTCTACCTATGCCTCCATCTTGGCTGGAAGTTCCCCCTTTTTAAAAAGATTTTAATTATTTATTTTCAGAGAGAGAGGTGTCAGCGGGGGTGGGGGAGAAACATCTATTGGCTGCCTCTTGCATGCCCCCAGCCCGGGACCTGGCCCTCAGCCCAGGCGTATGCCCTGACTAGTAATTGAACTGGAGATGTTTCAGTTTGCAGGCCCCTGCTCAACCCATTGAGCCACACCAGCCAGGACCTTTACCCATTATTAAAATGAATTATTTTATGGCACATTTTTCAAATATCAGTAGTTGACATTTACTGTACACTTTTTATATGTCAAGCTCTTTCTTTCTCTGTTCTTTACATATGTTGACACATTTAATCTTTCCAACTACTCTATACAGTAATATTGTTATGCTGACTTTACAGTGAGGAAATTGAGGTACAGAAAGGTCAAGTTACGTGCCTAAGATCACACAGCAAGTAACTGCACAGATAGGACTTAAACGTAAGCAGTCTGTTTTGTCAATCTAAGCTGTTAACCACCAGTATACTACTGCTCAAAGTGAATTTTCCTATAAAAGTTACTTTGCAAATATTAAGTTTTGTAAATTCTGCTTTCATTGACTTAGGGAGAGCCATGTGGGCCTAAGAAGAGGAGGTGGGTTATAAAAAGTCATCATCGGGACCAACCTCAGGGATCAGCTTTTCTAGCCTTATGCCACAAATGACAATAAAAAAGACAAGTGTCACTTACAGGCCTTAGGGGGAGGTAGGGGGTGGGGGAGTACTGACATATCCATTGTAGTTTTTGGCAGAGTAACGTTAATGTTGAGGGTTGGTTTCTCGTGTGTTTATATTCTTTATACAAATAAAACGTAGTCCCTTCCACTTTTCTCCCCAAATGAGCTCCCAGACTTAAATAAAAGCTGATTAAAAAGAAGCCTAGGAATTCTTCTCCATTGACCTCCCATTCAGCCTTCCCCGAAGTAAGTGACTGCCCCCTCCTGTTTGTCCTACAATACAAGTAGGCTTGCTTTTGTGTCTTACTACTGGTAGGGATTGCATCTCTAGTGCAGTGCCTGACTTAGGGATACTTACTAGCTGTTGGGTGCATGAATAAATGAGATCAGTGTACACTGCTCCCTGAAACCTGGGCTAATGTCCACTTAATTTTGCGGTATCTGTCAGCGTACGTCGAAAGGGTGCTAACTATGAGAGGTACATTGCAGATAGGCCTTTTCAAAGTGTGAATTCAGGGAGTGTGTTTTATGAACATGTAGGTTTCTATGCAGTCAACTCCTAGGCATTCTTCCCTGGAAGACTGGGTTCCTAGCCCACGTTGCAATATGAAATAGCAGGAAGGGCCTCCATCTCCTCTGCTTTTGTTGTTCCTTAGTTCTTTCTCCCAGCTGCTTTGCCGTTAGGAGACAGCAGCCTGTGCCTCTTTGCTAAGAGCCTGGATGTGAAGCCACTCAGCCTGGCCCCAGATACTGGACGCTTACTTCTACATTGTACTTTAGAAACTGTCAAGAATGAGAATGACCTGCCCTGCGTTGTGCTTCCCTACATCCTCTCACTTGATCCCAACATTGCCACAGGGGAACTGGGGCTCAGGAAAATTAAGAAACTTTTTCATCTGGTCAGCGGTGGCACCAGAACTCAAATCCAGGTCTGCCTGGCTTCAGAGGCTGTATTCATCACCAAGGTTGGCTCAGTGTAGAAAAAAACAAGAAGACTCCAGATTGCAGGTGTAAAGATCCCAGCAGGCCATGTAAGAGTGCTGTCTTAGGGATAGTTCCTGCCTTCCACCCTTGTCTAAGATAAGTCCCCAGACACATGGCTCAGCAGAGCAGAGACCGTAACCTGCAGGGGGGCACTGAGGCCATGTGGGCCCTTGGAGGAGTCAGGCTCCTTGCAGCACAGTTCAGTGTCCATATATATTAATGGTATAAATAATGTACGTAAATGAGGTTTGTCCAGAAGGTGTTCGGCCATGTAATATAAAAAATAAGAGGATACAAGATACAAGAAACACTGTACATAGGACAATGATGGCTCAGTCTCCTTCAAAGTAGGCACCTTGCGACCTCACACAGTTCTCCCAATCACCATCAGCTGCCCCATTGTATTTTCCTGAATTTCATCATCTGAAATGTCTTCCCTTTCAAAGGTGATTTTAGTTTTGGGAAAAGCAAGAAGTCACAGGGAGCCAAATCTGGGCTGTGAGGTGGGGGGTTGCTGAGGAACCTGGGTGATTTGATGTTTCACCAAAAAACTCTGCATGAGATGTGATGCATGAGCAGTCGTGTTGTTGTGATGAAGCTGCCGATCACCAGTTGCCCTAGCTGCAGCCTTTTCAATCATCCAGATAGTTTCCATGGAGGAATGTGCAAGCTTAAAGCAAAATTCAATGCAGACTTGGTGATCCACTTGCTCAGTCATTTTGAATGCAATGGCCACACAGTACACATGCTCATTCAAAGGCATCTACCGCCCCCACTGACTAGTACAGTGAAGTCATCATTGTTCGCGCATGTGTATTCCATCCACTCTCCTTGGCTGCCTGGTTACATCAGTATCATGCAAACTGTTCTCGTTCTATTAACTGTGGCTGGATTTTTTCTGGACAGGCCTCATGTATGCACGTATATAGTAAGTACTCAAGTATAGTTGAAATTGCACATACACAGGTAGGCACAATTGGCATCCACAACAACCTTGTAAGGTGAGCAGAAGTGTTAAATAATTTCCCCACATCTAGTAACTGGTAGATCCCTTCCTGGAACTGTGTCTTCTAACTTCTGAGCCAGAAGTCAGAGAGTAGAACCTGTAGCCATAATCCACTGATTTTCTCCAATACATGGGTAGTTTTTAATTACATAATGATTTCTTGATGCTGAATATTGAAATTTGCTATAGATATTTAATTTTTTCTATTTAACGTGCAAAACTGGTGTCAGATACATTATATGGGTCGGTCAGTATTTTGCAGTCTCACAAAGAAATCCATGATACAGTCACCTTCTACTTGACTATACTCTTCCTGCAGTTAAGGAAAGACAAAACAGAAAGATAAATTGAATGTGTTCAATAGAGAATTATGCATGGAGTTTTAGTAGAGATTTCAAACAGGGAAATATGCTATTGGAGTACATTTAAATGGATATAAGCCTATCATCATTTGGTATGCAACCGTTTGTGTTTGCATTAAGCTGATGGAGAAGCTGCTGTTTTCTTTGCTGTGTGTATTCAAAATGCTCCTTTGAAAAAATGAAAGCTTTCTTTTCCTTCTCAGAAAAAGGGAACTGTCGGTTATTTTATTTTATATACAGAATACATTAAACTTCTGTCAACAGCTTTTTAAATAATGTAGTTTGTACTTGCACTCATCTGCAATTAGAGTTCTCAAAGAAGCTTTTAGTATTTTTCTCCCCAACTTTTAAAAATTCATTCATTTTAACTGTTAACATTTCAGAGAATAGGGGAAACCCTCAGTCAAATTGGAAAGCTGAACAAAGACATTTCACTGGGTAAAGAATCCTCAGCTATTGTGCTGAACTACATGAGATATTTACACCCTTTTCTTGCTAGTGTTAGGTGAGACTCAAACGTTTTCGTTTTAACCCAGGCTAGTTAATAAGAAATGCCATGTTGGCAGCCAGCTTGGGATCCTTTCTTTTTAAGGCTTAGTTTGTGCAAATTACCTCCACTAGTCCTCAGCATTTAAGTAAAGCAAGTGTCAGGAGATCAGTTCTTTTCTTTGTGATGTATTTTTTAAAAAGATTTCTTAGGTACCCACGGCTGTCTGGGATGCCTTTTCATGCTGCTGTGATGGAAGTCATGTGTTCTCATTTCTTCTTCCTATGAACAAGAAGAATAGAGACAGCTGAGCAATGTGTGTGTGTTTGTGTGTGTGTGTGTTTGAGAGGGAGAGAGGGAGATGGAAAGAGAGAGAGATTGTTTTTTTCACCCTCTTCTTTAAAGATGTAACTGGAACCAGCACCAAATGGTATGTGGGTTTGCTTTGGGCAGGGAATATAAACAGAGCCAAGCCTAGAAATGCAAGGTGTGGAGCAGATTCATTGACCTCGCTGTTTGCCCAGCTGCAGGGTGACTCCCTTTTCATTCCCCAGCTGCCCAGCTGCTTCCCAATGCTGTTTTATTTTTCTTTTAAACTGAAGTAGTCAATCAAACTCCCCCCTACAGGTTTGATAATTAATAAAAACAGACAACTTTGCAGCTACACGCCACTCAGAAAAAGCTGCCATAGTTTATAGGTTAGCACTTACTTTGTTCTTATTCAGCAGTGCCTTCCACTTAATTGGCTAGCTTACATTTTTAAGGAAAGTCATCATCATCAGATTTTATGAAAATAAGTAAAGGCTCTTCATTAACCCCATGTTTTACTCTTCAAAATACTCATCTTGAGACTGCTTATTAAGTTAAACCATTAAAAATGCTGATTTTTATCTCTTTTTAAATATAACTTTTAAAAAAGCAATTTCATATGATTCAACCTAAGTAAAGTACCCAGACTCTTTTATAACTCATTTCGAAATGAGAAAAATCAAATTCCTTACTTCAAAACATTACATAGATCTCAACTTCTTTTTTTTTTTTTTGGTAAAGATTTATTTTCAGAGAGAGGAGAAGGGAGAGAGAAAGAGCAATGTATGGTTGCCTCTCACATAGCCCTCATTGGGGACCTGGCCCACAACCCAGACATGTGCTCCAACTGGGAATCGAACCAGGACCCTCTGGTTCCCAGCCCACGCTCAATCCACTGAGCTACACCAGCCGGGTGATCTCAACTTCTTAACAACTGTACCTTAATTACAAAATTGTCTCTGGTTAGGTATAAATGAAATACAACCTATCTTCTATGGGTGAGAATTTGACATAATTTAAGAGAAAGTGTCACCACCATTGCTTGGTGCTGAAATCTGGTGTGCTCCTTGGTGCAATTGTGTTGGAGTCCTCACACCTGACGCATGTCGCTTCTTTTAAGGGTTGTAATTGTGCTCAAAACAAACAGGTTTCAGACATGGTTCCAGGTGTCTGACTCTGCAGATAAAAGCAGATTGAAATTATATTGGAAGACTCTGATTTTCAGGTAAACTCTCTGAAGATTTGACTGCTACTCTTCTTTATCTAAGAAGAGATTATATCAAGATATAACAGATTTAATTATAAGGATACAAAATGAATAATATATTATTTGAGAAAATATTAAGCATATATGCTATCGAAAGTGCTTTGAGAGATTATAAAGGGGTTATTTTTTCAAGTTAGCAGAGTGTTAAATTGGCAGTATGTTTCAAAAGCCTCAAAAATGTGCCTGTTCTCCAACCCTGCAATTTTCCTGTGGAAATGTATCCTAGGAAATATGACACAATTTTTGTGAACAAATATTTCTGTAATAAAGTGTAACTAAATTTTTTAATAATTAAGAATTCATTATATAAGTTTACAGAATATGTAGAAGGGGTACCGTGTAAAATTTTGTGTTCTGTATATTTCTAAATTTATTAAAATGCAAACTGTGTATTATTTCTAAGAGAAAAAGATAGGATATACATGAGAATTGAATAAAGCAAAAAGTTGAAATATCCTAAAACTTTCGACAATATGGAATTAGTTAAGTAAGTTATGGTACACTTATATAAAGAAATACTATACAGCCCTTAAAATTATGTTTTAGAAGGATCTTTAGTGATGTAAGAAAATGTTCTGAAACATTAAGTGAAGAAAGGACATAGGACATTAAAAGTAGTAATACCGTATGATCCCAGTTTTTAAAAGGAGAAATGATATATGTCATTTTAAAATGAGGTGTGTGTATTTTCATAAGAAAAAGACTAGAAGGCTATATACCAAAATTTTATCAGTGGTCACTTCTGCTTGCTTTTCCTTTCCTTCTTTTTTATTATATGTTTTCTACATTAAACATAAATTAGTATTTTGTTGTCAGAAAAACAGTATTTTAAATTAAAACTGTGCTTGAGCCTTATTATTTATGTTTTGTATTTTGACAAGTAGATTTTAAGCAATAAAATTTAGTAAAGGCTATACTACTTTAGAGATTTTTTAAATAAATCCAAGGTTAGGCTAAAATTTATCCATGAATAATGGTTTATTCTGCAAATTAATAATGCAGAGGAGACTTTAGAGAAACACTTTTAAGCTTGAGGGACTTTTTCAAGTACACTGAAAGCATGCCTTAGACTCTAAATCATTTTTTCATCAAGGCCTGTCCCCAAGTACCTCTTCTGGCAGGTGAATTTAATTTGCATGTTTCTGTTTGTTTTAAGTAGAAGCAATATTCCATAATTCATCTATTTTACTAACAGTCTGAAAGTTGGAAGGTGATATTTTTTTAACATTTGTGTCAGATAATGGTTTCCATTTACTCTCTAAGTTACACACAGGCATCTTTTAACAATTTGGGTCACATTTTCACAGGTGATGAAAACATACCACATGTATCATGCAGAGAGCATCAGTGCAGAGAGCAAGCTGAAAGAGGCTGAGAAACAGGAAGAAAAGCAAATCGGAAGATCCGGTGATCCAGTCTTTCATATCAGACTAGAAGAGAGACATCAGCGGCGAAGCTCTGTGAAGAAAATTGAAAAAATGAAAGAAAAGGTAAGTAAAAATAGATTGCCAAGTCTTTCTGTCCTCACTTGAGGTGACTTATTGTCGTCATTTGAGGTGACAAACTGAAGAACACTGATGCAGTAACTGATAGACACAGATTGTAAATTATTGTGAAATGACATGAATTTCCTCCCAAGGGAATGCAAAATGTTTAAGAAACATAAAAATCATGTACTAACAGCTGGACACCATTTAGTGGTGAATGCCAAGTATTCAATACACAATGTGGAGAACTCAAATATTAACAAAGAAATTTCATTGCAGATGGGCCTACAGCCCGAATACATTGTTGTTACTCCCCGTAGCCGGGTAATTGTAGTTTGTTATTCAAATCAGATTTGAAATGTAGTTTTCTCAAAGGACTTCAAAGGTCATTTGTAGATGTAGAATAAATTGTTTAGATTAATAAGAATTCATGTATGTTTCTCTGTCTTGTTTAAAAATGACTTTGTTGTCTTTTCCAATGCCTGGATCTTCATTGCCAGAGACAAGCAAAGTATTCAGAAAATAAGCTAAAGTCAATTAAGGCGCGGAATGAATATCTCCTAACCCTCGAAGCAACCAATGCCTCCGTTTTCAAGTATTATATTCATGACCTTTCAGATTTAATTGATGTAAGTACTTAAAGTTTTTATGTTTTCCATATTAGGGTGAAATTAGTAATAACTGTATTTTGATTCTAAAGCACTATCATTCATTAAAACAATATTATTTTATGTAATACTCGGAAAGAAAAAATACTACCAATTAAGCCATCCATGAGACAAAGACACTCTCAGTTGTAAGATGCATGTGAAAAAAGGTACATTCTAAAACCATGGAAAACAAATTACTAGACTCTGTGCAGCTGTGAGCGCCTGGTAAGCCCAGTTAGGAAGGGGAACACAGCCCCAGCTGCATTCATTGATTCAAAACACGTTTATTGGGCCCCTACTGCTGTGAGCTGCTGAGGCTCTGAGAAGCCCTATACAGTTCTTACCCTCTGGGATTTAAAGGGGAAAAAGCAGATGCTGAGCAAGTGATGACACAAATGATTGCTTTGGTATAGTTGTAATAAATACTGTGAAACAAAATAGTGTGCGTAAACCACTTTTATAGATTTATCTAACTCTCTATACTAGCGATTTTCGGCTGGTATGCTGCAGCACACCAGTGTGCCACAGGAATTTTTAAAACATACATACCTACTAATGAGTCAGGGTCAATGACCTCTTTTCCCTTAGATTATCAAGTGAAAAAATGACAACAGCCAACACAATAGCCGTCTGGTGTGAATGAATGAAAATTATCCCTGCCTTGACGGTTGTGGCTCAGTTGGTTGGGTGTTGTCCGCCAAAGGGAAGGATCACCGGTTCGATTCCCTTCAGGGCACGTGCCCTGCTGTCTGCAGATTCGGTCCTGGTCAGGGCGCGTATGAGATCCAACCAGTCGATGTTTCTTGCTCACAGTTATGTTTCTCTCTTTCTCCCTCCTTTCCCCTTTCTCTAAAAAATACATAAATAAAATATTTTTTAAGTATACTTATTTTGTAGGGTCAGCCAAAAACATGCTTTCTTGCTGTGCTACATAATTTTAGTAATTAGTTTATGTGTGCCATGAGATGAAAAAGGTAGAAAACTGCCACCCTGTACTTTTCACTCACGGATCTGATGTAGAAAAGCAGTAACTGTGCCCATTTAGAACTCTGCAAGTATATACCCAGTGTTATATTTTTGCTGTGATTATTGCCATTATTCCTCAACTTTAACCTTCTGCATTATTTATTCTTTCGTTGGAAGGTGTGTGCTGACACCCCAGTCACTGTGCCCGCACTGCAGAGGGGACTGCAAGGGTGAAGCAGACAAAACCCTGTGTCCACAAATGCCAGCATCTGTAAACAAAAAAGTGATATGTCATAAGAAAAGCAGAGATAAAGCAAAAGGTGTTCAGAGAGTGATCTGCGGGAACTTTACTCATATATTGGTTTTTAGTGATTGGATTAAATAGTTTCGTGTTAGAGAATTATTTTCTATGGTTTAGAGTATCCGTCATAATTTAGACATGCAGCAGGTTAAAGAAACGTTATTTTATGGTAAATTTAAATCCCATGAATTTACCTATTGTTTTAGAGCCACAGTTGGGGAATTTTACAAAGGAATTGTTAAGGGGGAATTATTTTTAGTTCATTAACACTTTGATGTGACTTTTTATTTGAGGTTTTTAAAAAAAATTGTATTGTATTTTTTCCATTACCATTTAGCCCCCTTATACCACTCTCCTCCCCACAATCGCCACACTGTTGTCCGTGTCCGTGAGTCCTTCTTCCTCAACCCCCCACCCCCAACCTCCCCTCCACTGTAACTGTCATCTGTTCTCCGTCTATGAGTCTGTCTCTGTTCTGCTTATTAGTTCAGTTTGTTCACTAGATTACACATATGAGTGAAACCTTCTGGAATTTTTCTTTCTCTGACTAGCTTATTCCATCCATACTGTCACAAAGGGTAAAAATTTTTTTTACAGCTGAGTAGTATTCTATTGTGTAAATGTCCCATAGTTGTTTTATCCACTCATCTACTGATGGACACTCAGGCTGCTTCCATTATCTTGGAGATTGTAAATGACAATAGGAGTGCTTATGTTCTTATAAATTAGTGTTTTGTGTTCCTGTGGATATATTCCCAGAAGTGTGATCGCTGGGTCAAAAGGCAGATCCATTTTAATCTTTTGAGGTATCACCATACTGTTTCCATAGCGGCTGCACTGATCTGCATTCCCACCAACGGTGCAAAAGGGTCCTTTCTCCACATCCTCACTAGCACTTGTTGTTTGTCAATTTATTGGTGTTGATTATCTGACAGGTATGAAATGATAATCTCATTGTGGTTTTAATTTTCATTTCTGTGATGATTAGTGATGTTGAGCATCTCTTCATTATATCTGTTGGCATCCGTATGTCATGTATGGGGGGTTGTCTATTCAGGTCCTTTGCCCATTTTTTAATTGTGTTGTGGTTTTTTTTTTTAACTCTTTTTTTTTTTTTAAGATTTTATTTATTTATTTTTAGAGAGAGGGGAAGAGAGAGAGAAAGAGAGGGAGAGAAACAGCAATGTATGGTTGCCTCTCACATGGCCCTCACTGGGGACCTGGCCTGCAACCTAGGCATGTGCCCTGACTGGGAACCAAACCGGGACACTTTGGTTCCCAGCCCACACTCAGTCCACTGAGCTACACCAGCCAGAGCTAATTGGGTTGTGTTTCATTGGGTTTTTGTTTTGTTTTGTTTTTTTGATGTTGAGTTTTGTAAGTTCTTTATAAATTTTGGGTATTAACCCCTTATCAGATGTATCAGCGAATACGTTCTCCCATTCTGTGGGTTGTCTTTTTATTTTGTTGATGTTTTCCTTTGCTGTGTAAAACCTTTTTAGTTTGATAAAGTCCCATTTGTTTATGTTTTCTCTGTTTCCCTTGCCTGTAGTGATATATCAGATAAAGTATTGCCACAAGCAACGTTTGAGGTTTTTCTGCTTATGTTTTCCTCTAGGATTTTTATGGTTTCAGGCCTTTACTCTATTTTGAACCTATTCTTGTGTGTGGCATCTGGTTTCATTTTTTTTCATTTATCTGTCCACTTTTCCCAACACCACTTATTGAATAAACCATCTTGGCTCATTGTTTGTGCTTGTATTCTCTGTCAAATATTAACAACCTGGGTGAAATGGATACATTCCTAGAAATATACAATCTTCCAAAACTAAATCATGAAGAATCAGAGAATCTGAATAGGCAGCTTACACCTAATGAAACTGAAGCAGTAATCAAAAAACTCCCAACAAACAAAAGTCCTGGACCAGATGGCTTCACAGGAGAATTTTCCAAGCATTCTAAGAAGAACTAACACCTTTCCTTCTCAAACTATTCATAAAATTCAATAGGAAAAAAGTCCCCCATCTCATTTTATGAGATCAGCATTATCCTAATTCCAAAACCAGATAAAGACACTACAAAAACAAAGAAAATTATAGGCCAATATCCCTGATGATCGTAGATGCTAAAATCCTCAATACAGTATTAGCAAACCGAACACAGCAATGCCTCAGAAAGATCATACACCATGATCAAGTGGGATTTATTTCAGGAATACAAGGCTGGTACATCATTCACAAATCAATAAATATGATTCACCACATAGAAAAAATGAAGGATAAAAACCACATGGTCATATCCATAGATGCAGAAAAAAACATTTGATAAAATCCAGCAACCATTTATGATAAAAAAAAAAAAACTCTCAGCAAACTGGGAACAGAGGGAACATACCTAAATATAATAAAGACCATATATGACAAACCCACTGCCAGCATCATTCTCAGTGGGCAAAAACTACAAGCGTTTCCCCTTACGTTGGGAACAAGACAGGGATGTCTGCTCTCACGTCTCTTATTTAGCATGGCACTGGAAGTCCTAGCCACAGCAGTCAGACAAGAAGAAGAAATAAAAGGCATCCAAATTATTTGAGTCTTAAAGCTAATTTTATCCCACAATATCATAATTTATTTATATAGAACTATTTAGTAATACATAAAACCAGGGAAAACTTTTTTCTCTTTTGTTACAAGTATTTCAGTCAAGTAACTATCACTTTATTGTTTAAATATAGAAACTTTAAAAAAATATTTATTTTCTTCTAGTTACTCTGATGAAATAAAATGATTTTTTCCTGCTACACTGCTGCTAGATTTCCTGAATAAAAATGAATAATTGTTTGTTATCAGACTTAGAGCCATACAGATTCTGCAAATTATATGGAATATAGGAGAACTAATTCCATGTAACTGCTTTGCTTACTTTATTTTCTAGGGCATACTCAAGTAGTGGTTGCAGTACTTGGCTAAACCCAACTCAATTTAACATAAGTAGAACTCCATGTATTGAAAAGTACCCAGTACTATTCTTGACCATGGGGATCCAGCAATGAGCAAAACAAAGTCCCCATTTTCATGGTGTTTATACAAGCTAGTTCATAAATGAATCAAACAAATGTACACACACGCACATATATAGTAGTGACAGTGTTAGGAAGCAAAATAAAACAGAGCTATGGGGGTGCTGCTTTTGATGTCGTGGTCAGGAAAAGCCTGATATTTGAGCAGAGATTGAGCTGGAGGGCCACATGGCTATCTGGGGAAGGAATCTCTCATACGAAGGACTCCCAAGGCTAAAGGAATAGAGGCAGAGTTGTTTTGGGCAAGCTCAAGATGCTCAGGGAACAGCAAAGGAGCCAGTATGGCTGGCACTGACTGAGTGAGGAGAAAAGTGCTGGAAGGGAGGTAAGTGGAAGCGCTATCACTTAGGGTCTTTTCAACAGAGAAGGGGGTTTAGATTTTGGTTTAAGTGTGATGGAAAGCCATTGAAGCATTCGCAGCAAGTAGTGGCATCAGCTGGTTTACATTTTAAAGACTCACTCTGTCACCTGAGTGGAAAATACACTCAGGTGGTGATGAGAGTGAAAGCTAAGCTCTATCTAGAGTCTTTGCAGTTGTCCAGGAGGTGATGCTGGTTTAGACTGTGTGCTGGTGACACACCTGTGAGAAGTGTCTGGATTCCAAATAAATTGAAGATACATCTAATAGGAATTTGATATAATGAGTGAAAAGAAGGGTAAAAATGACTCCTTCATTCAGATCCTGAGTAACGAGGTGAATGGTGGTCATTTTTATTGAGCTGGGGACCCTGGGGAGAAGCAGGTTGAAGGGAGAGAGCAGTAGTTTTGTCTAGTAAAATTGAGAAACCTATTGGGCATCTGTGTAGAGATGTAGAGCAGCATCTTCAATATCATTGTGATACAAAGGACAGAAATAACACATCAGGTTTATCAGAGAGTCACCATCATTGTCAGGGATATGCATTGAGCCCTTACTATGTAACAGGCAAGTTTCTAAGCATAATCTCATCTAACCATCACGGCCTAGTGAGGGAAGTAGTATTTTCTCCATTTTATAGATTTAAAGAACTGAGGATCAACTAGTCTACACAGCTTGCCTAAGGTTACCTGGCTCATAAATGGTAGGTTTCAAACTCAGACATTTTAACTTCCATATCTGATTAACTCTGATATAGATAAATAACAGTTAAACATACCAAGTAATTTTCAATTTTAAAAAACTTGGGCTTTTAAAAGATCAGCCTTAAAAAAAAATAAAAATAAATAAATAAATAAAAATAAAAGATCAGCCTTAAATTTAAAATATGAATAATTCTCAAATGATACAACTTAAATAAGAATTTTAAAACAAATGATACGAAATTGGTTTATTGTCATATTTAACTGAAAGTGCATATTCTCTTGGTGAAAATTATTGGTTGACTTTTAAGGCTATCAGATGTGACTGTACATTCTAAAATGGCTGCTTATTTAGTAGGAATTCAATTTGTATATATAGCAGTGATCCTAAAAACCATTATAGTTGACCATTCCTGGTGAAAAAGAAACAGACTGATTATTATCGAAAGGCATCTAGAATCCTTTATGCTTTGTGAGCTTATTTAGCAAAATACCTTTTATACCGAGCTATCTAATAATAATAATCAGAAGAGTTGTCATACCTCTAATGAGAAAATTTTAAGGCTTTTTTTTATCTTTTAGGTTTTTTACAATATATTTTATTGATAGTTGATCCAATCTTTCCCCTTTGTCCCTGCTCTACTCAGTACCCCGCTTCCCTCCAGCAATCCCCCCTTTAGTTCATATCCATGGGTTGTGCACATGAGTTCTTCTGCTTCTCCATTTCCCATACTATTCTTTGCATCCCCCTGTCTATTTTGTACCTACCAATTATGCTTGTTAATCTTCGTACCTTTTCCTTCCCCCCCTCCCAGCTGATCACCCTCCAAATGATCTCCATCTGTAATTCTGTTCCTGTTCTGGTTGTTTGCTTAGTTTGTTTTTTAGATTCAGTTGTTGATAGTTGTAGATTTGTTGCCATTTCAATCCTTTGATCTTCTTTTTCTTAAGTAAGTCCCTTCAACATTTCATGTAATAATGGCTTGGTGATGACGAACTCCTTTAGCTTTACTTTATCTAGAAGGCACTTTATCCGCCCTTCCATTCTAAATGATAGCTTTGCTG
Organism: Micronycteris hirsuta; assembly: GCA_004026765.1. NCBI lineage: Eukaryota > Metazoa > Chordata > Mammalia > Chiroptera > Phyllostomidae > Micronycteris > Micronycteris hirsuta. The sequence goes on from PVJI01001041.1 coordinate 25,630, forward strand.
GATACAGTAATCTTGGATGTAGGTCCTTGCCTTTCATGACTTTGAATACTTCATTCCAGCCCCTTCTTTCCTGTAAGGTATCTTTGGAGAAATCAGGTGATAGTCTTATGGGAACTCCTTTGTAGGTAACTCTCTGCTTTTCTGTTGCCACTTTTAAGATTCTTGCTTTATCTTTAATGTTTGGCATTTTAATATGATGTGTTTTAATGTGGTCCTCTTTGGGTCCAACTCTCTGTGCTCCCAGGACTTGTATGTCTATTTCCTTCACCAAATTAGGGAAGTTTTCTTTCATTATTTTTTCAAATAAGTTTTCAATTTCTTGCTATTCCTCTTCTCCTTCTGGCATCTCTATGATTTGGATGTTGATATGTTTGGAGATGTCCCAGAGGGTCCTTATACTATCCTCATTTTTTTAATTCTTTTTTCTTCTTATTGTTCTGGTTGAATGTTTATTTCTTCCTTATGTTCCAAAGCATTGATTTGACTCCCAGCTTCCTTCCCTTCGCTGTTGGTTCCCTGTAAATTTTTCTTTATTTCACTTAGTGTAACCTTCATTTCTTCTTTATGTTGTCACCAGACTCAATGAGTTCTTTGATCATCCTTATCAGCAGTATTTTGAACTCTGCATCTGATATGTTGGTTATCTCTGTTTTATTTAGTTCTTTTTCTGGGGTTTTGTTCTGTTCTTTCATTTGGGCCATATTTATTTATCTCCTCAATTTAGCAGCCTCCCTGTGTTTGTTTGTATGTGTTAGGTAGAGCTGCTTTGACTCCCTGTCTTAGAAAAAAGCCCTATAAATTGTGTGGGGTGGAGCCTTAGGTAATCACCAGAGTGGGGCAACCCACTTCACCACTTTGTGGCTCTGTGTGGGGGAAGGGCTCAGAGAGGGGAGAATGCTGCTGACTCAATTTTGGAGGTTTGCCTGGCACTCACCCCGTTTCCAATCACGTCATCCACTTCCTGGATACAGCTGGCACCCATCCAGCTTTTGCCTTGGTGCTGAATCTGAGAGTGGGTGGGTTTGCAAACATTCTAAGTCTGTGCAGGACCTTTAAAGTGAGTCTCCTGAAAACCCAGCAGTTTCTTCCACTGCCCCAACCCCCACTGGTTTTTACAGCCAGAAGTTATGGGGATTTATCTCCCCAGCACTGGATCCCTGGGCTGTATGGTCTGGCCTGCGCTGTGATCACTTGCTCCCAAGGTATCCCTCCCGATTTTTACCCACCACACATGAATGTGGGACCCTCTGTTCCACTGTCACCACTGCCTCTCCACACCACATTGCATCTCCTTGTCTATCTGCCCATCTCCGTGACACTGCCCTCCTTCCCCATCTGGACGAACATGGCTTCTTTAAATCCTTGGTTGTTGGACTCCACACAGCTTGATTTTCCAATGGTTCTAAGTGTTATTTGTTTTGAGATCTAGCTGTAATTCTTTCTGTGGTTGTGCAAGGAGCGTGTTTACCTACACCTCCATCTTGACTGGAAGTCAGGGCAAATTTTTAATGCATAGCATTTTGTATGTGAAATGACATGAAAGATACTAAGTGTATCTTCATTAAATCAAATCATTATAAATAAAGAGTTCAAGTTGAGACCTTTTTTTATATACACCTCTATTTTCCCTTGGTTTCTATCCATTTTGGTATCTGTCCTGTCTAAATTTTGTGATAGACCATGATTTAAGGACTTATTAATATTAATAGTCATAATTTCCCATATAATTTGTATTTTAAAACTAGTCTTTAATTACTGCAGAAGCGGTTTATGTTCATTGTAGCAAACTAGAAAATACTACAAGCAAAAATAAAGTAACCACATTCTTACCCCCAAGATCACCACTGAAAATATTTAGACTTTTTCTGTGCATCCAAATATACATTTTTATATCAGAAGAGTATGAAATTTTATTTTACAAACAGCTTTTTAACCTACTTTTTAAAATCATTGATCTCCATCTTTCCATTTCAGAAAAACCTTCTCATCTAATAACAATACCCTATTCCCATTTTTGACCCCAAAATGTTTCACAGCTGGTGTGTCTAGACTAGACCCAATTTAGGATCACACATTGCATCTGAGTGATGTGTTCCTTCAGTCTTTTTTTATCTAGCCAAATTCCTTGTTAAAGAGACATGGACAGTTGTTTCTTAAAACATCTTAGCTTCTAGATTTCTTAACTGGGGTGTCATTTAGCCTGTTTCTCAGTTTCCCACATTTCTTACAAAGCAGAGTTATATAAAAGTCTTCATGAATTCAAGTTAATCCCTTTGCCCCAGAATACATGTAGATATGTAACAACATCTGTTTAACCCACTAATAGTGAAGTTAAAGTTGATCATTAGCACAGGGTGATGTGACTCATTATTCTATTATACAGTTAAATTTTACCCCTTGCAACAAAATATGGATATTCTAAAATCTCTTGAATTTGGATCTCATTAAATTGGAAATCTGCGAATTTCGAATTCAGCAACATCTGAGCTATAATACTTTCAAAATGCTTTCTTAGAGTACAAATTAATCATGTCAATTAAAAAGGAATAATATTTTCAGGCACTTCAGATTATCAGGGGGTTTTTTTGTTTTGTTTTGTTTTAAGATTTTATTTTTATTTATTTTTAGAGAGAGGGGAAGGGAGGCAGACAGAGAGGGAGAGAAACAGCAATGTATGGTTGCCTCTCACGTGGCCCTCACGGGGACCTGGCCTGCAACCCAGGCATGTGCCCCGACTGGGAATCGAACCGGGACCCTTCGGTTCCCAGCCCGCGCTCAATCCACTGAGCTACACCAGCCAGGGCCAAATTATCAGTTTTTATATATACACAATTGATATCATATTTAATGGAATCCTCTTAATTATTACAGGTCTAAAAACTTTAATAATTCAACATTTTGATAAACTAGTTAAAGTTTTTTATATATTTAGAGGTGAACTAATAGTTTTTTTAATTTAATAATTCCAATTTTTATACATTTTAGGTAAACTTTATCTTTACCTCTCAGTATTAGGTTGAATTAGTAAAGTCGTCTCTCTCGTTCTCTCTGAGAAATAGCTGTCATTGTAAAAGCCCTTCTGTTTCTAAACAGCGGTCGTTGGATTTCTACTGAACTTTATTTTTATTAAATCTTAATTTTTCATTGTTCCTTATTGTGATCAATAAATTAATTTTATGATTAACTCTACCATTGATAACACTTTATAAAGTAAATGAACTACTTGATAAAGTCCAAATTAAAAGTATTAGATACCTGACCTCTAAAGTTTATTCATACAGTGATACCTCAATACTCATCGTTAATTCATTCTGGGACTCGTGATGAGTGCCGAAACCCACGAGCACTGAACAGTGAAGCATTTTCTCCTGCGGGGCAGCGGCATGATTCATACAAGTCCTGAGCAAGCACCAAGTGCTGAAACATTTTTTTCTCATCAAAATGCATTGAGTACAGGGTTTGATGAGTTCTGAATGCGACAAGTACCAAGGTGTAACTGTATTAAGATTAATATACTGAAGAAAATATGGCTTAGTTGTTAAAGAAGTATTTACTCTTTTATTTTTGCTGGAAATATTTGAGTGTAGCATACTCATTCAGGTTTAGACCGTTTGAAGTACTCCAGGTGGAGTTATCTCTAGGGAAAGGAGAAGGGATACTGATTGAGAAGGGAAAATTTAGGAGACTTCTGAACTGTCAGCGATATTTTATTTATTTAAAGGGAACATATATGTTTTGCACTTGTCTGTAAGTGTGGCATACTTTATACAGGGTGAGACAAAAGTAAGTTTACAGTTGCTTATATGGAAAATAATACAATAATAAGTAATATAAGAATAAACTCTGTATTTCACATACAAATGTAAACCTGCATTTGCCCCACCCTGTATTTAAAAAAGAAAAAGCAGAAAGCTATTTTTTTAAAAATGGTTAGAAGCATGCCTTGAATATTTTAATATAAAGCATACCAATGTACTTGCACTTGCCAGCCTTTTGAATATTATGATTTATCTTTTGGATGGAGTACTGAGTGGTCTTCATTTGCACAACCAAATCCATCGTGTGTTATATATGATTTCTAATTTTAAGTTCTTTAATGTAGAGTAAAAAATGCTCCAGATATTTACAATATGATGTGGATCCTGGCCTGCAGGATCCATGTGTTATGGTCGCTAGACAAACAAATGCACACAGACCACAGACGTCCTGTGGAGAAAAAGGGGTGGCATAGCCGCTCTCTTGAGAGAGAGGGCTAGAGAGAGAGGGCCCGAGAGCAGGCTGGAGAGCCTGACCCCTGCCTGGACAGGCTTTTGTTGCTTTTCTGGGCACATTACATTGAGGGTGGTTTTCATTTACTATGCATAGAATCACTGTAGGTGATTACCTTTTACAGATAACAGAGGAAAGAATATTGCTAATTACTTGAAAGAGAAGGATGTTACAGATCCAGGGGAAAAGTGGCTGAACTGGTTACACTCCATACTTGCGAGGTTTAGCACAGGCTTTAGGAAGTTACTTTAGAGATATGCAGTAAACATTTGTTGCCTCAATCCAGGGTGAGGGAGTTTTGCTTAATTTATAACAATTTTGTTTACTCCTGTCTTTCCAATAACTCCTTTCTCACTTTTTATCAATTTATTTAATATATGAATTACTTTATAACTAATTGTAAGTGGCATAAATATTATACAAGCGACTCTTGGATGCATACAGACAGATGTTGGGGCGGAAATGTACTGGAATATTAGAGAGGGCCCATTAACTGTGTGTGCTCGCAGTGTGTTGGCGTTGGTCAGTGTGCTCTAGAGCAGGGGTCACGGACTTTCTCTGTGAGTGTCCAGACAGTGAATACTTTAGGCTTCGTAAGCCATGTGGTCTCTGTCCCTACGTAACTCTGGTGCAAAAACAGCCATGGATAGGCAGTAAGTAAGCAATGACTGTGGTCGCATCGCAACTAGACTTGATTTACTGTAACAGGCCATGGGCTGGACTTGGTTCACAGGCTTGCTGACCTGTGCTTTACAGAATGAATTGAATATTAATTAATCCAGAGTGTCACTTTGGATCTTAATAGCAGAAGACTATTAAAATGCCTTCTCCTCGGTCTCTGAAGGGGGTCCGAAGTAAAGTTAGTTTGTGGAGTAATAGTCTCTTAGTTTGGAATAAGGTGGGAAGTGGAACAGAGTTAATTTCACACTGAGAATTTTTATTATGTCATTTTAAAGAATAAGTATGAATTGTAAGAAATATGTTGCAGATATTCATCAAAGGAAATTTAATTGGTTTGGGAGAATAAAGGCATAATTATAGGAGAAAAATAGATTATAGTTTTGTAAACAATAGATTTCACAACTGTGGTCATTAAGAGCCCCAACATTAAGTGCAAAAGAGACTATAGCTAATTATTCTGTCAGTTAGAATTTATCACCAAAAGAAAAATCATACAGGCAAGAAATATTTGTAATTGATTGCCTAAATTTTCAAGTAATTATGATTTGCAAAAAGAGTACAAGCCCTTATGTTAGGAGTCTCTGATCTGTATAATCAAGTTCCCCACTCTGTATGTGTGGAATTCTTCAAACAACTGGTTTTAAGATCGCAGAACTGATAATATACAGCCTCTTTCAGTCTAGTTCCACACCTACCACCCTCAAAAGACATTCAGAGAAACCAAGTCCTCAACAGTAAAATTCCATCTGTGCTCTGTCCCATAATAATAAAGCATTTGTTGTTACAAGACAGCATCACAGTCTCCAGTCACTCCCTACGAAAGTGGGATATTGCCATAGAATAACCCCTACTCCAGCTAATTGTCTGGGTGCAGATAACTGTCATGGGTTTTGTTAGCCATTTATACAGAACGAAATTGAAATTAGATTACATCATATAGCACATGCCATGTTTGTTTTTTCATTTCTAAATAATCAGCTGTCCTAAAGCTTTTAGCCTTATCTTTTTGTCTCTAGAGACATGTGTTTAATCAAAAAACAAACTTACTCAGAATTTAGATTTTCTTAATTAGTTTGACTTTCCCCCATACATAATGGTCTTAAGAGTTATCCATGAAAGCCTGCCAAATTGTAATACTGTAGTCCCCATTAGGCCTGAGCTCTTTTAGGAAGATTATAGAGGGATGATGTTAAATGAGTTAGGATGGTGTAGTTATCACATAAACTGATTATGCATGTTTTTATCCCTTGTGATAGTAAGGGTGTTTAAAAACCAAAACGAGTTGGGCGACTGAAGTAGATGTTTTAGAGCTTCCTGCAGGGAGATGTCCTGGGCCTTGTTACCCAAACCCGCACCTTCCTGCTCTCCTGCCCGGCTGCTGCTTCTCAGGCTTCCCTGCCCGCTCTCCTTCTCGGCTGGACCTCTGAATGTTGCACCGCACCTCAGGCATGATCTCTGGCTTTCTGTCTCTTGGCCCCTTGCCTTAAGTACTATATGATGGCTCCTAGATTTTTACCACCAACCTTGATCACCTTCCCGGGCTTCAGATTTGCGTGTCCACATGCCTACCGGACATCTCTAACCAGACGTCCGGTAGGCACCTGGAATATGTCAGGCTCTCCAAACAGCTCTTTATATCCTCTAGCTTCATCATTGTCATCATCATCCTCCAAACACACAACTTTTCCTTACCATTTTTTTACACCTCAGAAAATGGCATCACTCTCTACCCACTGAACAAGCGAAAAACCCAGTTCTCTCGTTCCCCACATACAAATACATCAGTAAATACACCTTCTCTTCTCTACTTCCTAAATGTCCCAAACCTTGCTTTTTCTCACCACCCTCACTCTGACTCTCCTAGACAAAACCTGTTCTCCTCTTGCCTGCCCTTAGGCAGGGGGTTCCTCTGGGACCTTCCAATCAATAACCCATTCTCTTCCCAAGCAGCCACAGTGTTAAAATATATAAATCGGGCCTGTCAGTCCTATTTAAAACTTCACAAAGGCTTCCCATTTCTCTTAGAATAAAGTCCAAACTATTCACCAAGACTCTATGTGAACTGGTGCCTACCTGTCACTCAGTGTCATTTCCCACAACTTTCCCCTAGGACACCATGCTTTCAGGTGCATTGGCCTTTCTGTTCCCCAGAGCCACTGAGCTTTCTCTTGCCCGGAGCCTTTCTACTTCTGTCCAGGACACTCTTTATTCCAGAGCTTTGCAAGACTGCGTCCTTCTTTTTCCTCATGTTACACCTGCCAGCTGCCCTGCATAAAAGAGCAACACCCCTCCACCTAGCACTCCTGATCCCTCTGACTTTTCTCCATAGCACTTACCACCTGACCTGTACTTATTTGGACTTGCTTTATTTGTTTTCTCTCCTCTTGTGATTTGATTCAGGGTAACTACAGAGATTTGGCCTGGGGATAAATGGGTCTTTGGTCGCAGCTCCTCTGAGGGAAGTGACTGCCCATGGGGTTGGGAGCTGCATTAGGCAACAAGTGGTTTGTCCAGCCTCTTCATTGGCACAGGCATATGCAGCCTCAGCGCCTCCCCTGTTCCCCACTTTGTCTTCATTCCTATCACATAGATAGATGTACCATTGTGACCTTTTTGTTGTTCGAGAGAAACTCAAGACAGGTTTGCTAACAGCAACAAGAATTAAATTGTCAGCTCTTGATGGACCTTCAGGAACCCAGGCATGAAAGCAGGTGCGTAAAAGCTGCCTGTAAAAGTTTAGACAAAAATGTGTTTATGGTTTCTAGGATGAGGCACTGAGTAAGTAGCTAGAGAGGCTGTCCTTTCTGAACTACCCATGGTCATGTGAAAGCTGTTTTTATACTTCAATTTGCTTGGGTTACACCATTCTTCAGAAAGTTTCAAATAAAGGGTAGACCAAGTCTTTACCCAATACCCATAGCTGTGGAACTGTCAAGGTCAAGTTTACTAAAAGCCAGAGATGGGGACCCAGGATGAAAATCATGGAAGCCTCTCAGACAAAGGCAGAAGTGCTAGAGTTCAGGTAGAATATTTCTGCAAAAGAGTTCCTTTCCTCTCCATTCTCATGACAACTGCTTAATTCTGGAATTACACAGGACCTTGTGGCTGCCCTCTAGGCACTTCCAGGGCTGTCCTGCAAATGACATTTGTTCTTACTGGAGATATGTGTGTAGGATGTGTTTTCCACGGAGTTCCATTATGGTAACTCTCATCTAGGACCAAGCTTCTACCCCACTAAGGCTTCTCGTGCCATTAATGTTATTTCCCAGAATGGCTGTTACCAGTTTTACCTGATGTCGTACCCACAAAATATACTTCAGCTGAACTCTCAGCCTTTCAGACAAAATGAAGTATTTATCACAGTCTTCAATGCCTGGATTTTGACTTCATTTTTCATACTAATTACAACCTTTCACCTAAGGAAATTAGCTTACCTTGGTGACTTACACTAATGTCTAGTGGAATCTATCTTGGCAGCTCTTAGGATATTTAAAAATAATACATCCTTCTGCTTCCAGCATTCTTTCTTTCCCCAGTTTTAATCCATAATTTAATGTATCCAGTCAGAGGGGGTTTTTAAATCCATCGGAATAACACTTTTGTTTTCATGAATTATTTTATTGGTTTCTTATGTACTTTCAGCATTGAATGTGCTTGGGTTATAACTCAACTCTTTGTGCAGAAGCTGGCTTTTCATATCATCATTAATAATTCATAAGCTCCATAGAATTACTTTAGGTCTTTTTAACAAAGATCTTCAATCTTAACACATCCAGTGTCATTTTAGCTTCTGTGTTGGACCCTGTTGTCTCGGGAGACCTTGAGTCAGAGTTTTATTCCTGCTTCTGGTTTCTTTTAATGTTCAGGATGCTTGAAAAACCTAGATTGGAGAAAACACTGCATATCAGAAGTAAAACAATCATGATGATTAAGTGACCTTATAGACTGATAAGCCCCGCAGCTGTCAGAGAAGGAAACTTTACATCAAAGCTCACCACAGAAACCTCCCAAGAGTAGCAGTCGAAGTCCACAAGACACCTGGCAAGGCCCCGGATCGTTACTCAGCCCACGTGCATGCCTCTCCCCATCTGCTGGGAAACCGCAGTGAAGTCAGGGTGTCTGACTGGGCCCAGACCTACCAGACCCGCCTGGCCGACCTGGGTGTGGAAACGCGCACTGCTGCTTTTACAGTCTTGGCGTTTACTCTGCCCAGCCCACCCCCACCCCCCACCAAAAGCCATCCTTACAAATCTGAAGAATGAACTGTTAGTTCATTCTGGGAATAATGAAAACTTAGTATGTATTTTTCAGAGCTCTAACTCACACAGTTGGGTAGATGGATTGCATTTCTTTCTTTTTTCTTCCTCTTCTTCCTTTGTTTTTCCTCTCTTCCTCTCTTTTAAATTGTTAGAAAGACATTTGTTTTCTGTAGGGGAAGGGTGGAAGGGCTTTGCTTCTTTCCTCTCAATATCAGTTTTCTCTTAAGCCCCATTGGAATCAGTACTCATAAAATGAAGCAGCTTGTGTGTTACTCTTCATTACAGTCAAGTTGAATCTGTCTTCTTGCAGAAGAGTAGAGTGCTTTGAAGCACTGGTACATCTCAAAGAAATGAAGCCATTTCTTTACAAATTCATGTTTTCATAAAACGAGGTTTTATTGAACAATAGAATTTTTCAGTCCCTCTGATCTATACAAAACTGAGCCACAGAATCTTTATGGATTTTGAGGAGCCAGAGGAATAAAAGTGGACTTTGCTCATCTGAGACCAGAATTTTTTAATTAACTGAAAATCATTCTCTATATTTGAGTGTAGCTGGTTCCACTGGAAATGTATTAATGATTAGACTGATTACTGCATTTCACAAGTGTATTTTGCTTGTATTTGTAATTGTGATGTGACAGCTACTTTCTGCTTTTTAAAATCAAGTAATCTTTAATCAAGTCGATTTTCTTGCCTGATTGGGGAAAGCACCCCCCCCCAAAACACAGGGTTACGAGACCTTTTTATTTTATTGTTTGAGTGTGGTGCTTCTCAAATTCAGATGTGCATATGAATCACCTGTGGGTTTGTTTGTTTGTTTTAACTTCAGATTCGAATTCAGTGGTTGGGGTGGAGCCCAAATTCTGCATTTCTTTTTTTAAGATTTTATTTTTATTTATTTTTAGAGAGAGGGGAAAGGAGGGAGACAGAGAGGGAGAGAAACAGCAGTGTATGGTTGCCTCTCACATGGCCCTCACGGGGACCTGGCCTGCAACCCAGGCATGTGCCCTGACTGGGAATTGAACCAGGACCCTTTGGTTCCCAGCCCGTGCTCAATCCACTGAGCTACGCCAGCCAGGGCGACCAAATTCTGCATTTCTAACCAGCTCCAGGTGACGTTGACACTACTGGTCCACAGACCACACTTTGATTAGCAAGATTTTAGAATGTTTATGTAAAAATTCCAAATTTAGTAATTCTGAAGTTGGAGGGTGAGGGTGGAATGAAATACATCTGTGTTTCTAAGGACAGGCCAGTGATTAAATCTGTACCTTCCTGAAGGCAGAACTGATGTTTCATGTCCTGGCGGATGCATCCTTTACACAAATGTTGTTTCCTTTGTGACTCGCTACTATTCTGAGTAGCAAACTAATGAGCAGTTTATGTTTGAATTCCTTGCAAATGAAGATTATATTTTGCTGTTTTCCAGTCTTCATATTCCTGGAGCCTAGTAGGTTTTCAGGGACCTAATAGATGGCCTAGTAGTGTGCTGAATTCAGTCAAATTGAACAATATAGGGATGACCTGGTTTTGTATGTTTAAAAGCACTTGTTTCCTCTTTAAAAGATTTGTATTGCTTTTATATATAAATGTAAACTCTGTCAGTAATTTATAACTGATCTTGTACAGAGCTATATATATATTTTTAATTTTAGTCTCTTGAAATGCAACATGAAAAAGTAAATATGAATACAAATTAAAGGTGGTGAAGATTCAAGAATCCTAAAGCTCTTTTATTTCTAGATATACAAAACAAAATTCTGTCTCTAATAAGAGGTCTTTCGCACCCATTTCTTATTTAAGAATTTTATTCTAGGGATAAGAAATAAGGCATTCCCAGACTGTTTTGGCAGATTCAAAACTGTTCCCATTTCTAAAAGAGTACATATTATTATTGAGTCCTCAGTAAATTAGGCAAATCTAAAATATTAGTTAGCAGGTTGCATTTGAGAAAGATTTCAATAAATCATTGTATCAATCTCAGTATGCATGGACAAACTTGGATGCTATTTTTTCATTATTTCCTTTTAATGTTTGGTTATGCTTTTATTTTTTAACACTTCTATTAAGATATTATTCACATGCCATGCAGTTTATTCATTAAAAACCTACAGTTGGCTTTTAGTATATTCACAGAATTGTGTGTCCATCACATAGCCAACTTTAGAACATTTTCATTGTCCCAGAGAGCAATTTTATACCCCTTAGCCATCCCTCCCCAATTCCTCCCTCCTCCACTCCCAGGCAACTACCAGCTACCTTCTGTCTCTACAGACTTGCCTATTCTGGACATTTCATATAACTGGAATCATATAATGTGTGGTCTTTTGTGACTGGCTTCTTTCACTTAGCACAATGTTTCATGGTTGATCCATATTGTAGCATGCATCCGTACTTCATTGCTTTCTGTGCCTGAATAATAGTTCATTTTGTTTATTCATTAGTTGATGGACACTTAGGTTGTTTGCACTCTTCAGCTGTGATTAACATGGCTGCTATAAACATTCACATACAGTTTTGCATGAAAATGTTTTTATTTTTTTTGTATACATACCTAGAAATGGAATTGCCAAGTCATATGTTAACTCTGTGTTTAATCTTTTGGTGAACTACCAGACTCTTGCAAGGTGGCTGCAATATTTTATGTTCCCATCACAGTGTATAAGTCTTCCAGTTTCTCCACATCTTCCCCAATACTGTTGTTACGTCTTGTTGATTCTAGCATCAAAATGACTATCTCACTGTGGTTTTGATTTGCATTTCCCTGATGACTGAAGATGTTGAGCACCTTTTCATATGCTTGTGACCATTTGTGTATCTCTTTTTGAGAAATGTCTATTCAGATCCATTGCCCATTTTTAAATTGGGTTAGTTGTCTTTTTATTATTGAGTTGTAAGAGTTTTTTACATATTCTAGATGTAAATCCCTTATCAGATATATGATTTGCAAAAAAAATTATTTTTCCATTCTTTGGATTATCTTTTTACTTTATTATGCCCTTCGAAGTACAGAAGTCTTCAAATCTGATGAAATCCAACATGTTTGTTTTTTTCTTTTGTTACATATGCTTTTGATACACACCCAAGAAAGCAGTGCTTACTGAAAGGTCGTGAAGGTTTGCCTGTTTTTTCCTGAGAATTTCATAGTTGTAGCTGTCACATTTAGGATTTTATTGTTTTCAAAGTAATTTTTGTAAAAGGTGTTCTTTTAATTTTTAAAATTTTCTAAATTACCATTTGCAGTCAATATTATTTTGAATTAGTTTCATGCATGCAGAATAGTCATTACACAACCACATACTTTGCAAAGTGTACCCCCTGTTATTGCCAGTACTTACCTGGCACCGTACATAGCTATTAAAATAGTATTGACTGTATTTCCTATGCTGCACTCTACATCCTCCAGACTGTTTTGTAACTACCAATCTGTACTTCTCAATCCCTTCATATGGTATTCTTTTAATTTTCAAGTGCTGTGATCTTGGCTACCATGCAAGTCTGAACAGAGCCCTAAGAACATATCTCTCTGCGGAGTATAACCTTGAAACGTCCAGGCATGAAGGCTTAGACATTATTGAGAATGCAGTTGACAATTTGGAGCCCAGGAGTGATAAGCAGAGATTCATGGAGATGTACCCTGTTGCCTTCTGTCCACCGATGAAGTTCGAGTTTCAGTCTCACCTAGGTGATGAGGTCAGTAATTATTTTAAAACTAACGAATTGTCTCCTCACATTGCTCGTCACCTGCCGTAACCCAACAGTTGTAAGAATTCCCCGTTGTTTTCTCTCCTGTCTTCACATGGGATCTTAACATAGTATTAGGATCAGCCTTCGATACCACCTTTTAAAGCAAGGATTAAATAATCCAATGCCTGCATAGGCCAAACAGATTATGTGCAGCTCAGTTGGGTGTAAGCACTGAACTGTCCTGGGTTAGTTAAAAATTTCTTCTTCTGCCTCAAAATATTCAAATTTAAATTCAGAACAAAACATTTTGGTGGCCCAGTGGAATCTGTCTGAAGACTTCTTGTAATCCTGTTTTAAAGATCCCCATAAAGAAAAAAAATAGTTAATGGCAGAAAAATTGGAGAGACGGAAAAAATGAAAATCATTTTTTTAATATTCCATTTGACTTCAAATTGGTGAAGTAAGCATTAGAAATGGTATCTCTTTATATGAATTCACCTTTCTATCCTATTTTCTTAAGGGGAGAAAATCTATTGGAACTATTTATGAGTTATAATGGTGTATTTTATTGTCTGTGGACCGGGAAAAACAAGAAGAGCCAATTAATGGAGTATGCTATATAACACTTGAGGTCCCAGCTGTGCAAAACAATATTTACACATTAACAATCCAATTTTAGCTTATCGTGGTGACAGTACGTTTTTTAAAATAGATGTAATTATAATACCCAAGGCAGATTTTTTTAAATGCCGTAATTTTTTCTAAAACACCCGATGTGAAGACTTGTAAGATATATGTGTTTGTACCTGCTCGTTTCTAATCTAATTTTATTTTTGCCTGATTTGATAGAGTGAATTACTCGATTAGAAATGGTAAGCGTTTTTTAAACCAATAGCACGTGAATTTGACAGTCAAGTGGCTTATGCTCCCCAGACTCGTTTCTCCAAGGGGTTGCTCTTTTAAGTGCTCAGCCATGGATATGTTAAACCTACGGGGGGGCAGGGAGTGGGTTTACAGTTGTGAGTACCTGAAACACAGTTTATTCTTGTGTTTTTATTTTTATTAATTATTCTATTATTTTCCATATGAACAACTGTAAACCTGCTTTTACCCCACCCTGCACAATGACAAAATATCACAGACAGGTGACTTCAATTGGGTTAATAGTTTTTACTCTTTTTTAAAACTAATATTATTTTAATAAAGTAAGTCTGCTGTCTTTTTTTTTTTTTTTTTTAATGGCCAGCATCACCAGGGAGCAATAATCTCTGTGATGTTTTGGAAACTCCATAAAAGAATATCTTCATCTGCCACGAGTATTTCTATAAGAAGAAAGAGAAGAAGAAATTGTTTCTGGCATAATTTTAATATAACTAAAAATTCTAATTTGACCTTATTTATAATTGAGAACATGGCCAAAATATCTTTCTGACAAAGCATAAGATAACTGGCCTCTTGAAGTGCATGGTGACTTACATCATTTGCCTGGCATTGGCAAGACGAGCCATGGTTGAAAGATGTTAATAATAGCTATTAACGTTTTTTTTTTGAGGTTTTACTGTTCCTGGAAGTGTTCTAAGGGATTTGTGTACATTATCTCATTTCATTCCTACAACAACCTTGTGGCACAGGAACTCTTATTATGCCCATTTTATAGATATAGGCTGAAGTTTAGTAACTTACCACAGTCAGCCAGCTAACTATAAGCAGCAGGCTCTGCTGCCTGCCCTGTTGTGCCTGGATGTTCCATTTGGACCATCTTTCTCACTGTCATCTGCCTGACAGTCATTAAGAATTCCACGAGTGAGACATCAGCATCAGAGCTCCATCTCCAGCAGCTGCCTTGTTCTTAGAGCGATGCTCCTGCAGCTGCTGTCTTCCCAGTCATATCCAGGCCATGCAGCTGCATTCTACTCTTCCCACTGATGTAACCAGTTCATATTTAAAGCTGAGGTTTTGAGGAGGCTATTAAAAGTAGATATATAATTGGAATCTTGGGATCGGCGTGATTCATGCAGCGTTTAAATAGGAGAGCCATCCCTCTGGAAGCTGACTTGATGGTTCCCTGTTGTAACTATGGCTTCTGATTCCCCCTCAGGTGTGTCAGGTCAGCGCTCAGCAGCCGGTCCAGGCAGAGCTCATGCTCAGGTACCAGCAGCTGCAGTCCCGACTGGCCACTCTCAAAATCGAGAATGAGGAGGTGAGCATGCTTTCTGCCCACGAGTAATCCGAATTCTAATGTCAACTGGAAGCAATTTTCACACAACCTAGGCATATTTAACATTCTAAATGCAATCGCTTTATCATGCATTTTCAGCTAAATCTGGGTTCCTAAAATACTCTTTGTAGAGGATAAATGCAGATTCCATATTCTACCATAGATGAATACTTTGCCAGGGATTCACTGCATACGCATGGAATCGATAATTCACACTAAAAATTGTTCCGATAGGTTATCAAGTTCAACATATGTGTACAAGAATATGCAATAATGTGTGGCATGGAACTTTTGATGGGTGTATTCATTTAATCATAACTTTTGAAATTAATACTTTTTATGCTTTTTGTGTTCTGTAGATTTTTGGGACTGAACATGGCATTAGTGATATAATTAGTACAAAATCATTTTAAAATAGTACTTGAATGCAAGTAGAAACTGTTTATTTGCTCACATTAGTGGATTTAAATGTATAGAACATAAAATGTGAATTATAAATATATGATGAGCCAGAAAGCAGTCATACAATTCAGCTACCTCTTTCTGAAATTAATTTAATTGGATCCATATTCTCCTTAAATAAAAATATGAATCACAAATGTTTCTTGTATTATCGTGGCTCTCAGTTATAATTTATACGGACCCAAATCAAAAAAATTTTTAATTACTTTATTGTTGTTCAATTACAGTTGTCTGCATCCTCTCCCTTCTCCTCCCCACACCCCCTCCAAACCCACCTCCCTCCCCTGCTTCCGCCCTCCCCCTTGGTTCTGTCCATGTGCCTTTACAGTGGTTCCTGAAAACCTTTCTCCCCACAGTCCCCTCCCCCCTCCCCTCTGGCTATTGTTAGATTGTTCGTAATTTCAATGTCTCTGGTTATGTTTTTCTTGCTTTTTCCTTTTGTTGATTATGTTCCGATTAAAGGTGAGATCATATAGTATTTGTCCCTCACTCCCTGGCTTATTTCACTTAGCATAATGCTCTCCAGTTCCATCCAAGCTGTTGGAAAGGGTATAAGCTCCTTCTTTCTCTCTGCTGCGTAGAATTCCATTGTGTAAATGTACCATAGTTTCTTGATCCCAAATCAAATTTATGTGTTGGAAGTTTACTTATTGATCAGGTTTCAGTAGTGCAGTCACAATTAAATCTGTGTTCAGATGATATTATCAAGAATCTCTGTTTTCATCACTTTGAAGTGATACCTTCAACTGTGTAGGTAGGTGTTTCCTCCCCTCTGCTGTGTATTGGGAGAGCCAGGACTACATGGTATCTACAGCTTGCCACCTCACGCATTCCAGCACTTTTCTCTCTGAAAGAGGATACTTCATTGGCCTGACTTGTCATATGTAATTCTGGACCAGCCCTTACATCCAGAAAATGGGATTCTCTCATTGGTCAGCCTAGATCCTGTACCCACTCATAGAGCCCTTTGATTGACAGCCCCAACAGAAATATCTATTTCTAGAGACAATTCCCCAAAGTAAGGAATATGGAACAGGAAAAAAAAACAATGAATTTTATCAAAATTCACTTTAATACTGTCTTTTATTTCAATCCCACGGGGACGTTTTGAGCTATGTGAATGTGTGTTTGTTTGTATTAAAAAAGACTGATGTGTTTGAAGACCAATGTAGTTTGGTTAAAACCCATTGCAGCTTTCTGACTTCCATTCTTTCCAGAAGAACCAAGCTACCCCTTAATTCAAACATATGTATTTAAGATGTAACCAATGGGATTAGGACTTTGATCTCTGTGTAAAGTCCCACAGATGAGCCATTCCAAAGGAAAGCTCTCACTCTCCTTGAAGTGTTTCAGAGTTGAGGCATTAGGGTTTGAGCAAGGCATTGCAAAATAGTCATCTAATGCAGTTACTGGATCATACTGAACTTACAGTTTGTATGTGACTTCCACTTTTTTTTTTTTTTTAATGCAAGTCTTCCTGCTGTTTTAATTGGAAAAATTCTCCAAACTCTAGGAAAATAGTGTGTTATACACAAAGTCAACACTGGCAGCCCACAGACCTGTTTCATTTGGCTCCCGCAGTTCTGGCCTATTAAAAGCAGGGCAGATGGCGACTCTGGGCCTGCATTGCCTCATGAAGGGGAGAGCTGGGCTATTTAAATTCCCTCTGCCATAGTCGTTCAGCTCCTGACTTTCTTACATTGGACTCATGCATTTATGTTACCTCTCTGGCCTCCACAGGCCTCTGAGTTTATAACATTTTATGTATGTCCCTTTGGGCATAAATTTGGAGAAGCCCAGTGTCCATATAAACTGATGAAGGAGACAGCACTTTCTGAGGGTTAATTTATAAAAATTTACTGTAGAAACAAATGAATTGGTTTGTCCTGATAGTTCCTGTGATTCCTGTGAGCATGATCGGTGGTTTATGACTTGTTGTGTGGAACAGATTTACTGTAGTGGAATGGGATTCCCAATGAAAGTAAGATTTAAATTGGATTTTTGAAAAAAAAATTGGATTTATGACAGTCAGTAGATTTCCATAGGTGTAGAAGGAGGAACATGTTTCAACATATTTCAAGGTACCCTGGGAGAACCTTGCTTTACCAGGGCAGTTTGGTTATCACCCAGGTTCTCCTTGGGGATGAGCCAATGGTAAAGCTGAAGTCGTGTGATAAGAGGCCTGGAGAGCCCACCTAAGGAGACTGGACACTGCGGGTCAGTTCAGTTCAGTACAGCACATATTTGTTGAGCAACTTCTGCATTCCACATATTTTGCCAGGTACAGAGGGTACAGAGATGAGTAAGTCACAGTTGGCATCTGTCTAGCATTAGAACCAGACTGTAAGAAGTCATTCATACAATGTGAAATATAAGATATATAACTTGGGAACAACACAGCAGCCATTGCTGATTTGGAGTCCTATGTAGCACTTTACTGTAAATGAAGTACTTACCTCTCAACCTCCCACTAATAGGACAGAAAATTGACACATTGGTATCAAACTAAAATATATTCAATACAAGTAAAGAAGCATGTATAATTCTATATAACTCTCTGCCTCTGCACAAAAATATACACACTCATGAAGTCCAAATTTTACTAGCAGGGGTTCAATTACCTACAAATAATTTTGACTGCTATAAAAAGATCAAAGTTGAGAGAGAATTTCATCCAAATTTACAAAAGAATGGACAGTGCAGTTCAGTAAATACATGAACCTTTTCACCAAATCTTATACAACAACAAATAATGGAAACATTTGAAGCTGTAGGAAGCCTTCTTAGAAGGGTTCACATGCTAAGAGCCCTTTGGTCATATTAATTTTATTTGCTTTACAGTGCTTGATTTTTTAAAATTAGTTATTTAAAAATTGAAAATTTTAAATGAAAGTATTGATTTTTAGCTTCTAAAAAATTAGAAAGTATTGTTATACTAGACCTACATTTCTGCAGAATGATAACCTGCTTGAGCTGAGCAATAGATGCTTCCCTAGACACAGCATGTGTGGTGCTTGTTTCCCATGCTCTCCACTCAGCTCACTTGCTTCATTCTCTTTACTCCCTTGGCCCCTGAAGCTGTTTGAGATTGCAGCAGCACCTACCTTAAAGAAAAGAGAGCAGTAGCATTTGTGAAATAACTACTCATAAGTAATGAAAGTTGAAAGAAAGTTTTGAGGACTTGGTTAAATCATGGTTGCTGCAGATTCATAATAGATTATGACATTTATTTTCACTTCACAACTTTCCACTTGCCTGCTGAACCTTTTAAAATGAGCTTTCTGTTTCATTCTGCTTCAAACTTGCATCACTGGTATCTCACTCTTGTGATTCCCACTTCCAGTCAGTCAGCCAGTCAACAAACACATTTAGTGTCCACCAGATGTTGTGCACGTAGAAATAGAGCAGGGCCTGCTTTCCATACAACTTATTCCCAATTTTTGTCATTTTCTTTTTCTTACTTCAAAGAATAATTTTTATGTGAAACATTAATAAACATCACTTTGAAAGATAGCACTTTAAAAGCAACCTAAGTCTAAGTGATCATTTCTACTTTTCTCCCTATAAACATTTTCCAAACTCTTTCCACTCTAATGTTATACAGTCTTGTCCATTTTCTTAAAGTTTACTCTTCACCTCTGCATAGGGATTTCAGTTTAGAAGTCATTCCTGTTGTTTCTTCCAAAGCTAGCCTCTGGAGTAACTCCCCATAGACTGCATTTCCCTTTTCTCAGGTTCCTCTTTCCTTCCTTTATTCTACATAGCCAAAGAAAATGAAAATGAACTGCATAACTAGAGAAATTATACCTTTCAATTTTTTTTAGCACAGTCTTAGTTTTAAGTAGCTTGTCTTGTTTTCGGATCATTTGTCCCAATATTTGGTCCAGAAAATAGTTTTATAATCATGTCACTTCTGTGCTATGACTAAAACCTCACATATAAAACAAGTCCCTCTTACATTGTAGATTTATCCCCTGAAAGGAATGGAAAAGACAGAAGCCTGTGATTCCTCAATTAATTTGCAACAAGATTTAATGAACTGATAGCCACATGTAAATTTTCCTGGCATCACTTAAAATCTTCCACCAACAGTTTACTAGGGAGTATTTCACAGGCTGTTCCAAAAATATATTCCTTACACAGGATATTTTCAACAATAGTGAACAGGATTTTAGACAAACATTTGGTACCATTTTTATGGTGTGGGTAATTGATTGAAATAAGATATTTTGGTTATACCATAAAAAATTACATTTCCCTCCTAATTTTCCTGTAGTACCAATGGCTGCTGTAAAATCTCAAGTCATATAAATCGGTGATCAAACCCTTATGGGCAATTGTCAGATTCTTTTAAGACTTGGTATAAGATGTGGAACTTGATAACCACCAACTTATAATTGCTGTCTCTGATAGTTTCTGTGGCTTTAACTTCATTTTTACTTATTTAAGTATTACTTACTTGCCTGCAACCTTCTGCTGATGAGGGGAACAGGAAAAGCCAAAGTAAAAGGTAGCTGCCACTTATCCCTTTAATGATAGCATCATCTTGGCCAAAATTGAAAACAGGATCAGCTGCCTTTCACTGAAAACACATATTTTTAGAAGCAATGTATATAAGTATGTGTAGGTATGTATAGTTTCAGCTAGGTTTTAACTCACTGAAGGGTGGGCCTTGATCCAGAAAGATACCAGGCAGAATGAGGAGAGGTTCTAGAAAAGCTCTAAATGTGAGTCATGAGGTAGTGTGCCCCCAAAGAAGATGGCAGAGACCATGAAGACTGCCAGCAAAGAAACCACACGTTGTTGGTGTGTGCCGAACACTTCTTTGGCATCTCTGGATTTGAAATATCTGGAAGTTGATAATTTCAACTTCCGCCATTCCTCAGTGAACTTTTTGGATAGCCTGTTGTGTTCCAGGCACTGTGCTGGTGATTAGAGATACGAAGATTAGAGGCTGTCACCGACCTCAAGTTGCTCCCCTTATCGATGGAAAACACAGTCCTCTAAATAGTGTGGCGGGTGCTTAGAGAACCCACAGCCATTGGTGTCATGCTCCCGGACCACAATTAGTATCACGTCCACTCAGTTGGGTCATTAAGTCGGAGTTGGAGGAAAACATGCTTTGTGAGACACAGCGGAAGGAAGGCAGGATGTTGTTCAGCGAGCCATGGGCAATGATCTTTGGATTAAAGTGTATCATTGCTGAGAATGAATTTTGTTCGAAAATCAGGAAAGCTCAGTGTTCACAAACATCCCTTTAAGTGCAAGGAGATAGATGATTAGTGTGAGTTCCTCTGGAATGGTGGTAGACCCCTCCCCCAGATGGACTGCTTTTCCCGGTCGGGGACACTTTGGCCAGCATAGACAGGGTCACTAGCATCTGTACACCCTGTTGGGTACCAGAAGTGAGGGAAGACCATGGCAAGGAGCTCTGACTCTGCTCCTGCCTGCTGTGGCCTGTGCTGCCTAGAAGCATCTGTGTCTGCGGCTAATTAATTATGGCATCTCTCCAGTCTCTTTGTGTGTGCATGTGTGTATAGTCCCCTTCTGCTAATTTGTAACACATCTGAAATGACACAGTACTGTAATCGACATACATCCAAGGTCACACACATCCTTGTCCAAAGGGACAAGGTCATTGATGGCAAGGAGTGAGTAGGTAAGTGAGGAAGGGAAGGCACCCCTGGGGTCACCTGCACAAGTGGATTGACGGCGTGAAAGGACGAGCAGGCCTGCACCGGGCGCGTGGTGCAAGGCACAGTGCTTTAAGACAACAATGTTCAACCGTCGTGCTGCAAGAATATTTAAAACATGCCATAGCTGACCATTTGCTCAGGGGCACTGACCCCTTTCCTGTAGATTGTCAAATAAAAACATGACAACAACCAACACAACAATATCCATCCAGAGTGAATGAATCAAAATTATACCTTTTTTTTTTGGTGCACCACAGGATTTTAGTAATTGGTTTATGTGTGCCATGAGATGAATAAGGTTGAAAATCACTGCTGTAAGATAATGTAGTATGTGCTCAGTTGTGTTCCTCCCCAAAATCACATGTTGACACCCAAATTCATAATACGACCTTATCTGGAGACAAGTCATCAGAGTACCCCCTAATCCAATAAAACCGTGTCCTGATAAAAAGGGACGTTTGGACACAGAAACACAGAAGACAATGGGAAGAGACCTAGAAGTGGCCATCTGCAAGCCAAGGAGGCAGTCTTGGAACAGATTCCCCCTCGCGGCCCTCAGGAGGAAACTTGACCTCAGACTTCTGGCCTCCAGAACTCTGAGGCAGTAAACCTCTGTTGTTTTAGCCACCAAGCCTGTGGGGCCTTGTTACAGCAGCCCTGGAAACCTCATAGTGTGTTTGGAGAATGGAACCACCGAGACAACTTTCTTGTTTTCTCCAATGATTGCAGTGTCCTGGGAGAAAAAAGGCAAAAGCCTGTCCACAGTAGCCAACAGATGTCACCCTTCCTAATCATTTGTCCTGATCATTATCTCCGAGTCCCTGCCACCCGGGCATGCCATCAGTGCAGTACGTTCTCCAGGTCGTTTGTAATCCCTTTGCACGTTTTCCGGCCTCTCCTACTAAACCCAACTGTGTTTTCCTGCAGCTAATGGAGAGTCGTTACAAGTTTCGTACTAGCTGTTTCATGTTTGCCTCATTATCTTCCCCCTTGTGACTTATTAACATGGCTTGTGTGTGTCAGAAGCTACTGTTACTCTTCGTCAAGAACATCCCATGGGATAATACGTAGTCCCAGCCATCTTGTCTGGTGTTTTCTGCCACATCTTTTATTTTTCCTGACAATTCCCAACTTAACTATAATGTAACACTCTTGTTCTGAGGAAGAACTGAGAAAAGAACAGTGTGTTGACAATGACAAGAAATTACGTGGCAGATACTGGGTCCACAGTAGAGTCTACAGTAGGTGGGCCCATTACCAAAGGCTTGAGTGGGCGTGGTCCCCGGGCTAATGGTACTTCCTCCAAGACTTCAGTTAGTACAGTGCTGGGTCAGGAGTCCACATCAGGGTCCACAGTTGGTCCCACAGATAGCACATGTATTACTAGGTTCTTGAGTAGGTGTGGCACCTGCCAGGCCACTAGACATGACCCTGGCGTGCAGAACTGGCCTCAGACCGCAGCTGAGCCTGTGTTGAAGGACTGGAGCTGGATTACAGGAATGCTTCATGATCCAACGTTGGACCAAGGTTGGTGGGCCTGCCACTAGGAGTTCGAATGGACTTGCCTTTTGTTGGGTCCCCACACAGGCATGACTGCTCATAGGTCATTGCTAAGTATTGGAACCAAGTTATAGGGCTGCTTCATCATCCACAAATGGACTGAAGTTGGCAGGCCTGCATCCAGGGCACGGATGGATGTGTCTCCTGCCTGGTACCTCATAAGAGAACTGCTTCCATACTACAGCTGAGCTTGTTTGGAGCCAAGCTACGGAGCCACTTCAAGATCTACAGTCAGAGCAAGATAGTGGACCTTCTTCTGGAAGCACAGCTGGGCAGGTCTCCTGTTGGGCCTTAGGTGAGCAGGACTACTTCTGGACTGTAGCTGCGAGGGGTGAGAGCAGAGTTACAGCACAACTTCAAGGTCTGCTCTTGGACCAGAGTCAGCAGGTCTGCCTCTAGGAGCATGGACAAGTGTGCCTTCTGGCATGTCCCTGGGCAGAGGAGGACTACTCCCAGACCAGAGCTGAGAAGGACTAGAACTGTGTCAAGGTCAGCAGTCCTCTTACCCTAAGGCCCAGATGGATGGGACTCCTCTTGGGTCCCTTGGTGGACGGAGTTGGTAGCAGGACCAAGGCCAAATAGAACTGTAGCTGAGCCCACGGGGGGACAGGGCTGTTTCTGGGTCTGTAAAAGGATCACGGTTGGCAAGCCTGCCACCTGGGCACAGGCCTGCGTCCTCAAATCAGCCCTTCCCAGTCTTGGATTCTGCCAGGTTTTGCAAGCTCCTGCCTTGATCGCAGACTTCCCACAAATGCACTTTTGTCCATGAATGGCTGCCATAATTTTGTGGCTGTGGGAAGAGGTGAGCAGGGGACATTCTCTTTTGCCATTTTGTCATCTCCAGGGTGGTGAGTCTTTTCATTTAGCCAATAAATATATAATCATGACTTTAGTAACTTACAATATGGTTTTGTTTAAATGATCTTTATATGTCTACTTCCTATAATGATGGACTGAGTCACTCAGCTGATTTCTTCACATTTCACTATCCAGGACAAGATGCATGGCCAAGCCTAAAGCCCATGACACGTGGAGCCATATGTTTGTAAAGAGAAGAGCATCAGATATTTTGATAAGAAATAAAATCCAATGATTCTTAACTATTAATAGCCCTAATGGTTTGGAAAAATAAACATTCTTTCCAGAGGATGATAAGCTCACTCTAGACTTCAAATAATTCTACAAAGCAAAAATAACTAGGCACACAAGGGGATAAGAACACATGATAGCCAGAAGAAACATGAGACAACAGAGATCTACCGTATTTTGCCACATATAGTGCACACTTTCTTGCCCAAATTTTTTGATGGAAAAATAAGAATGTGCAGTACACATGGGTGTAATGATTACTTACTGTGAGTATAGTGATGAGTATAATAATCCTGTGTGTAATGCACACAGAAACGCGGGTGCGCATTGTACACGGGAGCGCGTCAAACATGGCAAAGGATGGTTAACTATAGACACTCCAAACATTGGAGTTTTTAGAAACAAACTATAAAAGAACTTCTTACTGTGAAATAACACATTTGAAAGTGAAACACGTAGAAATTCCAAAACTGAGAAATACAATTACCCAGATTTATAAAGCAGTAGATGGTTTTAACAGCAGATTAGATACAACTGAAGGGTGAATTATCAAAGTGGAAGACAAACCAGAAGAAAATAACCAAAATGCAGCATGAAAAACAAAAGGTAGAAATATGGAGAGAAGGGTAAGCGATAGAGAACAGTGATATTTAGCATATTAAGTAAACACTCAGAGTGAAAAATGATAAAAAAGAAAGCAGAGACAATTCTTGCAAAGATAAAACCTGCCAGTTTATCAGAGATTATGAAAAACATCACACAATTCAAGAAGACCCCCCCCAAAGATCCAGGTAGATTTTTTTTTTTTATTTATTACATGGAAACCTCATCGTGAAACTGTAGAAAACTTTAAAAGCAGATGGAGAAAGAAAACAAAGTTCATTCAAAATAGTGATAGACTGGCAACAAACTTCTCATTTATCAGGAACACAGAAGCCACAAGAAAGTACAGTGATACGTTTAATGTATTGAAAGTAGATAACTGCCAACTAGGAAAAATATCTTTCATAAATGAAGATGAAATAAAAGATAATGTCACACCAATAAAAACAGAGTTCAACATCGCAGACGCATGCTAGAGTGAATTTCTAAAGAGAGGGTGCTCTTAAAATTATAAGGAGTAAGGATCAAAGAATATAAAGTAGATGGATAAAGCTAAATGAGTACTGACTATATGTAACAACATTAATATATATGTAAAACATTAAACATATTTTCTTACATTTAAATATATATAAGTATTTACATATAATAATACATTACAAAAATAGCATGTAATTCAGAAGAAGTCGATGGAGATAGGTGTTCTAAACCCTGTACTTTGGGAAAAAGGATAATGTTATCAATTTACATTAGACTTTGATAAGCAAAGTGGAGTACAACCTAATTGTGGAAAATAAATGTGGGAGGTAAGTTAAAAAGCTCCTAGAAGATAATGTAGAACACTATCTTTATTGCCATGAGGTAGGAAAAATATTTCTTCAATAACACAAAAAGCACTAATAAAGGAAAAGATCAGTACATTGGTTACATTAAAATAAGAGCTCTTACCCCCTGAGCGGTGTGGCTTAGTTGGTTGGGGGTTGTACCACAAAGCTGAAGGTCACCAGTTCAATTCCCAGTCCGGGCACATGCCTGGGTTGGGGGTTTGGTTCCCCGGTCAGGGTGTGTAGGAGAGGCAACCAATCGGTGTTTCTCTCCTCACATTGATGTTTCTCTCCCTCTCTTTCCTTCTCTCTAAAAATATATAAATAAAATACTTAAATAAAATCTTTAAAAAAACTAATTGAGAGAGCACCCAGTGACACATGAGATTTATAAGGACTCAAATATAAAGTGATGGACATCACTTAGGATAATTTTGAAGAAGGCCCCTTTTTTATATTAGTGATGCAGAGTATTGTTTACCTGTCTCCCTCATCTGTGCCTGACAGAATGGATTCTCACTGCATGTTTGTGGGATTCACAAAATGTGTACTAGTGTGAGAAACGTGTTTCTGTTCCCAGGTTAAGAAAACGACCGAAGCCACCTTGCAGACGATACAAGACATGGTCACCATCGAAGACTATGATGTTTCTGAATGTTTCCAGCACAGTCGCTCCACAGAATCCGTGAAGTCCACCGTCTCAGAGACCTACCTGAGTAAGCCGAGCATTGCCAAGAGAAGAGCCAACCAGCAAGAGACTGAGCAGTTCTACTTCATGGTGCGTCTGTTGCCTCCCCAGCCGCCCGTAGGGCTCAGATCTGGGGTCCCCAAATGCTGCTTCTAGAGTCCCCTTGTGATCACCTGGGGGTTCTTCACAGAAACATGGACTCCTGTCTTCCCTCAAGTTTCTGGTTTAGTTGGCCTGGGATAGTGTTTAAGAGTTAGTGCTTTCTAAAAGCTCCTCAGGTAATTCTGATATACAGACACATTTACACAGGACTGCGCTAAAATGGAACTTTGAAACTTTGATGCACAGGCATGTCACCAGGAGAGCCTGTTAAAATGTAGGCTCTGGTTTCAGTAGGGCTGGGGAGGGAGGGACCTGAGAGTCTGCCCCTCTATAAGCTTCTAACTGGTGGCTGCTGCCGCTGACCTGCATCAGACCATACTTTGCATAGCAAGGTTCTGAGATCTAGAAGTTAGAGTGTCTGGATTTTAGATATCCTGTGGGAAGTCCCTTGACATTGAATTTTTTTTTGAATTAAAAATGAATCTTTCCTTTGGCAGAAACTCAGAGAATATTTGGAAGGTAGTAATCTCATCACAAAACTTCAAGCCAAACATGACTTGTTGCAGAAGACCCTTGGAGAAGGTCAGTTATTTGAAATAGGTGGAAAGATAACATGGATTATATATCGTGTCTGTGTTCTATGAAGTGTGTGGATTGTGCATTTAAGCTTTCAGACTCAGAGAACACTGTTTGTTTCGATTTGGCTTTGTCGGTTTCCATAACAACTAAGTTCTCACTGGACAGAGTGGGGGCTGCTGACAGTGGTCAGAAGGAGCCCAACTTGGCCCCCCGCTGAACCCCCTCATGTCTTCCTTCACTTCCTGGACTTTTCCACCCCTCCAGTCCCACCCCTTTTGTCTTAGGGGGCCAATATTTGTGTCCTGTCTCATGCCTTTTTGGACTCTAGAAAACAGTTTAACCAGTTTGGGTGACTTTTTTTCTTTCTGTTGGCATTGGTTTTAATTAAGAAATAATCTGATTAAAGATATTGTTATATATGATAATAGTAAAAACAACAGTAGTTATCATTTATATAAGCCAGGCTTTCTCTGTGTTACTGAGCTGTATGTTTAACTGGATACAATAAATTTCCTCATTTTTACAAATGAAAAACTGAAGGAAGAAAGGATTGTGGGTAAAGGGGACTATGTAAATGTTAGTTTCTCTTTTCATCTTCAGGAAATTTAAAAGGAAAAAATAAATATTAGCAAAGTCCCTGTCTTACATACCTCATCATCTGTAACTTTCATTATCTTTTATTCACACTAGATACTGCTAGAAGTTATAAAAAGTGAAAGAGAATATGAATGGGAGTGGGAAATGAGGAGACTGTTAGGTGAGCAGCTCAGGCCAAAAACAGGGTGCTTCTCTTTGATATAAACCCTTGCTACCTACCATTCTAGAACCTTCCTTCCCCATAAAGAAATTTTTCTGTCACTTTATTTCCTTGTCTTCTCCAAAGGACCCATTACCCTCAGGGTATGGATACATGGAGAAAGGTCATCACAACCTAAGACTCCAACAGTTAGGATTCCAGATTCTCAGACAAAAGGCCAATTTCACTTAGAAAAAAATTAACACTTATACTGCTAAAAAGTGTCTTAAAAAATAAAATAACCAAACGCAATGTATGAACTTTCATTAAATTCTGAATCGAAAGGCAAAAGTTATAAAAGGCGTTATAAAGAGAATTGGGAAAATTTAAATGTAGTATATTAAGTGCTGTTACTGAATTAATGTTAATTTTCCTAGATACAGTGGTATGTTTATGAAGGAGAAGGTCCTTAAGAAATGCTTGCACAGTGTCATAATGTTTGCAACTTACTTTCCAAATGGTTCAGGGAAAAAGATAGAGAGAAAGAGAGAGAAATAAGGCCAATGTGGCAAAATGTTAGCGGTCGGGAAATCTCAGTGAAGAGTACATGAATGTTCTCTGTACTAGTCTCTCAGCTCCTCTATAACGGGCGTTTCAACAACAAAAAGACCTTTTTATCCTTTGAATTGTTGTTCTACCTCAGTGTTTGTGTCCCGTTTTCCCCTCCCCTTTTTCCCTTCATAGTATCAGGTCCTTTTTTTTTGTTTTTCTCCATTTTTTACACTGATGCCCCCAAGGCCAATTGCCAGTCGTGAAGCCTGAATTATCATAAGTGTAGATCAGTGCTTATAGGCACACAGCCCTTCCCTGCAGGACTGGATACCACTTTAGAAATTGTGAGTTGGAGGGAATTAAGCAGTGGGTGAATTCATTCTTGGCACTGCATGCAAATATATGTGTTAATACACTTGGGATCTCATTCTGAAACTTCTATGGAACTTGCTCTGCATAGATTCCCTTATGTTTCTAGGAGAGAAATCTCCGATGGTTAATTATTATTTACATGCCATTATAAATAGGGCTATGTTTTGGCCAGTTTAGGGCAATATTTTTAGCCAATTTGTCGAATCTGTGCTCCAGATTCTGTCTTTAGCTGCCGAACTGTGTAAAGCTGTATTGTACCTTGTGAACTCTAAGGCAGGATTTCTTTATCTTGGAATTTCTTTCAGTGATTTCCAGAGTGCTAATAGCATAGCTGTGTCAGGTGTGCCAGTCCTTCCTGAGACTGGATTTTTTCTGCATGGGAAACTGGCTGGTTCTTGTCCAGTGGCAGCAGGCACGCTGGCCTCTGCCCACTGGTGGGAGGCCTCTCTGCTCCCCGGGCCTGGCCCACGTGGAGGCTTGGCAGCACACCAGCATTGGTCACTGCCTGCGCTGACACTGGCAGCCTTGCCCAGGGAAAAACTGAGCATAAAGAACATGCCCTACCTTTTAGCGCGACCATTGTGAGCCCCTGGCTGTCCGTGCATTAATAGATTACACCAAAGGACACTAGGAAAGTTCATGGCGCCTGCCCCACAGTGAGATAATACAATGACGAGCCCTTGTGAAAAAACCCAAGTCTAGGTTTGGCTAAATAAAGTAGTAGCACAGGATTAAATGGTCTGTTTGGGGACAGCCCTGACTTCCTATAGAAATCACGTCTCTAAATTATACTAGACTCACTACTCCAAAATCTGCCTTCATAGTAAAACAAATAGAGCTTAACCCAGGGATTTCGCAGTTGATCATACACAGCCGAAACTGTAACTGCAGACATGTGTTTGGCCTGTCTTACTGCTCGTTGTTGGCAGGCTACCCGTGGCCAAGTCCTTTGATTTACAACATTTCTGAGCAGCGAGATTGGTTTCTTAAAGTAGCACCGTCAAAATTCGGAATTCCAAATCTTTGAAAACTATTGAGATAGAAAGAAACATCAGGAGCTGTTAAAACCAAAGTCGTCATCATCTTCCTTACCCTTCAGCAACACCGTCACACCCTTTTGTGATAGCATTTGTTTTTAAATTGGGGAAGTTACATTCAGCACAGTAAGTGAACACTGAAATCTTTTTCTTTTGTAGTAATGAGCTTAATGTCCACATTGGCTTCTTTGTGCAACATTTGGAATTAAGGGGAGGTAAACACCAGTCTCTGCATAACACAGATCATCTGACGCTGGAAGCGGAGTTACATGTTACGTTATTTCTAGCACTGGGCACAAGATTTCTAACAAAGGCGTTAAATAGGTTATCCTCACACAATTCATTGTCTGCCTTTAAGTAGGAGTGCAAATATACTTTCAAAAGAGAAGACAGTTGTAAAAAATTGGGTGTTTTTGTTTTTTTAGAAAAGCCTACAGTCATTGATACTAAGGAAGAAAAAAGTCTGGGGAGTAATGCCAGGAGTCCTCATCAATCATTCATTAAGGACTTCCGCTCAGTTTGAGTTTTGCACATTTTAAATATTTTATTTAATTGGGTTTTTTAATCTCAAACTACTACCAAACTATATTTTGGTTTACCCTTTTATACTGTGGAGAAAAAAATACATTTGGACATGAAATATAATTTACTTCCTAATTCTCAAGTGAAATTGTAATGAGTAGTCTAATTAGGTGTTTGTATCAAGAACAAGATAATCCTGAGACTTTTTTTCCCCTCCAAACAACATGTATTGGGGGGAAAAGGGTAATGAGTTGTCTGTTGCTTTTAATAATTAAGTAACCTTCCAAAGAAAATGATTGAAATCTAATCTTCAGACCACTGGAAGCTTTCACATTTCTCTGGGAAGCAGATTCTTCTAAGCTTGTGTGTTATTGATCTATTAATGATGATACTGATTAAAAAATAAAACATTCATCAGTTGAGACACACAGTACTATTAGCTGAAAGAAACGGATGTGGTGGTGGTTATACTATGAATGATAGTTCTTTTGCAAAGCTTGCTCTTGGTTCATTAATCAAAATGCATCTTTTATAGGTTTTTAATTTTTTATCTCATACTATTAACCATGGATGGATGGAGCGAAATGAATTTGAGCCATTTTATATATGATCTTTTTCTAACTCTAGAGAATATTTGGTTGGGATATTTGAACAAAAATAGCAAAATTTCAGGCCCGGCTGGTATAGCTCAGTGGATTGAGCGCAGGCTGGGAACCAGGGGGTCCCGGTTTGATTCCCAGTCGGGGCACATGCCTGGGTTGCAGGCGAGGTCCCCAGTGAGGGCCATGTGAGAGGCAACCATACATTGCTCTTTCTCCCTCCCTTATCCTCTCTCTAAAAATTAAATAAAATAAAATCTTTTTTAAAAAGTTTAAAAAAATAGCAAAATTTCAAAGTTATAAAGTATTCCATTTTTAGGGAATTATTAGCATCTTTATCACTGAATTATTTGAAAGTGATTAAGTTATGTTATTTTCATTTAGTTTTGTAAGTATATTAAATTTGTTTAATAATGTGTTAAATTTATTAAATCTTCAGTATTAAAACTTCATAGAGCCAAATATGGAGCAGAGGTGTTAGCCATGACCCTGCCTTTCTTCTAGGATCTCTCAAGCCGTTAGATGTGGGGGAAGGGCAGGGGAACACTTACATTTTTATAATGTACCACTTGGGAGCTCAGGTCTAGAATTCAAACAAACCGAGACCCCCTAGTGCCAGACCTACCACATACTAACAGCGTGACCATAGGCAAGATGCCCAGCCTCTCATGTAAAATAAGAATAATACTAGTGACTACTTAATAACATTGTTTTGAAAATCATGAGTTAATATATAGAAAGTGCTTAGAACCACAGCTAAAGAAATGGTAGCTGTCATTGTTGTTTTTACTGTTGTTACTAATATATTTTACATCAAACTGTTATGCTATGATAAAGTAGGCACCATGACAGAATGCAGTACAGACCAGATAGTTTGTCTGCCCTCAACCCGTTACTCATTCTAGTGACTCACCCTGGGCAACCTCAGCTGGGCTCGTGGCCCCAGCACAACATGGATGGTGGAGACTCTCAAACCTTAATCACCAGCCCTGCCTTCTCTCTGCCCTTTCACTCTGTGTGGCCAGGTTCCTGCTGAAGGGGATCCCATAGGTACCACGTGCTACACTTAGCTCGGCGTGTGCCGTCTCTACTTTCTGGTAGGCCTTCTGTCCCACTTACAAATAGCTATAGATTATTCTGGAGTTAGATGTCCACCTTCTCTCTCTCTTCTCCCCCAAAGTAGCAGAAGGCCAGCAAAAGGAGGGGATTTACAGGCCAATGATAGGTAGATCCAGGTAGCAGGGGGAAAATCTAATTCTTCTCCTATCCCTTCACCCCCACTGCAAGTCACGGCTAAGATCTGATTCTGCCAGTACTTAACAGTGGCCTGGATGTGTGTTGAGAAAGGTGTTTTCTGATATTAAACATCACTCCCTGTTTAGTAAACAGATGTGAATGAAAAACTTTGTTACTTGTTGAAAAGGAGATAATAGGGTAAAAGACTCTTGTGGCCTGGGAGAGTTTATTCACCATTCCGAATAAGCCAGCTTTCTCAACTGTTGTCACATTAGCCTTGCCCTGCAAGTCTGAGTCACTGCCTTATGATACAGTGGGCCAGGCACACCTGTTTGGGCCACAACATGACCGCTCACTGCCAGCTATACCTGCAGGCTGTTTGAGGACCATATCATCGTTTTGCAAACAAGCCAGTTGAATGCCTCACTTTCCCACACCCCTTCCCACGGCTGCACCCTAAATGTAAGAAAGAGCAGACAGCAACCATAGACGCATTTAAACTTGAAATTGGCACAGCTTGTAGGAACACCACAAAAATACAGAACTGTTATTTAAACAAGTCAAAAATCTGAATGTATAAGAAGAACCTCATGTTTTAAATAACTGAGAACTTCTAGCTTATAAGTTGGTGGAATGTAGCATAATTTAATGTCCTTTTACTTTAATATCTGCAAATGTCATTTCTGATTATAAAATGCAGCTCCTCTTCCCAATTTCATATTATAGAAAGAATAGCAATTTAATCTCGAGGAAATTAAGTTCTCCCAATCCTGGATGAACCCTTACTTCTTCCCCATGAGGTGTCAGTCAAGACAGAGGGAATAACTAACTTTCTGGGGTGTGTTTTATTTGTATTTCATCCTTGAACTTATAGTTAGGTCAAGAAGCTACTTCTTGTTTAATTAAATAAATAGTAAATCTCTGCCTTAAATTGCCAAGTAAAACATGTTTCTACAATCTATAGAATTTAATAGATGTAATGTATAGATTCTATGAAATACTTACTTTGAATTATTTGCCTATAATTTTATGCTATCCTCATCTTAAAATAATGGATAGATGATATAAAATATTACCAAATGCATTCTACTAATTTCATTCTGTTTCCTTATTTTAATTTTTTTCTGCAGGTCATAGAGCAGAGTATATGACTACAAGGTAGGAAAACATTTCATTATAACTCATATTGTGTCTCACTCGCTTTTTTTCTTTAATAAGAAGCAGCCTTTGAACGTACTTTGTTAACGAGCAGGGAAGATAGTTATGGCTTGACAAAACACAGTAACGTGAAATGTTTGAGCTTCTCCCAGAACAGGATTTGCTCTGGCTGGCAGATCTGAGGATTTCCCAAAGGAATTGTAAAACTCTTTAATGAGGACACTCAGAAAAAAAAAAAAAACCTAAATTGAATGGGTTTAGTTTATCTAATTCAAAACACTTTTAAGTTTCTAGAAAAAGTCCAACAAGATTTTGATAATTTTATTAACAAGCGATAGTGTGTGCATATCCGCTGTGTTAGCAAATGCAGAGCACGGTTGGTTACATCCTGCCCCTGCTTTCCCTCCTGTCGTGTAAAAGTTAGCGCTGTGTCAGATGTTCTTCGGGTCTCAGCTCTCTACCCCTTTTTGGTGTACTTTAAAGATTTAACTTTTAATGCCTACAACCACATTGCATTGCATTTCTTTCTTTCTTTTTTTTTTTTTTTTTTTTTTTTTTTTTTTTTTTTTTTTTTTTTTTTTTTTTTTTTTTTTTTTTTTTTTTTTTTTTTTTTTTTTACTTCATGGAAGGATTGTAAAACTAGTGCTGAGAAAGAAAAGCCTTTTTGGAAGCTGATTCTGATGTGGGTTGAGGAAAGTTTATGGCAACTTTTATTTTCCTGCATCCGCATTTGTGCAACAGTCAGAAATTATTCTAACTGACATAGCAAGAATTAACACTTTTAAAGTTGAGTTCTCTTTGAGGTCAGAGGCATTTAGAACACTGGGGTGCCTGTTGCAGTAATTGGCAAGTTGATTTTCAAGGATCTGTAATGTTCCTGCTGGGCAGTTTATTCAAAAGGAAGCTTCTATTACTTTTTGGTGAGCCAAATAGGGAGACACAGTTACTGACTTGTCGAAATTTTACAAAAGTACTGCAGTTTTTCTTCCCTGTATCAGGGACGAAAAGGAGTATCACCACTACACAGTAATATGCAGCTTATGGGGATTTTCCTCCATATGGTATCTCTTTGCACTATCAACCGTTTTACCTGTTGTTAACTTATAATTAATGTAAGGCACTTTGAAAAAATTTTTCCAAAAAGGAAGGAATGCAAATATATTAATTTTCAATGAGAGCGGTACCTGCTGAACGGGCTAGATACTCGCATCCCTCTGACTGGAGCTTTCTCTCCTGCACATGGACAGCCTCCGCTGGCAGCCAGAGTAACAGGAAGTTGTGTGGTAGGCACACGCCCAGAGCGAGTCATACCCTGTGTTACGGCCCTGGCTCTGCTCACCTGGCGTGCATTGTGTATAGTAGAACCAGAACCACTGTCAGCACAGCAGTCTGCCTGATAAGCCACCTCTGCCCTGGGAGATGACTTTCCTGAGCACTCGGGCAGTTCGTTTTAATTTCAAGTCATTCTCACATTAATATCTTCACATTTGCCTCATAATTTAGAGCCATTGGGAGAGGCAATTTTCAGGTCTTTGGTAGAAAACTCAAAAGACATCCCTGTATTAGTCTCAGCCAGGGGTATCTCTCAGTCATGTGGGAGCAGTTGTCCAGCGCCACTGGGGGCTTTGCTCCAGCTACAGTTTTGCTTGTCCCATGAATCGGTGACCCAAGTAAAATGAGCCTGTGTTCGTATCATCTTAGCTTTGTCAGCTGCTCCAGATATCATCAGATGTAAAGCTCTGTTGGACCTTGTAATAACCATGCTTTCTAGTTTCTTAACTGATGCTTTGGTATCTTGGAGTCTTGCTGACTCTGACGGGACTGCCCCTCGGGGGTTAGCCAATTCCTAGAGATAGCAACAGACCTGCTCACACATGTGCCTTTTGGTTTGCAAACCAACCGATCCAGAGCCCGTCCCCTCCACCACCTCCTTCATCGAGCTTTCACACTCAGGGCCACTGTTCCCCTTCCCAAATCACCCAAAGGCCACGTTCCAGACCACGAGGGACAGTTCCCATGCCCCAGAGCCCACCACAATTATTCCAGCTAGCCAATCCTAAACCTGTTTACCTGGCCTTGTCTATTCCTTCCAACAGCATCCACAGCAAAGGCTCTTGCCAATTTTCCCTCACTCCTTCTCTCCCCTACCAGCCCTGCCACTTGCCCAGGTGGCTACCCATGTGGGAATGCCCCTCCCTTTGAGAACTGCGCGTAAGCAACTATCTTTTCAATGACAGTTGTCTTCTGATCTGTTGCCCCCACCAGCCATGGATAAAAATAAAACCTACATTTTAAAATACTCCTAAAATAATGAAAAGAGTGAATAAAATCAAGCTCATATGGTTAGTTAGAGTCCTTGGTAGGCAGTGTTTTCTTTTCTTAACTCTACGAGATGCTTTCTTCTGTGGATGGCGCAGAATTCAGTGTATAAAAGATTTCAGAAATTTCAGCAGCAGCAGATTATGACATGCTGCCTGGTAGAAGTTTCCATATTTGCTTCTGGATATTTGCAAAGGCTCCTTCTACCTTTTGATCGCAGTGGGGCTTCAGGTGCTGCTTGATCATGCCCCCATTAGTCATGTAAGCCCACCTGCTAGAGAGGCTTAGACTCTCTAGGAGGCTGAATCAGCACATTTGTTCCCCTACCGCTCTTGATTGCAGTGGTAACATCTTATGAAGCTGGCCAGGCTTCCACATAAATTCCTGGGATTTTGTTTCCAAACTGGCCTTTCTGAACTTCAGTGAATTTAAAAAAGGTAATTCTTCCTAGAGAGTTTGCAGCTTAAAGGAGGGCTTTACCTGATTTCCAAGTGTGATGTACATCTTCACGTAAGCCTTCTAATTAAGAAGTTTACATTGGAATGTCCAGAGAGTCTTGGGACTCTTCCTCCATGTATTCCATTCAGCACAGTTGTAGAAGTTGAATCAGGTAATCCTGAGCCTCTTTGCTTTAAAGGGAGAGGACAGAAAAGTTTCACTTGCCCAATTACAGAGCAAGATGCTGCAAGGCCTATAAATATGGTATGTGGCACACCTGATGTGCATGGGCCAAAGGCTTAGCCATCGAAGTACACAGACTGGAGATGGAGAGAGCTCAGAACAGAATGAACTGGTACATTCTAATACTCTACAGATATTTAGGTGATGAGATAGTTTGTTTTAAAGAAATAATAATTTGTGTGAGTCTGTACATCCCTGCCCGAGAAATAGCTTTGAAACCCAACTCTGTCTTTTTACCTGTGATCCATTAATAGTTACTTTTGTATCAGATCAAGTCCCATTGATACCTGGGGGACACTGAACAGATGTGATTTATTTGCATTAGAGAATTATGTTGTAACTAAAAATATGATAATTAATTCTCATATTGGGATCTATCAGAGCCCTAATTTTCATGACCCATCCTGCCTTCTGTGTGGCTTGTAAGCCCAACAGCACAAATCTTGGTTTGTAACACTTGGCAAAATAGTTCTCCGTTCCCTTTGGTGATGCTTTTCATTTTTACACAAACTAGCAAATAAATGTCAGCTACAACATATATGAAAAAAGTGGTCTGAGTGAATAGCTTGTATGGTTTTGATACATAAGTAAGAATAAATATATAGGGTAGGGGAAGGCCTATGTTCCCCGTGGGTAGGGGTGGGGAAAGAACGCAGAATTAGTGTTTCATAATTTTGACGTGACCTATGGGTGTTTCGTTTATTGTTTGATTTCTGCCATGCTCAGTAATTATATTCCCTTCCCTTAGGCCTCCAAATGTTCCCCCTAAGCCCCAGAAACACAGGAAGTCCAGACCCCGCTCACAGTATAATGCTAAGTTGTTTAATGGGGATTTGGAAACATTCGTCAAGGTACTGGCTCCAGCCATCTGGGTGGCTGATCTCCATGCTTCTTACTATAATGGTCTCAGCCTCTCATAAAAGGAGGCAGGTCATTATGTCCGAGTCTGTCCTGGGGCTCTTCGCTTTCCCAGAAAATCAATATAATATTTCCTGAAGTCAGAGAGAAAGGAATATTTGGTTTGAGTGCCTTCAGGAGAGGAAATAAATGTGGGTTTCTCTTATGCTAGCAAAAGAGAAAGCCCTCTTTATTTAAAAAGGAAAAAAAGACATAATTTGTACAAAAAGGAAAAAAGCTACCTGATAAAACATTTTGGTTTTACGCGTGCAAGTGACATGGCACAGAATATATTATAGTTTATTGTTACGGTAGCTCTGAAGCTCAACACGAGTTTTTATTTCCCTTGACTTGAGGAATTCATTATATTGGATAAATTGTAAGACCCTGTGGCTTATACCTTGTATCTCTGCTGTGTTTACTCTGTCTTCTTTTTCACCCTGTATTTCTGTAATGCTTCTAGCCGAGGACGAAGGAACTCGCACGCGAGACATCAGGTATAGTGCTACAGGCAAGCGAGGACACAGCCTCTTTCGCTCTCGGTGTCATTTTCAAATCAGAGTCATGCTTGGCTTGAATTGGGTTTTTTTAAGGTCTTTAAAAGAAAAATGTTTGCAGTGAGAAATCAGACAGGCTTATGAATAGGCTTTACTTAGAAAGGAATTGTAGAAATCAAACACTGATTCAAGAATAGTCTTCTCTTAGTAAAACTGGATAAACTCGTAGTTTTTATATTATGTATTTGGCAAATAGGCCAAATTTGAGTCACAAGTTTTTATTAAGGAAAGTCAGTGTTAAATACCAAATGCACATTTAGTACTGGATTATGTTCCCTCACGTAAAATATACAACAACAACAGAAAGAACTGGGTCTTTCGTAGCTAACATTTTAGGGCCCAGGCTGCAGTGTTTCTGAAGACTGAATTTACATAGGAAACTACGTCACGGGTAGTCTCCCTTAAGAACATGGTACAGATACATGTTGCTTTCTTAATAGAATGTTACAGATGGTTTACTTTCTTTAAAGACATCTTTTATTGAGTAGGTAAACTAATGGTTGTAAAACGTGTGCATACACGTGTGGCGTGTGTATGGACAGACAGATACACACGTGCCCAGAGAGACTGAATACCTCTCGGGGCCTTAAAAATGGACCCTTCCTACAATTAAGTGAAAGGCCCCTGGACAATCTAAATACCTAAATAGCAATCACAAATCCACTGCTGTAAGCCTTGGACTCAGAAGAGCCTAATTGGCTCTAATTTAATATAAAATTATTGTCAAATACGATTATCTGGTTTCCCAGCGCAGGGCTGACAAGCAGGGCTAAACTGGCAGGAGAGAAGGGGGCAACGACACGGAAGCGCTGCCCTGAGCGGCCGAGCAGGCCTGGCAGAGAGAATGTAGAAAAGCCCAGAAAAGCAACGGGATGATTCTGTTCTATCTGATAGCGTAGTGTGAGAATGATAGAAAAGCTTAAGATGATAGAAAAGCACCTGCTGTATTTTTAAAAGATTTTTCATTAAGAACAGTTTAACTGAAGTTAGGCACTAAAGCAAGGGTAAACCAGTCATCATGGGAAATTCCCTGATGTGAACCCTTCCTTCTCCCAGATGGCACATTAAAGAGTCTTTGCTAATAGCAATAACAGCGGACACAGAGATCTCTACCCTTCTAGAAAGTGCTCCGTCAGTTGAGGTCCCCACAATGTCACTGTGAGGCAGCAAGAGCAAACCCATTTTTCCTCTCTTTCCCACGGGGCGGCTGGGACACAGAGGGGCTTCTGTGAATGGTAGGTGAGCTCTGCTGATCGCTCCACTCCGTGTAAAGTATGCCACCACAGCATCTGGCATCCGTGCAGTTAAATGAAAACACACACACTTTTTTTTTACTCCAGAATTTGTTATATCTGAATGAAATACTGATCATAGCTAAGAGATTAGCAATTACTTGAGGAAATATAAAGACAAAAACATTTGAAGTAATGTGCAAATCTAAGACATCTTTCTTTAGAACTATATTAGTGCAAACATTTTTCTTTTAATAACCTTTATTCTTTGGTTTTCTTTTTGTTTTAACACTAAGTTTACCAGAGATGCAAACTAATATTCTCCTTTCATCACTTTATATATAAATATTTGTTGCTCTTTTACAGTGTTATATGCATTGTTCATGTAAAGGTTACTTCCCCTAAAACACATTTGTATCTTAAAGAAAAATCCCCTCACATACTTAGTATGTTTTGATAAAATTACATTGTCATTCTTTTGTCAACTAGTCCACACTAAAAAGAGTTTTTATTCTTAAGGACCTTCTTTAAGAAATTAATAAAGTTTACATTTCTAAAACAAATTAACTATTAGAGAAACCTAATATAGGCTCTAGAAGTAATTGAACCATTAACTGGTTTATACACTGATTAGATTGTCTTAAAACCTAAAATAAAAATCTTCCTCAAGTCATGTATTACCCATTCTAGGAATAATAAAGAGTTTAAATTGCTGAACCACATTATTCCCAATCTTTCCTATGTGGCTTAATTGGAAAGGTTAGTGGATTCTGAATTGTTCTAGTATGTTAAGACAGCCAAATTCTTCTTGTGTTTCAGAATAAAATTCCTCATGAATTAGTACCTAATGTCAGCTAATCAGTTCAAACCTCCACGTTTCCTTTAAAATCTAATTTCTGAAAGAGCAGAGTCTGAAAGTACATGAAAAATAACTCCCTCGCCAGTAACCTTCTTTAACTACACGGAGTGCATGGCGTCGATCCATATTTAACTGTGACCTTCGCAGCTCCTTTGTCTCATTTGTCATCCTATACATGTTTTAAAGCATTTCTAGTATTCACATTTGTTCAATATAGTGCTCTGACTATATTACAAGATGTGGGAGAAAATGGCAAAAAATGTTCCTTCCTAAGAAAACGAGATCTCCTGGAATGTGCACTTGTGCCATTTTTTAAATCTGTAAAACATGAAAAAATAATGAAAAATCTATAAGGATATGCAAGTTTGGATGCAAATTAAATACATTACACATTATAAGCATCTGTAAGGCACATTTTCACGTCATGCACCCGGAAACACATAAACCTCTCAGGGACATCACAGAGAGTGTCCCAAGGTGGCTGTAAGGCTGTGTTTGGTGACTAGGACAGCCGGTCAGAATACACAGTTCTTTTTAGGTCCACTAGGTTAATTGTATAAATAACCTTTTAAAAAATGAGTGATTCATATATTCACTTTGGTAGGTGTGCCTAAATGTAAGTAAAAGAGATGAATTAGCTTTGCCATTTCTAGGCACAGCCAAGCTAAGTTGAATCAGAACTGTTCTAAATGTATTTAATTTGGTTTGCTCCAGAACTGCAATATACCTTTGGTTAAATATAAGTTAGTAGTTGGCCCTTGTGGAATATTGGGAGGGGGGTGTATTTGGAAACAGTCATCTGAAAGATGATCAGAGCCTGCACTCCATGTAGTTAAACTGTGGGTTTACTATTAGGTGTGATTTATGCCCCTCCCTTGCGGTTAACTGGCTTCTGTTTCTTTACCCAGGACTCAGGACAGATTATCCCCCTCATTGTGGAAAGTTGTATTCGGTTCATCAATCTCTATGGTAAGCCATAAACTATGAAATTCTTAATAAATAATCCCTAGGAATATTTCAGTAAATGTGTCTTTCCACTTAACATTTAATTCTTGAGAAATGGGGGGCCTAGAGGATGTAATGGGATCTCTCACCCTCTCCCCCTTCTGTTCTCCATAGGTCTTCAGCATCAGGGGATTTTCAGAGTGTCTGGTTCCCAGGTGGAAGTCAGCGACATTAAAAACTCATTTGAGAGAGGTAATTCCATGTCTATACCTTTAGGCAAGTCGTGTAAAAAGTAATCATTTTCTGTAGAGTGAAGTAGCATACTCATCCTTTATATCTTCAAAACCTTTCTCTTTGCATTTATTTTATTTTGGATATTGAGGTAAGAATCTATTTAGAATAGTTGAGAAATGAAGCCAAAATCATGTGACTTCGTAATCAGGTCTAGGAAAGTGTATGAGGTTTGTGTCCAGGGTTGGACATGGCCACGATCATCCTCAGCGTGCGTGTCCACAGCGGCACAGGAAGGGTCCTAGAAGAGTGGCAGGAACAGCTCTGGGCCTAGATAGCAGGTGTTTGAGACGACTCATCCAGGTTCGTGCCAGTTTCCTTTGTTAGGAACTCTTTCCTTCCCCTTAGTCCCATGCCCGCACTCCCTCCCTGTGACCAGTTGGTGCCTTACTCTTATTCACAGTCAGCCATCACGTCAGTCCTACTAAACTGTTCATTAGCATGTTATGGTAGCAAAACCATACACTTTTGAGTCAGGCAGACCTAGAATCCAATCAGACTCTTTCATTTACTAATGATGTGATTTGGATCAGGTTACTCATCTCTTTTTTGACCTCAGTTTCCTCATCTGCAAAATTCCAGGATTGGTGTGAAGATTAGGTGTGATCCATGAAAATACCTAACTCTTTAAGGATGGCTCTTAGTTACTAATGCTCTCAATTATAATGATCTGGGCATATCTGCACCTCCCTCCTCTGTGTGGAAGTCAAGTGGAGAGTCAGTGGGGGGCACCATGGCATGGAGACAGGGCCACTTCTCCCT
This sequence comes from Micronycteris hirsuta, assembly GCA_004026765.1. NCBI lineage: Eukaryota > Metazoa > Chordata > Mammalia > Chiroptera > Phyllostomidae > Micronycteris > Micronycteris hirsuta. The sequence continues at coordinate 67,105 of PVJI01001041.1, forward strand.
TTCTCAGTGTCATTTCCTCTGGCCCAGGCTCAGCAGAGAGCCTTTGAAATTTTGAAACCTTGGCTGAGGAGTAAACTTGGAGCCAGATTGCCTGTTCCAAATTCCCAGACCGATATGATGCGTAGAGCCGAGCGGCCTCCCCTGTCAGCAGCTAAGTGTTCCGAGGCCCTGACATTGACCACATTCAGGATAAGCTGAAATGTAGTGCAGCCTCAGGTTCCTATGCCAGCCACCACAGGCATTATTATTTTTCCTTGGAAATTCCCCTGATATTTGTTATTTGTTTGTGATCTCTTCGTGTGAGGTTTTGCCACATTGGGCAAAAAAATATATTTTGGTAAATTTGTGTTTAATGATTTCCCACCCTAAGAGCAAAGGGAACAAACATGTCCTTGAAAATAAACTGCCCCAAGAGGCAAAAAGAAAAAAAAATTAAAATGCTATGTATAATTTTTATGAACTTTAGAAGAGCAGTCTTGTGTATAAAAAAACGGAGTTGGATTTAAGGCTGCATAATATTATGTTGAACTTAAGGATTTTATCTCAATTTCTCAGGGAAGTGCACTAGCCAGGCCACTTACCTAATATTTTAAAACTGCTTACCATAAAGGAATAATAAAATTCCCTATTTGTGATATATTTTTAAAATTTCTACTTTCTGTGCAAATTCCTTGGTATAGTTAAGGGTACATTTTCAAATGGCCCTGTCTGATTTCAGAATATCCCACTGCTGAAGGCAGCTTTCAGAGATGCTGTGAATACCACCTTCCACTTTGGGAAACACTTATTAATTTAATTGTAGGTGTTCACAATCAGGTGAAGCCTATAATATTTCTGATACATTCTGCTGATCCATACAGAATAGTCAGACAGACCTATACATTCTGTGTCTTTTTCTCAGTAGGTTAAAAAACACAGAATGTAGTATTTGAATTCATGTCAAACTAAGATTACAGATTTTAGCTTCAAAAAAAAAGTTGGGTAAAATTTTAAATCCCACAATATTTTATTTTAAGATTTTGGTAACTTGTAAGGGATTATTTGGTAGCATAAGATTTTAAAAAGCTTTATTTTAGTCAACTATTTTAAGTTAATCATGGGGTGGCATATCTAAACCAATTATTTTAATTTTAGTACCATATAATCTTTTATAAAGTATAATTAAAAGATACATGTATATATAGAAATGTGTGTGTGCGCATGTATATGTGTAGAAGCATATTTTTGCTCGGTAGCAGAAAACAAAAACTGTGCATATAACTTTTTTTTTTTTTTAGGCGAAAATCCTTTGGCTGATGACCAGAGTAACCATGATATTAACTCAGTTGCTGGTGTTTTGAAGCTCTATTTCCGTGGGCTGGAAAACCCCCTCTTTCCTAAGGAAAGATTTAATGATCTGATTTCTTGTATCAGTAAGTGGACCTTAATTTTTAGTCTTTTCCCACTAGAACTGTTTCACTAACCAGTTTCCTGGAAGAGGCTGTGGCCCCTGCCCACAGAGCACCCCCACCCCCACCACTGCCCCATTACCACGAAATTTCTGAGACCATTTGTTTTCTTTCTGGATTCAGCATGAGTCATCTTTCCAGCTGTGGCCTCGCCCTTAGCTGAGTGGGCTTTGCTCCTGAACTTGCTCAGGCTCCATAGAGCCCAAGAGCCTCCCACTTAGTGTCTGAAATAAAGCAGAAAGGCAGGTACCAACCAGCTAAGGGAGAGGAGGAAGTTATAAGCACGGGAATATAACTTCTTTGCTTTTGGATCTTGTTTTCTCCACCAATCTTAGGAGTGGGGTAATTTATCCATCTTGATATTACTTCAAGAAATAAGGTAAACTGAGTTAAATGACTGTTCTTACAGTGCAGACACACCAGGTGGTGATTATCTGTCAGTGGGCATCCCAGCTAACAGGCAGAGCTGCATTGGGACTGGATGATGTGTTATGAAACCAATAATCAGCAGAGTAAAGCACTGCTGTTTTCCTCAGTGGGGGCTTGAGACACTGCAGGAGGGAAGGTGAAAAGAATTTCAGCAATTAGGTATTAACTGCAGTTTCATTCCATACATCTAAAAATGCAGTGCCCCCTTGCCCTGGCTGGTGTAGCTCAGTGGATTGAGCACGGGCTGCGAACCAAAGGGTCGCCAGTTTGATTCCCAGTCAGGGCACATGCCTGGGTTGCAGGCCAGGTCCCCAGTGGGGGCCACGTGAGAGGCAACCACACATTGATGTTTCTCTCTCTCTCTTTCTCCCTCCCCTTCCCTTCTGTCTAAAAGTAAAAATAAATAAAATCTTTAAAAAATAAATAAAATAAAAATGCAGTGCCCCTCTAAGACCACTTTCCCAGGCAAGGGTCTAAAGCTGACTTACATCACTTAGGGACAGCTTTCATAAGAATCAAGCTTCATTCTAATAAGGAAACCTCTTACCCCAGCTTTCCACCTTCACACCTAATCAACAAGTACTGTTGACTTGGCCTCAAAAAATCTCTCTATTCAGCCCTCCTTCCCCATTCTCACCACCATTTTCTCCCTGAACCTGTTGTTATGGTGTCTTCTCGGTTTTGCCCCAGCTCCCCGCCCTCCACACCATTCCATGTTTCGTGCTGCAGCTAGCTTTGGAAAGACCAGGTGGGTTCTATCACTGTTTAAAACCTATTCCAATGTTGCCCTCCTAAAAACAACCTCCTCAGTATGGGCAGTTCATAAAATAGAATTCTTTCTCTATCTGATCTCATTCTGCTTCTGTACATTTAACTCCTGACACCCTGCCCAGTTTACATTATATTTCAGCAATGGCAAACGCAAACATGCTGGGCCATTTCCCACCTCCACACCTTCGCCCAGTTTCACCTGTAGCCATTTGACATCTGCCGGGACATCTGCGGCAGATGAAACAGCGCAGGCAAAGGCATGGAGGTGGGAAACGGTGTGCTCACAGTTTGCTATTGTTGAAATATAAAGTAAACCGGGAAAGGGTGACAGGAGCTGAATGCACAGATGTGAAAAGAGAGCAAATAGATCTTTCTTCTATCTGATCTAGAGGAAGAATTCTGTTCTGTGAACTACTCCCCCCAGAATGCCATCCTCCCTAAAGCAGAATTAGTCCTCTTCTACTCTATTAATGTTCCACTGTGTACCTGTGTCTATAATTTTTCTTATCCCCCTACATCACAGTTCTTTTTAACCCCACTGTTGCCCTCTGCTAGCGAGAGTTCAGAGGAAAGGTTAAGAGTATGGGCTCTGGACTCAAACAGCCCAGGAAGAAGTCCTAGGTCCAAGCTGCTCACCAGCTGTGTGACTTTAGGCAAGCTTCTTAATCTCTCAGCACCTCAGTTTCATCAGCTGTAAAAAAAGGAGAATGTTAGGTCATGTGTATCAATAGGGTTATAAGAATTAAATGAGTTAATACATAGAAAGTGCCAAGAAAAGTGTCCGGCAGTTTGTTCAGTGAAATGCCTGTAATTAAGCTCCATCCATAGGCCATGGGGTCTTGATGAATTACTCAGTTTCAACACTTGGCATAGTTAAATTCCAGGCACATAGTAAGTACATAATTCATGGTTATTAAATCAACTGTAAATGAAATTCCACCAAAATTATTTTGTTGGCACCCACACCTAAAGTCTTGGCTTTCACTGGGTATGAATTCCCCAGTCGTAACTACCTTCACCCCCACCCCATGCAGTCTGATGTCTCGTGTGGAATTCAAAAGTGTGTGTGTGTCCATTCCAAGGTCCTTGCTTAATCTGAGTCATCTCAGTGGGCCTCTGACCCAGCTGGAAAGAACTGAAAAGGAGGTGTCACACTTCTGGAATTCTCCTCTGGCTATGTCCAAAGATTTCCCTCACATCCAGCCAGAAAGCTGAAATCTGGAAAACTAGTAAGCACTTTACAATGCTTAGAGGTTTTCTAGGTACATACATCATATCAGTGTTTATACATGTACCAATTGGATAAAGAACACTGGGCTACATTGTCAGTTACTATTGCCAAATTCTCAGTTTTGTTGGATGAGAAATATTATTTCATTGTGGTTATTAAAAACTGAAGCCACTGAGCCAGAAACATCTAGGTTCAAATCTTAGCTTTACCACTTATCAGCTTTGCAGTCTTGGACAGAGATTAATATCTGTTTATATCTTACTAAATATGTTTCTTTATCTGCTTCATAGAGTCCATGTGAAGAATGAATGAGACAATGCATGCCTGGCACATAGTAAGCCTCAATAAGTGTTACTAGCTGTCATCACTACAGCTACTATAACTACTCCTACTATAAACTCGGGTCATGTATGCCAATACCTAGGTTAGCCACTTACCAGTTTGTCCATTACGCTAAACATGTTGGGGGGGGGGGGTCACATAATTACTTCATGAGTTTGGAAATGATGTTAGTATAATCCAAAAGTTGTATTGGTTAGAGCATGACTTTGCCCAGCACACTAAATGTTTTGTAACAATCAAAGACAAGTTATCCACAATTAAAGAGTTAGGTTTAGCAGTCTACAAAGACTTAAGGAAAAAATGAGAAATCTCCAGAAATATCTTTCTTTCATGCAAGCAGTGCCTTACCTGAAATGCTGCAAGTGCAAACGAAGAAGCTGCAAAGACATGTATCCCTTTGTTAACTAAAACAATGGAGGGAATCAATGAAATTCAATGGATTAATAATCCTCAGGTTAAACGTTATGAAAATAGCCTCCACTGGAAATGAAAACTCCTCAGGACCTCCATCTCGAAGAGGCAGGAGCCCTGGGGTCCAGGGTTGATGAGGACGCTCGGTGCACACGCCAGCAGGGATCTAACTGCACTAGTAATTTAAGTGGTGTTGCTAACGTTTTTGTTAGTGCTCTAGTTACACTTTCATAGGTGTTCAGCAGTCTGCCCCAACCCTACTTGTACCTATAAGTTATCTTATTTTTAGTACACAGTTGTGCAGAATAGGATAGTTTCAAATCTATCCTATTCTGCAAAATGCACATTCTGATAGTTTCAAGAACATGTGATGGCACTCTATATCACAACCCCTTTTCTTCCAAAATCTAATCTCTTAAAAAGACAGACCTCCTGGCTATTACTGACTTATCTCTAGGTAAGCATTTTTTCTTACTGATGTGACGGTGATGTATCTGTAGTTTTCCTGGATTTTCAATAAAATCTTTGAGAATGGTATATGTCTTTCATCATTATATTCTCTCAAAGATATTACATACTTTTGATGATTTGAATGATTGATTAATTGCCTACAATATGCAGGACTTTCTAGAGATTCAAAGACTTGATTTTCGCCTTCAAGAGGCTAAAATCCTAGTAGGGGAGATAAGATATTTACAAATAAATGCAATGTAAGTTAGTACGTGATAGAAGCAGAAAGATTTAGAAATTGTAGGGGAGAGAGAGCTCTTGTGGAGATCGATTGTTTTTATTCATGTCATATTCTCCTGGATTTGCCATAATTGCCTTTAACCTTACCACATAAGGTAATTACATGTGACAGTTATTTTGTGTAGAAAAATCTTCCCCTTTCATCTTTTCTAAGAGTTTACGTAAACCTCTGGAGCACCTCTTACTTTTTGTTTACCTATTTTTGGGTTGTTTGGAGAAGGATTTTTTTATGATGAGTTATTATGTCATTTTTTTGCCCCTAAATACCATATGCTTTGGAAGCTGGCAGTATATGTATTGATAGTAAAAGACAATTGGTCTTAGCATTCTCTTTCTTTTTCTTTCAATGTGCACTATTCTCTAGTTTACTGCAAATTTCTTTTTAAAAATTGCTTATCTCAAGACCTGGTGAACTCAAATGCAGTCTAAATTTGAAGTGGCAAACTTGGTACCATCTCAGTTCCTCACCCAAGGGTTGACTTTTCTTTTTTTTAAACCATCCACCCTGTGAGTGGTTTTGTAAATGGTTATGCCCACACAGTCTGGGCAGCTTCTAGACTGTCTGTGTATGTGGCTCTGAGATTACCTAGGGCAAAAGTCCAAGTGACTTGCTTAGAAGAGCTACTCAAGCAGTTCAGGGTCTCTCCTGGCTGTCTGAGGGCTGAGAGCCCAGACAAAACATTTGCACTTCACTTTACAGTGTGTGTTGTTATTTAGGTGACTGTCTGGACAGGAGGAAATATTTTTTAGGGGGTGATTTTTTTACCTATCACAAAATCAACATGGTTGTTGTAGAATATTTGAAAAATACACACAAAAAAGCACATAGATGAAAATACCGTCATGCATAGTGCCACTTCCCAAAGAGAGTCAATGATGTGTATGCACTGTTACATTTTCTTCTGCTCTTTTTCTGTTCATGTGCACACTCGACTTTTTGTTAAACCAGAGTAGAACTGTACTGTCCATTGTGTTCAGAATCGACCTTCTTTTTGACTTTTTTATTATAAAGAGTTTTAAACATTTACAAAAGGATACAGAAAAAAAAAATGAACCCCAGTATAAATTGTCACCTAGCTTTAACAATTTTCATTTCTTGGACAAAATTACCCCACCCATGCCTTTCATCCCTCTGATCACTTCACCTGTATGTATATACCTCTGGAAGATGAGGGTTCTTTTCTCTTTTTTTTAATATGTACAACATAGCCACAATACCATTATCATACCTAAAAAATAGTAATTCATTAAAATTATCAAATAGCCAGTTCTTTTTAAAAAGCAGTTGTTTATTGTGCTGTTAATATGTGATCACTGTAGAAAAATTAGAAAATAAACTAGAAAAACAAGTCACCTATAATTCCTCTACATAAAGATAATGTTCAGCTTTTTAACGTCTTTCCAGATTTTTTCTATACATATACCTATACACTTTTAAAAGCACCTTCTCGAGATACAATTCTCTTACCATAAAATTTATCCATTAAGGTATACAACTCAGTGGTACACCTTAGTATATTCACAGGTTATGCACCCATCACCACCATCAATTTTAGAACATTTTCATGACTCCAGAAAGAAGCCCCAGTTAGCAGACACTTCCCATTCACTCATAACCACCACCAACCGCAGGACTAGGCGGCTACTAATCTATTTTCTAGCTATAAACTTACCCATTCTGGCCATTTCACAGAAATGAAATTATGTAATATGTGATCTTTTGTGACTGGCTTCATTCACTTAACGTTTTATCTTAAGGTTCCTCCATGTTGTAGCATTTATCACTACTTTATTGCCAAATAATATTCCATTATATGTATATACCACAGTCACATACTTTTAATAAAAATGGTATCATGTCAAATGGCTGCTAATGGATGTGAGATTTCTTTTTGAGGTTATCAGAACTTCTAAAATTGATCGAGATAATGATTGATCTACTGTGAATATACTAAAATCATTGAATTGTACGCTTTATTTTTTTATTTAATCTTTATTGAATTTATTTCTGTTATTACTCAGTCCCCTTATGCCCCCTCCCCCCAGTGATGACCACACTGTTGTCCATGTCCGTGAGTCCTTGTTCCTTTTTGCTCCATCCTTCCCACCCCCAGGCTGGCTCTCATCCTGTTCTCCATCTGTGAGTCTGTCCCCGTTTTCCTTGTTAGTTCAGTTTGTTCATTAGAGTCCACATATAAGTGAAATCACATGGTATTTGTCTTTCTCTGACTGGCTTATTTCACTTAGTGTAATGTTTTCCAGGCCTATCCATACTGTCTTAAAGGGTAAAACTTTCTCCTTTTTTACAGCCATGTAGCATTCCATTGTGTAAATGTCCCATAGTTGTTTCATCCACTCATCTACGATGGACACTCGGGCTGCTTTCATATCTTGGCATTTATAAATAACGCTGCAATGAACATAGGGGTGCTTATGTTCTTCTGACTTAGTGTTTTGGATTCTTTTGGATATATTCCCAGGAGTCTGATTGCTGGGTCAAAAGGCAGATTCATTTTTAATTTTTCGAGGTATCACCATACTGTTTTCCATATTGGCTACACCACTTTGCATTCCCACTAACAATGCATAGGGGATCCCCTTTCTCCACATCCTCGCCAGCACTTGTTGTTTGTTGATTTATTGATGGGTATGAGATGATATCTCATTGTGGTTTTAATTTGCATTTCTCTGATGATTAGTGATATTGAACATCTTTTCATATGTCTGTTGGCCATGCGTATGTCCTCTTTGGAGAAGTGTCTATTCAGATCCTTTGCCCATTTTTCAGTTGGGTTTTTTGTTTTCTTGATATTTATCTTTGTTAAGTTCTTTATTAATTTTGGATATTAACCCCTTATCAGATGTATCAGTGAATATGTTCTCCCATTCTGTGTGTTGTCTTTTTATTTTGTTGATGATTTTCTTTCATGTGCAAAACCTTTTTAGTTTGATGTAGTTCCATTTATTTATTTTTTCTTTTGTTTCCCTTGCCTGGGGAGGTATATCCAATAAAACATTGCTACCAGGAATGTCCAAGACTTTGCTCTCTTCTATACTTTTATGGTTTGGGGTCTAACATTTGAGTCTTTAATCCATTTTTAATTGACTCATGTGTGTGGTATAAGAAGGGGGTCTAGTTTCATTTTTCTGCATGTATCTGTCCAGTTTTCCCAATACCATTTATTGAACAAACTATCTTTAGCCCATTGTATGTGCTTGCTTCCTCTGTCAAATATCAACTGATTATAAAGCTGTGGGTTTATTTCTGGGCTCTCTGTTCTGTTGATCTATGTGTCTGTTTTTATGCCAGTACCATGCTGTTTTGATTACTATAACCTTATATTATAGTTTCATATTAGATAGCATGATTCCTGCAACTGCATTTTTTCTCAGGATCACTGTTGTATGCTGGCTCTTTTGTGGTTTCACATAAATTTTTGAAATATTCGTTCTAGTTCAGTGAAACACGTCATTGGAATCTTGATAGGGATTGCATTGAATCTGTAGATCGCTTTGGGTAGTATGGAAATTTTAACAATGTTAATTCTTCCTATCCATGAACACGCTATGTGCTTCCACTTATTTGTATCTCCTGTAATTTCTTTCTTCATTGTCTTATAATTTTCCAAGTACAGGTCTTTTAGACCCTTGATTAGGTTTATTCCTAGGTATTTTATTCTTTCTGTAGCAATTGTAAATGGGATTGTTTTCTTAATTTCCCTTTCTGGTAGTTCATTGTTGGTATGGTGTAATCAGCCATAAAAGTGTGACAGATTTATGGATATTAATTTTGTATCCTGCTACTTTGCTGAATTCAATGATCAGTTCTAGGAGTTTCTTGGTGAAATCTCCGGCGTTCTCAATGTACAGAATCATGTCATCTGAGAATAAAGACAGTTTTAATACTTCCTTTCAAATTTGGATACCTTTTATTTCTCCTTCTTGTCTGATTGCTGTGGTTAGGGCTTCCAATACTATGTTGCATAAGAGAGGTAAAAGTGGACCTCCCTGTCTTGTTCCCAATCTGAAGGGGAACACTTGTAGTTTTTGCCCGCTGAGTGTGATGGGTTTTGTTGGTTATTATATATGACCTTTATTATGTTTAGGTATAGTCCATTTAATGTCACTTTGCTGAGCGTTTTTATCATAAGTGGATGCTGGATTTTATCAAATGCTTTTTATGCATCTATTAATATGATCATGTGGTTTTTTATCCTTCATTTTGTTTATGTGGTGAATCACAATTACTGATTTATGAATATTGTACCAACCTTGCATTCCCAGAATAAATACCACTTGATCATGGTGTATGAGCTTTCTGATGCATTGCTGTATTCAGTTTACTAATATTTTGTAGAGGATTTTAGCATCTATGTTCATGAGAGATATTGGCCTAACTTTTTCTTTCTTTGTAATGTCTTCCTCTGGTTTTGGAATTAGGATAATGCTGGCGTCATAAAATGAGTTTGGGAGCCTTCCCTCCTCCTGAATTTTATGAAATAGTTTGAAAAGGAGACATGCTATTTCCTCTTGGAATGTTTGGTATAATTCATTTGTGAGGCCATCGAGTCCTGGGCTTTTTGTTGTTGAGGGTTTTTTTTTTTTTTATTATTGCTTCAATTTCACTAGGTAAAATCTGTCTATTAGATTCTCTGATTTTTTTCTGATTTAGTTTTGGAAGATTGTATGTTTCTAAGAATTTATCCATTTCGTCCAGGTTGCCTAGTGATGGCATATGGTTATAATATTTTCTTACAATCCTTTGTATTTCTGTGGTGTTGATTGTTATTTCTCCTCTTTCATTTCTGATTTTATTTATTTGGATCCTTTCTCTTTTTTTCTTGATGAGTCTGGGTAAAGGTTTCTCAGTCTTGTTTATCTTTTCAAAGAAGCAGCTCTTGGATTCACTGCTCCTTTGTATCATTTCTTTAGACTGTTTTATTTACTTCTGCTCTTTATTATTTCCTTCCTTCTGTTCACTTTGGACTTTGTTATTCCTTTTCAAGTCCCCTTAAATATAAAGTTAGTTTGTTTATTTGAACTTCATTTTTTTTTCTTTTTTTTCTTTTTTATTTTTTTTTTTTTTTTTTTTTTTTTTTTTTTTTTTTTTTTTTTTTTTTTTTTTTTTTTTTTTTTTTTTTGCTATAGGCCTTTAAAGCAATGAATTTCCCTTTTATGATTGCTTTCCCAGTGTCCCCCAGATTTTGGATTGTTGCGTCCTCATTTTCATTTCTTTCAAGGTATCTTTTGATTTCTTTTTTTTTTTTTTTCAATATATTTTAATGATTATGCTATTACAGTGGTCCCATTTTCTTCTTCCCTTTATTCCCCTCTGCCCTGTACCCCCTCCCATCATCATTCCCCCACCTTAGTTCATGTCCGTGTGTCATATATGTAAGTTCTTCAGCTTTTCCATTTCCCGTACTATCATTAACCTCCCCCTGTCTATTTTGTACCTACTATTTATGCTTCTTATTCCCTGTACCTTTTCCCTCATTCTCCCCCCTCCACCTCCCTGCTGATAACCCTTCCTATGATCTCTATTTCTGTGAATCTGTTCCTGTTCTAGTTGTTCACTTAGTTTGTTTTTGTTTGTTTAGGCTTGGTTGTTGGTAGATGTGAGTTTGTTGTCATTTTACTGTCCATATTCTTTATCTTGTTTTTTTTCTTAGGTAACTCCCTTTAACAGTTCATATAATAAGGGTTGGTAATGATGAACTCCTTTAACTTGACCTTATCTTGGAAGCACTTTATCTGCCTTCCATTCTAAATGATAGCTTTGCTGGATACAGTAATCTTAGATGTAGGTCCCTGCCTTTCATGACTTGAAATAGTTCTTTCCAGCCCCTCTTGCCTGCAAGATTTCTTTTTAGAAATCAGCTGATAGTCTTATGTGAACTCCTTTGTAGGTAACTCTCTCCTTTTCTCTTGCTGCTTTTAAGATTCTCTCCTTATCTTTCATCTTGGGTAATGTCATTATGATGTGCCTTGGTGTGTGCTTCCTTGGTCCAACTTCTTTGGGATTCTCTGAGCTTCCTGGACTTCCCGGAAGTCTATTTCCTTTGTCAGCTTGGGGATATTCTCCTTCATTATGTTTTCAAATAAGTTTTCAATTTCTTGGTCTTCCTCTTCACCTTCTGGCACCCCTATGATTTGGATGTTGGAATGTTTAAAGATGTCCTGGAGGTTCCTAAGCCTCTTCTCATTTTTCTGAGTTCTTGTTTCTTCATTCTGTTCTGGTTGAATGTTTGTTTCTTCCTTCTGCTCCAAACCACTGATTTGAGTCTTGGTTTCCTTCCCTTCGCTGTTGGTTCTCTTTATTTTACTTTGCACAGCCTTTACTTCTTCCTCTATTTTGCGACCATCCTCAACCATTTCTGTTAGCATCCTGATTACTAGTGTTTTGAACTCTGCATCTGATAGGTTGGTTATCTCTTTGTCACTAAGGGGCAGAGCCTTAGGTATTCAAGAGGATGGGGCAACCCAAGTCGCTGTGTTGTGGCCCTATTTGTGGGGGTGGGATCCGAGAGGGAACAATGTTGCTTGCTCAGCTCTCAGTCAGCTTTCAGTCACTTCCTTCACTACCCACAAGCAAATTGGACCCTTCCAGTGCTGATTCCCAGAAGGATGGTTTTGTGTACGATCTAGGACCCTGTGGGTCTCTGCAATGAACTATCCTGAGACTGGGAGTTTCTCCTGCCACCTCAACCCCCACGGGTTTTTCGGTCAGAGGTTTTGAGGCTTTATTTCCCCATGCTGGAACCCTGGGTTGCGTGGTCTGTCTCACTCCCCAGTTGCTCCTGCATGCAAATGTGGGACCACCCAGTCTGCCAGCTGCAGCATTGCCTGCCCTGGTCCAGTCCACCATCTGCCACCTTGCCACACATCCTCTCCACCCCAGCTGCCCATCTCCACCCCTCCTACTTGTCTGTGGAGGGCATGCATGTTTTTTCTTTAATTCTTTGGTTGTCAGACTTCTACACAGTTCGATTTTCTGGCAGTTCTGGTTATTTTTTAAGTTTGTTGTTGTTCTTTTCTTGGTTGTGCAAGGAGGCAAAGTGTATCTACCTATGCCTCCATCTTGGCCCTAAGTCCTCTTTTGATTTCTTCCTTCTTCTCATTGTTTACCCATTCATTTTTTAATAACATGTTATTTAACTTCCATATCTGTGTGTGTATTTCAGTGTTCTTGTGATTTATTTCTAGTTTCATAGCATTGTGGTCAGAGAATATCCTTGATATGATTTCAGTCTTAAATTTATTGAGACCTGTTTTGTGTCCTAGCATGCATGGTCTGACCTAGAAAATGTTCCATGTACTCTTGAAAAGTATGTATATTCTGCTACTTTGGAGTGAAATGCTCTGAAGATATCAGATAAATCCACTTGACTTAGTGTGTCATTTAAGATCACTGTCTCCTTGTTGGTTTTCTGCCTGGAAAGTATATCTATTGAAATCAATGGAGTGTCAAAACACAATCCTGACTACGTATTTCTATCAGTCTCTCCCTTTCTGTCCATCAATATTTGCTTCAGAAATTTAGGTGCTCCTTTGTTGGGTATGTAAGTTTTACAAGGGTTATATCCTCTTGTTGGATTGTTCCTTTTTTCATTATGCAGTGTCCTTTGTCTTATACTATTGTGTTGGTTTTAAAGTCTATTTTATTGGATATAAGTACTGCTACTCCAGCTTTTTTTTTTTCCCTTTCCATTTGAGTGAACTATCTTTTTCCATGCTTTTACTTTCAGTCTGTGTGTATCTTTTGATCAGAGATGGGTCTCTTGGAAGCAGTGTGTATATGGGTCTTATTTTCTTATCTGTTCAGTTACCCTGTGTCTTTTGGTTGGAGAATTTAAGCCATTTACATTTAAGATGATTATTGATAGATACATACTTAGTTCCATTTTGTTGTTTGACTATTTTCCTTTTTTTTCTTTCTCTTTTTCTTCTTCTTCTTAAAGCAAGCCCTTTAACATTTGTTGCAGTACTGGTTTGGTGTTAACAAACTCCTTTAGCTTTTTCTTGTCTGGGAAGCTCCTTATTTCGCTTTCAATTTTAAATGACAGCCTTCCTGGGTAAAGTAGCCTTGGTTGTAGGTCCTTGCTTTTCATCACCTTGAATATTTCACACCACTCCCTTCCGGCCTGAAATGTTTCTACTGAAAAATCAGCTTGACAGTCTAATTGGTGCTCCCTTGTATAACTACCTGCTTTTCTCTTACAGCTTTTAGGATTCTCTCCTTGTCTTTAAGCCTTGTCATTTTAATTATGATGTGTATTGGTGTAGGCCTCTTTTGGTCCAACTTGTTTGGGACTCTCTTAGCTTCCTGAACTTGTGTGTCTTTTTCCTTCACCAGATTAGGGAATTTTTCAGTCATTATTTCTTCAAATAGGTTCTCAATCCTTGTTCACTATCTTCTCCTTCTGGTATTCCCATGATGTGGATGTTGTTTTGCTTCATGTTATCCAAAATGTTTCTTAAGCTCTCCTCATTTTTTAAATTCGTTTTTCTTCTTGCTGCTCTGCCTGGGTGTTTTATTCTGCCTTGTCCTCCAAAACACTGATGCAATCCTCTGCTTCATCTGACCTACTGTTTATTCCTTCCAATGTGTTTTTTATTTCAGATATTGCATTCTCTATTTATGACTAGTCATTTTTTATGGTTTCTTTTTTCATGCTGTTGATTTTCCTTATAATCATTACTCTAAACTCTCTATCTGATAAATTGCTTGCCTCCATTTCATCTAGTTCTTCTTCTGGAAAATTCTCTTTTTCTTTTATTTGGGGACTGTTTCTTTGTCTTCTCATTTTGGCTGCTTTTTTGAATTTTCAGCCTTAATTTTGAAACTGATCAGAAATATAGCCTTAAGGTGTAATCAGCAGCCTTGCTTAAGCATCACAGGGCAGAATAATTCCTGCAGGCAGGGCTATTGCTTCCCTTCAGGTTGATGCCACTTAGAGAGGAGTGCTTTGCCTGAGAAAGATGGCTTCTGCAAGATGGGGAATTACTCAGCACAGGGATCCTGGTGGCTTGTCCTTCAGTTCTCTCCCCACAGCCACCAACCCCATACTCTCCTCAAGTGTCTCTAGTCCACTCTGCCCTCCCTCTGCAGGAGCCCAGAGTAAGTGACTGCAAATGAAATTTTGTGCATTCGCCCTTTAAGATGCTCTCAGTGTCTGCAGCCATCTCTCCCTGGCAGACAGAAATTCTGCTGCTTTTCATTACTGGATGTTATCTGGGTTCCTTTACAGCTTTGGTGCTGTAGGCTGGGGAGCTCAGGTTGGAGTTTAGACCCCACACTTCTCAGGAGGAACTTCCCACCCTGGCTGCTGAAATTCCCTCCTGAACTTCAGCTCCCGCTCATGGGAGTGCAGCCAGTCCTCCCACAGCTCCTGCACACGCACCACCAGTCACGCTGTGAGTGGTTTCTTCTGTCTGTGGTCACAAGGCTTCTCCCAGCTAGTGTTCACTTGGTTATGCAGGATGATTTCTCTACACTTTAGTTGTAACTCGTTTGGTCCTGGGAAAGGTTAATATAGCTTCCACTTACTCCTCTGCCATCTTGGATTTCTTGAATTGTACACTTTAAATGTGTAGGTTATATAATATATAAATTATATCTCAAGAAATGTGTCATTAAGGACTTTATCATATTTGCTCTTTATAAACCACTTTTTAAATTTAATGATATCATTAACATTTTCCCATATAAGTAAATATTTTCAAAATATAGATTTTAGTTGCCATATAATGTTTTTAACAAGTTTCTTAGTTTATATTTAACAAATTTCTTAGTTTTAAAATTTAGATTGTTTTCAGTGATTTTACAATGATATGAAATACCATGATGAGCTTCTTACTACATAAATCTATTTGCTCATTTTAAGTTTCTCATGAAAAAAGCTTTTGAATTCTTTTTCTAGTACTCTGTTTTTGTTACTAAAAATTATTTCAGCTTTATTGCAAACATGGCGGTTTTCTCTCTGAACTCTAAATTTGTTTGATGCATTATAATAATTTTGACTTATGCTTAATAATGTTTTCTAGGCTTAGTATCTGAACTGATTAGATAAAGCTTCCTAGGCTAAGACTCAGTTTCTTTACTTACTCTAATACGATAATTCAGCAGAAAGAGAAATATTATATATATATTTTTTACAGTGTTAGTAATTAACTAGGAAAGAACACAATTGCTTAATTCACAGAAGTCAATCTATTAATAGAGTTGCTAGCATTTCCTTTCTTATCTAGAACAGCAGCTGGTATCTCATCTCAAGACTAGGCTAAGATCCATGCAGATGTACTAGAACATCTCTCTGTTTTTCTCACTATTATATACACAAGTTATTTACCTCCTTGATATTGTTAGAACCTAAGGGTGAACCTAACTGCCCCAGCCTGTTAAACTCACCTTGAAAACTGCTTTTGGGGCTGCAGAGCTCAGAAATATTTGTGTGCTAGGTCTTAAATAAACCATTTTAAAGATGGCCATTAATTTCCTTCTCTGTCTTCATACCTGGGGTTAAATTTGCATCTTGTGATTTATTATTTGTCTTCTGGCAAACCAATATTTATGCAAGTAGTGCCATGGAGGAACTGGTACTCCCAATAAAGGCCATTTGAACTTTTTGCCGTTTTCTGAAGTATCTTGTGCTTTGTGAGGAATCTTTCACATGCATTTACACAGAGCTGTCAAACCCCCATGCTGAGAAGTTGGGATTTTGACATGGGAACCTTGCCGTGCTAGAAAAGGAACGTAAATTAGCCTGTGGAGCTTGGAGCATGTGACCAAGATTGGATGAATGCTACTTTTACCTAATTACATAAGATCTGAATTATGGAAACAAAGTCCAGCATAAAGGAAATTCAAGTGAAACACTGGTTTTCCTCACTGGCAACTGGAGGGAAGAAAAGATCCACCTTTTCATTCAGCTTAAAATTATGAAAGACCTGAATTGCCACACTCACAGCCAGCTAGGAATGCTCATTAATCAGAGTGTCCTTAGCAATCTGGACTCGGGACTAAATGAGTCATTTGTGCCAGAGGAAGACTGCTGAGGGGTGCACGCTGCAAGCCTGTTGAGCAACCAGTCAGGTAGTGCTGAGTCCTGCTCACAGCCATCCTGGTCTGACGTCTTTGCGACAGAGAGGTTAGCTACTAAGTCAGGAGCACCAGCCACTCTGGTTGGCTTTGATTTGTGTTTACCGGAGGTGCAGAGAATGTGTGCCTGGCTCACTTAACTTTAGCTAGTCTTTTTGGTGTCACGTGTTTTCCATTCCTGTTGCTTTTCTTTCCTGAATCTTTCATTTGCATCTCACAGCACCCTTTACCAATGCTTTATTTTTAATTGTGGTAAAATACACATGACATAAAAATTTATCATTTTAACTGTTTTTAATGTACAGTTTAGGGGCATTAAACCATTCCTCTCCAGATATTTTTCATTATCCCAGACTGAAACTTTGTATTCATTAAGCAAAAACTATCTATTTCTCCCTTCTTCTAATCTCTGTCAAGCACCATTCTGTTTTCTGTCTCTATGAATTTATTCTAGATATGTTGTATAAGTGGAATCATACAATACTTGTCTTCTTGTGTCTGGCTTATTTCACTTAGCATAATGTCTTCAAGGTTTATTCAGTTTGTAGTGTGTATAAGAATGGCATTCCTTTTTTATGACTGAATAATATTTTTATCAAATACATATACTATCTGTCCATCAATGAACATATAGGCTATTCCACCTCCTGGCTATTATGAATAATGCTGGTATGGAATTGGTATGTAAATATTTGTTGCCCCAGTTCTTTTAAAATAAAATTTGAAACTGTCTTTATGAGGTAGGGGAACTAAATTTGGAACTGAGAGATAGAAACTAGAGGACCTTGAAATCACATTAAGCCCCTTGAAAGTAGTGCCTGTGTCCTCTTCTGGCCTGAAAATGACTTGCACCCTTCAGGGTTTGACAAAGATTAAAGATCGATAATGCATTGTCGCGGATTTCGACTGCAAAATCCGGGGCGGGGTGGGGGGTACCACACCGATTGCGTGAATCAAACTTACCCAGAGACATGCTTGGAGAATAGAGTCCGGCAGCCATGGGTCTCTTCCAAGATGGAGGGAAAGACCCGTGGCTGCCGGACTCTTTTCTCCAAGCGTGTCTCTGGGTAAGTTTGATTCACGCATCAGGGTACGGTCCCCCACGGATTTCACTGGGACAAAATCCCAGCGTCAATGCATTAAAACTGGTTCCTTTTGGATTCTTTCCTCTCCTTTTCTTTTTTTCTTCAAGACCTCAAAGCTAGTTTTCAGCTGCTAACACCCTCTAGCTGATAGTTGACCGTAACCTTACACTGAGGATTAGCTTAGAGAAGCAGTACACTTAACACTTGAAATACTCCCAGATCCTCAGTAAACGATGGCAGAAGTTTCCTGTTGTTATTTGGTTTTAAACTATAACCCTTATATGGCTCTATAAGTAGCTGGAAAAGAGTAGAAGATATTGCCATTCAGGGGACCATTAATGGGACAATTCATCTTTATAGTTTATTATTTACATTAATATGTTAAACTTTGTGACTGCTTGGTTTTGAGACATGAATGTAAGATCATTTATGCACACACAATTTTTAATGACCAAGGGAATAAATGCTAGTAAATCTCCATGTATACTCTTCTTTTTTTCAATGTATACCTTTAAGAATGGGTCATTATATGTATAATTTCACCTTTGAGAGATTTTGCTTGTTCGTTGAGATAGACTTTCTAGATACAAGTGCTAAATTATCTTTTTATCTTTGACTGAAAAGAGCAACAACAGTCATTTCTTTTAAAAAATCGGTTATTTCAGGTAATAACCTTTTAACGATTTAATTTCAGATATGAAACAGTAATCTAGCTATCCCTAAATATACAGCATTTATAGATGCAAAATAACCCCCCCATCCCCGTTAAACTCTCAGTGAGTCGCGAATTACTGCACCTGTAGGTAGTTCAGTTCCTCTCTCTGCCAATGTGGGTGTGCCGAGTGGCCCGCGACACTGTCGAGGAAGACAAACAGATGACTGGGATGTGTGTTGGTCCTACTGGGACACTGGGGCTGAACTAGGTGCAAATGGTGATAAACTTAATTGTTGAGTTCTTGTAGCCTGAGTAAATTTACATTGTTGTTTAGTAACTTTTTTTAAAGGCTCTTATTCCCTCTTTTCAGAAAAAAAAAAAAAGCAAGATCATTGTGTGGAAAGTAAATTACACAAAGTACTTAAATTCCACAGATGTGCCCCAACCTACATTGCTCATAGCATTGTATCTTTTCTCATTCTGAAATACTTTACAAATTAAAAGGCAGGACATACATGTATTTATTTCAATATTACTGAAATCACATTATTAATTATAGGTTTATGTTGAAAATTTTAAAGTGTTATAGGAATGTTAATTGGATGATCATATTTTACTTACATTCTGATTAGAGTTTCTGAAATGCCATTTTCTAAAAGTTGACAGCAATAGTCCCCACTGTGGCGTACTCAGCCATGGGAATGAAAGTGATTTGTTGCAAGGATCCTGATAAATTATTTGTTGTTTCGTGAACTCATCAGTGGTTAAACAAAAACATTCCTAATACACTGTGTACTTTTTCAGCTATACAGAGAGAAAAATAAAAAGCCTAGGTAACTGGGTGGTTTGATAAGTGGGAAGTAGGTGGGGTCAGCACTTGAGATTCCAGGGACCTGAGCTTGGCACAGGTAAGTGAGGCAGTGGCTCTCAGCCTTGCTGCATAGAAGAATCAGCATTTTTTTTTAATCTCCCCACGTGATTCCAAGTGAAGGTTGAGAACCACGGGTTTAAGAAGAATTAGAATAGGAAACTGAGTTCGGAGAGTATTATGATGGTCCAGTAGAAATAATAAAGATTTCAACTAGGAAATATCATGAGATATTCAGGAGGTAGAAACAACAAGGCCCATTATGTCCCACATGAGTGAGAAAAATGAAGCAAGGTAACTGTCTCCATAAGAGTGGTCGCCCTCACCTTGAGGCTGCCATTAAAGAGAACCAGGTAGAGATCCTTGGGAGTGGTAACTCCACTTACGGGTGAGAGAAGGTTTAAAAAAAAATCTGAGAAGTGGAAAGAGACTCAGTTGGCTATACTGTCAGAAGCTAAAGTCTTTCAAGTAGGATACATGAATATCCCAAGAGCAATTGAGAATAAATGTAGTAATATGAAATTATAGTAAGCTTTAAAAATGTTTTTGAAATATTTTTCTCAAATTTACACTTACTGGATGTGTTAGAAGTTGTACTTCATAAAGATATTTTGAAATCTAAGAAAGACAACCAAACTTAGGAAACATAAAACAGGTTCTAGTCCCAGCTCCGCCCCTCTAGCCAGCTGACCTTGGATAAGCCACTCCCCCAGGTCTCATATTTCCAATCCATTAGTGGGGATAACAGTGCATGCCATGCCCACCGCACAGTATTGTTTTCCACATGAAAATACATTGTAAAATACAGACCATTATGCAGATAATGGATTATTAACAGTAACCTTTACTTACTGATCGTAAGCACTTTAGTACTGAGGTGCTTTGGACAATGTGTATTCCTTATAAAGAGGTAAAATGATACTAGACAGTCCTAGATACCTGTCTCTTCAGAGAGCTCACCATCCTACAGGGAAGGCGGGATAAGGGAAGAAACAGCTGGAAACACCAGGGTGTATGTTCTGTGAGAGCAGGAACCGTATCACTGATGTACTCCTAATACCTAACTCAGTGCTCGAAACCAAGTAGGCTCTCCTAAAATATTTTGTTTAAAAAATTGATGGAATAGTATAATGCAAGGTAAAAATCATATAAATAAAATACTGTGGTAGTTTCAGGGAAGGAACTGCCTGAATCATAGTAATAGAAAAATAAGTATATGACAAATTCATGAATAATGGGGTGAAGGAGAACATCCCCCAAAGCTGCTTTAGTTAACATGGAACAAAAAAGGAGTGAAACCATATCAGATGCAAAATCTAGAAATAGCAGCAAGTGGAAAATTATTTTTAAATCTAGAAGACTGAGTTGCTCGAGGCCGAGACCATGAAAATCAGAGGAAACAAGTGTGGGTCAGAGGAGAAGCCTTCAGGCATGGTGTTACACCTGGACCGACCACTTACTCACTCTGCTGGTTACAGTCACCTCTCACCCGAGGGCACGGGACTGCTCATGTTCACCTATACAAGTTGGTCGTATAGCCTTGTGCTTTAAATGTGGTAAGAGAAAAGTGCTGACCATGTCCGCTTCTGTCTGCAGGAGTCGATAACCTCTACGAGAGGGCGCTTCACATCCGCAAGCTCCTCCTGACCTTGCCTAGGTCGGTCCTTATAGTGATGAGGTACCTCTTTGCCTTCCTCAATCAGTAAGTACCCTACTACCAAAATGCCCATCTTAACTCCATTGGCACAGCTCTGAACGCTGTCTTTGTTCTTGGATTCTGCAAAATGTACACTGGGCTTCACTTATCAGCACAGTCCCAGATGATTGAATACAGACTGAAGGGACCTTTTCCCTCAGCACATCAAGGTCGTTGTGTGATAGATGAAAGGTGTGGAAATACTGGTCATAAATGCAAAATTATACAAATATCATTAAAAAGAACACTTTTTGGTGAAATATGTGTATTTCAAACTTTCATCCAAAGCTAATGTCATGAATGTTTTTGTCAAAATGATGTAAACCACCTGTTCACTGCAGAAAATTTCTGATTTTTAATGTTGTAGTCAGGGAAGGAGGGGAATTGTAAATGAGGCTTATACACAGATCCAAAAAAGAATTTCTGCAAGTTCAATATAATGAGACTTTTTTAAGCAAAAGTTATCTCTAAAACCTTTTTTAAAAATGTAACAGAAGTCTTAAAAATCACTGCTTATTTTCAGAGAAATTGCTTTTAATTTAAGCAGTTTGATTTTCAGCACTGATGCAGGGGCTCCGTTATGAGAATATCTTCCCCAAGTTGTATCTGAGTCTCCTTGCTCTTCAGTGTTCCGGGTAAGCGATTGCAAATAAATCCAGGGGCAGTTAGCTTGTGGACTTGCCCTTTCATCCTAGCATGGATTCTCCCTTCCTGAAATTAGGATGTGTTCTCTTCTCACTTCACTAGAGGTTATGAGTTCTCCAGAGCCATGGGGATTTTTTATAGCCCTGTTGACTATTCCCAAAATCATGCCCGCTCAGGAGACCCTAGAAACCAAGTAGCATACACTAGGGAAGTTGTGGCAGGGAACCATCCAGAATTGAACTGAAATATCCACAAATGACAGGAAGACCCATTGTACAGAAGTCACTACTGGAAATAAGTAGCATCTAGAGGGGAGGGTATAAACTATGTTTGGGTTAAATAGAAGCCATAAATTTTCACCTTGAAATAGGCCTACTGAGTCTAATCACTATGTCGTATGCCTGAAACTAATATAATATTGTGTGTAAACTGTAACTGAAAATTTTTAAGAACATTTTTTAAAAAGATGTCAAGCCTAGTCACCCAGGCGATTGTAAAATCTGAAGGCCTGCCATTTTCGCCTGTCCTTGCCAGTGCCCCCAGTCCCCCAACATGGAGTGCCGTGCGTTCCTGCAGGTGCTCTCCATCCATGCTGTCCTGTCTGAATTCTCCTGATACACCTGAACGAAGCCAGCCGTGATCCAATAAACCACAACAGACTAGGAGAGCAGGCTGTGGATCGAGGAAGTTCTCGAAACCTGAATCTAACTCATCATGTATCTTGTAAGAATGGCCAGTGTGACAAGGGTCAGGCAGCTGGAATTGCTCCCAGCATTTCCACCCAAAGATGCCCTCTGGCTCCCTGCACCTGCCTTCATTTGGGGACAAGAGGGAGCCCCCAGGGCAGGACACTTGGGATAGGAATTTTTGAAAAGAGAGTCTGCTTATTCTTTTTCAATTGTAAAATCAAAACATAGATAAACAACATTTTTATGTCAAGTTTTCGCTTTTCAAGCCAGCACTGAATTAAAGACCTAGATAGATTAACTGTGACTTTCCCCATGGAGCTTAAGTTTGTCTTTTGAAAATTAGACCATTCTTATTCTGAATCTCACTCCTCCCTGCATCCACTTTCAAGATGATCTGTAACATGAGCATGGCTGTTACTGTGAACTTTTTTTTGAAAGATCGTATGTTTGAGAAGTGGCAGAAGGAAAAGACATATGTTAGCTGTGGAAATTATGCTTTTGTGTTTTCTGCTTTCTAGGCTATCTTATTTCCAAAAGAGGGTAAAGTGTCATGTCATGTGGTTTCTCAGTTTCTTTGTGCCTGTCACCGTCTCACAAAGGGAGTTTGGTATCTTCTTTCTCCTTCCATTTGTCATCTGTGCAAGGGGATTTTACATTTCAAGATCGACACTTTAGACACTGAAAGATAGCGTCTCTAGGTGGAACAGTGCCTTGCTCGTGTGTTAGACACACAGAATAAAGAGCTGACTTACTTTGAGTCACCTGTGGAAAATATCTTACAAATATCCATTGAATTGAATTTAGAAATTAGAAGTAGACAACGGGAAATCTCCCAAAAGTTTGTAGTGTCCCAGCTTTAAATGGAATGAGAGAACTGAGGGTTCTTTTCCCCTTCTCGTCGTTTTAGTGTTGGGGTTCTTACCCCAAAGCAGATTCCGATACTTGGAGTTGTTGGCTTGCTCTCAGTTGTTACAAAGAATAGGTGCTTTGTTTTCCACTAGGCTTTCCTCAGATTGGTAGGAGAAGACTGAAGTCTGAGATGTTTTGGAGGAGGGGAGGACAATTTTAAAGATCTCCATAAAGCTTCATGGAATTGTTACTGTCCTTCCCAGATTTCTGTGAGCAGCACTTAAAGCCCGACTATAATGTTTATTGATGAAACAGGGTGGATTCCCGTTTCCATTGTAGTAGAGATGACCTCAAGTTCCCTTGTGGCTTTGAAAAATGCCATTTAATTAAGCAAGTAGGACTTACATTTCTCTTTCAGTTTCTGTCTGGCTGAAGGGTTGTAAGTCTTATTTTCTTCAGTGTTTCTGAGCCAACTTAAAGTAGGATGGAGTATCATTTTATTCTAATAACAAGAAAAAAAACAAAGAAAATGTGTTAGATCCCTATGTTTCAGAACATGGAGTATCTTATGAAACATCAATTTTCTTTTTTCCCCTGTGTTCTTTTATAACTCCTGCCTTGCTTCCTTCCAAAGTCTTTCACAATACAGTGATGAGAACATGATGGACCCCTATAACCTGGCCATTTGCTTTGGCCCAACATTGATGCCCGTCCCAGAAATACAGGATCAAGTGTCTTGCCAGGCTCATGTGAATGAAATTGTCAAAACCATCATCATCCACCATGAGACTATTTTCCCAGATGCCAAAGAGCTGGACGGCCCTGTTTATGAGAAATGTATGGCTGGCGACGACTACTGGTAAGTTCAAAGCTGTTCGTCTTCCTCCCCCAGAAAGACGATGGAAGTCTAGGTACCAACTTCCTTCCTTCCTTCCTATCTTCCTTCCTATCTTCCTTCCTTCCTATCTTTCTCCCTTCCTATCTTCCTCCCTTCCTTCCTATCTTCCTTCCTTCCTATCTTCCTTCCTTCATACCTTCCTTCCTTCCTTCCTGTCTTCCTTCCTTCCTATTCTTTCCTTCCTATTTTCCTTCCTTCCTTTCTTTCTTCCTTCCCTTTTCAAACCTGTGTCGAGGGCTGACTTTTAGCAGATCACAGAGGAACGGTTTATCGCCAGACTCCCCACCAATGCGAGCTGTGTGTCGGCCGAGGGAGGGCCCGGATTCCCGGGGTGAGGAGCTCTCCCTGTGTCATGGGACCCTGGTCCTGACACCTGGGCGCTGTGCGGGGTTCTAGATGTCAGCTCTTTAACAAAAAGAATTGAGTGTAAACTGCCATTGCTTCCTATTGACAAAAAGCAGCAGCAGTAGGAACACCCGAGGGAGGCTGGAGTGCTAAGACCCATGACAGCACTGGCTTCTTGTCACCGAAACTCGTGTCCCCCCCTCCCTTTCCCCAAGGATGATGTTTTTAGATGCATCTGCCCTGCCATGGCTTTTGTAGAGAATAAAGGGTTTGATATTATATAGAGCTATTTTAACTTTTGCTGTTACTTCAAGAAAAGATTACTGAATTGACAGATTTTATTTTCATTCTAAAATAGTTTTAATTATGTATAAAGTGGCTTCAAAATTCTCATTTTTAAAGAAGCTCTATCAACCAAATGTATGTCTTTTTACTAATATTACTCTAAACAATTATAGTAATGGTTATTTTGAGCAAATGTATTACATCAGTATATTGTTGGGATAACAATTTATCATGTTTTATTTTTATTTATTTGTTTTGAATTGAATTTATTGGGGCAATATTGGTTAATACAATTATATAGGTTTCAGGTGTATAATTCTATAATATATCATCTGTATGTTGTATTATGTGTTCACCGCCGCAAGTCCAATCTCTTTCAATCACCATTTATCCCCCCTTTACCTTCTTATACCTCCTTACACCCCCTTTCCCTCTGGTAATCACTTTTTTTTAATACAGCAGTATAGACACATTTTGTTAAAACTTTTTTTAAAAATGGAGAGTGTGTAGGCAATTGAATACTACCAGTGACAGAAAACCCTAAAAGGTGTGTGTTCACTATTTGATATATGGGTTCCAGCTTCTAGGAAATCATATACAATAAAAGTAGCTATGATTTCTGGAACCCCTACCGCATGCCAGCTACTCAGTGCATATGACCTTTTAACTCCTCACAATCACTCTACCAAGTAAGTTAAGAGAGACTGAGGAGCCTGGCCAGTGCCTGGTGGTAACTGGAGACAGCCCAGTCTGTCTGATTCCAAAACCCACTGAGCCCTCCCACTCAAGAGCCATCTCCCAGCCTGTCCCAGACGCTGCCCTCTGCAGCTCAGATGCAGGAGCAGCTGGCAATAGACTTGTCTAAGCCTTCCTTCCCCGCCCTCCTAGGAACTCTCTGTGTCCCTTCGCCTCACCAGGGATTCAGTAGAAGTGGAATAAGTAGCTGAAAGATCTTAGGTAACTAAAGGTACACTTATTTTTTACTTAAACCACAATAACATCTTAAACCACAGTGTGGTCGTATGCCTTCAGAAAACTGAGAGTTGACTCTCTCTAGAAGTACTGCTTTCCAAATTAACAACAAAGCATGACCGATGCCAATTCTATGTATATCCAGCAATTTTACACATGAAATTCAGTGCAAAAATATTTCCTTGAGTACGTAACTATGTACTGACTGAGCGTGGCTCTGAGAAGATAAATGAGTAAGTATGTGGATGTCAGATCAGTATTATTTGATGTGTTGTACTGTTAGACTTCTAGTGGTTGCTGCTTTTTTTACAGAGTAAACACCCCATAATAAAGAGGCTTGCAGCCACAACATGTGCTTGATTACATCTTTCCCCTTACATAGTGCTCTCCGTGGGTATTGCTCATTTCAAACAGAAAGTCAGCAATGCTGTAGTTACTCTTGTCACCGAGCATCAACAGTATAAATGGCTTTTACAGTAAAGTCAGGTTTGTATTTGTGCCCAATGCATGTTCCGTTTATCGGCATGCATTTGAGGAGAGGGGGTAGCAGTTGTAAAAGGTAATTTTTTTCAAAGGAAAATAATAACTCTCATACAAATATACAGCGAATATCTGTCAAGAAAAGATGGGAAAAGTACAATCAATTCAAAGGAGAAATCATTTTATTCAAAGCCAACAATTTATATGAAGTGAGGGATGTTGAAATGAATTTGCAAAAACTGGTACAATCATGGGGCAATAATCATATTCCACTAGAACGTAACACACTTTCATTTCTATGGATGAGAATTATTTGTAGACACTACAAGTTTTCTGCAAGTTAACTTTGTCTTTACAGAGTCGTAAAATGAACTCTGTGTCAGAGACTCAGGCACACACTCCCATAGAACCAGATAACCCTGGGAGGCTCCAGCATTCCATTCAAAGGCTGCCCAGAAACGCTTCTGCCACTCCAAGTCTTCCGTTTTGCCTTGCAGAAGCAACTGGTCATTTTTGAAATTCCTTCCGCTGTGGCCTCACGTGGATTTCTGTTTCCGCCCCACAGCGACAGCCCGTACAGCGAGCACGGCACGCTGGAGGAAGTGGACCAGGACGCGGGCACGGAGCCCCACACCAGCGAGGATGGTACGCCCTGGCTCATGCCGTTATAAAACTAGTCTCGTTATCTTAAAGAACTGCTTAAATGAAGCATTTGGTAGAAACAAAAGGTGTGTCCAGAGTATGAAGAATACCGTTACAGTGAACTCTCTGGAACCACCACCAAGTTTAAGAAAAAAGCCACCACTCCCCGTACCCTGTGGCCTTCCTCCCCGCCAAGGGCGCCCCCTGTGCGTCTGTGTGTTTAAATGGTTTGTCGTTTCACTCTCTATTGGATGGAGCTTTCTGTAAGTGCACGCATACTGTACATATTTTCCCTTATTTTTTTCCACGCAGTGTTGTTCCAGAGGTTCCTCCACATCATAGCGTACAGTTATGATCATCTAATTCTCTACAGCAGAACATTTCCTTGTACTTACCTGTTTCATCACGGATGAGTATGTGAGGTGTTCTCTATTTGGACCACTAAAAACAGTGCTGTGGTGAATATTTTGAACATGTATCCATCCCACTGCGAATGTACAGGAGTTTCTCTGAGATAGACCCACCTAGGAGTGAGCGTGTCTTCAACTTTACTAGATATGCCAGACTGGGTTTTTTTTGTTTGTTTTTTTAATTTATTTTAGAGAGAGGGGAAGGGAGGGAGACAGAGAGGGAGAGAAATAGCAATGTATGGTTGCCTCTCACATGGCCTTCACTGAGGACCTGGCCCGCAACCCCGGCATGTGCCCTGACTGGGAATCGAACCGGGACCGTCTGGTTCCCAGCCCACGCACAATCCACTGAGCTACACCAGCCAGGGCCAGACTGTTTTTGAGAGTGGCTGGAGCGAGGTACAGTTCCACCAGCAGTGTATCAGCCTTTCCGTTGTGCGGATCCATCAACACTTGATTCAATTTGCATTTCTGTGGTTACTGACGAAGATGTTTTAAAATACAATGTAGTAATAGGAAATTTGGGGAATAGTGAGGGAAACAGGTCAGGAGATGATTGCCATTGAAGATGCCATTTCTGACAGTTCCCAAGAGGAAGGACCGAGTCACACCTTGGGTGCCTACAGGACACAGCCCCAGGGTCTGTGAGGAGGGAGGGAGAGGGAGCAGCTGGCCCAGAGCCTTTGTCGTTGTTTCCACAGTGACAGAGCGGCAGATAAGCAGGTCTGAGAGGCTCTGGGGCACAGGCTCTGTCTCTCCTGGCCTGGCCCTGGCCCTGAGGTTATCAGGACAGGTAGATAGTGACCCAGAACGTGAGCGCCCCAGAGGGGAGGTGGTTGGGGCGGGCGCGGACTGGCTGGGTTGTGTTTGAAAAGCACACTCCTGGTGAGGTGTTGCCTTTCTGTTGGAACTGGCTGACCCTAGGAAAGACAGTCCGTCCCTCCAGGGTCAACAAGGCCCCAGATGTCAGAATACAGAAAATAAAAAAACATGGTTAATGCAGATATACTCATTTTTATGTGTTCAGATTTCTTTTGTGAAATTCTTAGCAAGTCTTTTGCCCGTGAGCACCCATTTGCCCCCGTTAGTTTCACTGAGGTGTTGGATTTTTTTCTTGATTTATTTTGGTTTGGCTTTGTTTTCGTTTTTGAAGTTTTTTTTTCCGTACTTGTAAGAGTTCATTGTGGTTCTGGATTGGGTCTTTCATTGGGTTTATGTTTCACAAATATCTTCTTCCCTGTAGGTTTTCTTTCATGTGCTTACTATGCCTTTTGCTAAAGAGAGGATCTCACTTTTAAAGGAGTTAAAGGTTCTTTCACTTTGTGTCCACTTTAAGAAGTCCTTCTGTGCCCTGAAGTAATGAAGAGAATTCTTCCATGTTCTCCTTTAAATCTTATCAGGTTTTGTTTTTCACACAGAGGTCGTTATTCTGCCAGGAATTTAGCTGGAGGTGTGGTGTGAGCTGCAGCGTCGGTTTCTTTTTCTCCACGTGGACCCGCGCTGCCCCAGCGCCTCGGCGTCGGTCCTGTCCCCACTGCTCCACACCCGCCACACGCTGGGGCCTCTGTTCTTTCCCCACTGGCCTATGTATCTATTCCTGTAGCGCTGTCTTAATGTCGATACCTTTTAGTAGACCTTAATGTTTGGCAAATCACCACCCCCAACTCTGTCCTCCTGAACAATTCTTGGCCTTTTTGCAATTTTACATAATTTTTAGACTCAGTTTTTCAAGTTCTTAAACAAAAAACCCTAAAACCTGTTGGGGTTTTGACTACAGTTCCATGGATAATGCATATATTATTATGGAGAGAATTGATGTCTTTATGATATTCAGTCCTCTAGTCCACAAACATATTTCTAGTTACTCCATGTCTCCCAATAAACTTTTATACTTTTGTCTGTAGAGATCATTTTTTTCTTTGACATCTTGAGCTGAAAGCTTAACACTACTTTTCAAACCCTTTTTTAATAGGAGCATATAAAGCTGTCATTTTTCTCTTAGTACCTCTTTAGCTGTACCTGTGATCCTTGATTCTTTCTTCAGCTATGGTTAATATGCTTTAAACTCATTTGTTGGAGGGGTTTTCCTACTTGTTCTTTTGGGTTCACTTTTGTATTTGCTGCTTGGTCGCATTTCATAATCTCTTGCTCTGTACTCATATCAGTCCTTTCCATTGTTCCAGATCTTGCGTCCAATCATTCTAATGTCTGCGGTCTTCCTGGCTCTTGCCCATTGAGTCTGATATTTTGTAAATTTTTTTACACATTTTTGGAACTTTGTAGAATTCCTTTAGGCTCTATTGAAGGTTAATTCCTCCAGAGAGGGTTTGCATTTACTTCCGCCTGGGGTACAACCAGCTTGGGACCACATTGAACTTTTAGCTTAAGGTTTTCCAGACCACCCAGGTGGCATGAACTGAACCTACAAACCTGCCTAAGGCCTGGAATGTAGTTGTAATTCTCAGACGTGATTTGGTCCGAGGTTTGAGATGGATGATTTCCTTAAATCAGGGGTGGGAACGGGTGGGGCGTTTGCAATCTGTGGAGAAGTGCAGAGGGCCAGGAGTTCACTGTGGCACTGAGATAGGACCGGGGTAGTGAGGAGCTGAGATTCTCCACACTAAGCCGGCCCCTAGACTTAATCTTTTGAGTAAAATGAAAGCTGAAGTTAACCAAGCAGGGAAAATGCCCTCGAGGCAAACTCTGACTCACATTTTCTAGTGTTCTATTTATTTCGTTGGATTCCCACTTCCATTGAGTGTTTGGTCTTTAGTATTTATTCCTTACTGTTATGATAGCTTACTAATGCCATTACAAAGATTTTTTTTTAATCCAGTGTTTTCAATTTATTTCAGCAAGAGGGTAATCAAGGTGTCTAGTGTGTCCACCCCTTGCTACAAAAGGAAAGTTTCTTGGTGTTTTTAAAAGTAGGATGAGTTGTCCTGACCGGTGTGGCTCAGTTGGTTGGGCATCGTTCACAAAGAGAAAGGTCACTGGTTCGATTCCCAGTCAGGGCACGTGCCTGGGTTGCATTTTTCAGTCCCCAGTCAGGGCTCATGCAGGAGACAACCAATTGGTGTTTTTCTCTCACGTCAGTGTTTCTCTCCCTCTCTTTCTTCCTCCCTTCCTCTCTCTCTAAAAGAAAAATAAATAAATAAAATATGTTTTTTTAAAAAAGGTAGGGTGCATTGATATTTTCTGAACTCAGAAGATATTGTTTAAAGTGAGAGCTGTGATGTTCTTTTGAAAGTCTGAGTCCTGCCTCAGCCACCTTTTATTCTTCTGTCTTCAGTTTCTTTGTTTCTCTACATGATTCATTCCTTTTTCACGGATGACTCCTGGGAGTGTTCCCTGCCTTTCCCCAGGGGCAGGAGGAGCCAAGACGAAGCCGCCTGGCTCTCGCCCCAAACATCAGTCTCACCACTGTGCCATCTGTCAGCTGTTCGTACCTCTTGACTCTAAAAGAAGAGCTTTGCTGAGGGTCGTGTGTTTTCAATAACATTGTGATCGCGTTCACCTGATGTTGCTAAAGAAAAGCATTCTTACAAAGGACAGCCACCCTTCCCCACAGCCAGCCCCTAAAGTCCTGTAACTAAATTAACTAGAGTATTGATTATCTTTTTGATTGCTCAGGTATTTATTTTGTTTTTTTCTGTCATGGTTTCACTAGAGAGAATAGCTTTTGTTTCCAAAAGAGAGGCTGTCACAGAACAAAGCTATCATCTGCAAGGGCAGTGGGTAAAGATCTAGGAGGGTAAGTGTCAGGGACAGGAAGGTCCCAAGGAGAAAGTGTGATGTACTAGCATTTTGTGTAAAATTAGAAAACATGTAAATGTAAGATCTGATAGCACCAGGCAGCCAAAAGGTTAGCTCTACTGAATTTTATTTCCCTTCACACAAAATTGTAATAACCATGCAGAAAAATGAAGCTCTCATATTACACTGTTATCATTGTTGTTACCGGTAGCAACAGCATTCTGTGGAGTCTCTGCCCACCCTTAAAGGGCCATGCTACTCTCTCTGGGAAAGGCATGTGGTGTGTCACCGTGCCCTGAGATTGATTTGCTCCGCAGTGATTAGACTCAGATGTGTATAAATAGCTTAAGATTGACACCTGACTCTGAAATGACTCTCATGGGAGCAGAAAGAGTCAAAATGAAATAATGAAACTGCTCAGAATGTAGGAGGGTTACCAATAAAATGTCCTTCTGATTCATCTGGTCATTCTTTCATAACCTCTCTACATTGGAACTAAATAAATGAAGACTGATAATCTTGTTGCTAGTTGTCTCAGAAAAAAAAGAAAGACTGAGCACAAAGGTTGTGATTGCAGAATTATGATAAAATACACACATACCTGTTAAATAGTCTTAAATAGCCTGTGCCCAGCACTGACAGTGTTTGAATGAATGGCATTAAAGAACGTTAATGGTCTCTCTTCATTTCCCACTGACAAGTATATGGCTTGTACACATCTTGTGGGCTGGTATCTTTTCACTTCCAATTCAACAAAATTTCAATACATGGGGGTGTTCACATAGGAATTTACAAATTGCATGTCATGAAGTTCTTTTTTTTTTTATTGATTTGAGATAGAGAGAAAGAAACATCAATTTGTTATTCCACTTACTGCAGCAAACATTGGTTTTTCTTCTATGTGCCCTGACTGGGGATCGAACCTGCGCCAACCAACCGAGCTGACTGCCCAGGGCTTATGAAGTTGTTTTATGTTTTTTGGTTTTTTTTTTTAATAAATTGGCATGTCTTCGTTCTCTTATGGATATGTTTATTTGTGTTTCCCAGAAAGAACTGCAGTAAAAAAAATCGAATATCTGTTATCTTAGACAAACCAGGATTTATTCTTCATCTACAAGTTTAGAACAAACCAAAAAGTCAAAAGTATAACTTTATACTCTTTGAATATAAAGTTATATTCCTCCTCTATGAAGCAGACTGGTAGATATTTAATAAAGCTGCTATTTATATTCTTTTAATAAAGAAAATATAATTTTAGGAGAGAATACCAGAGTGTTAATATATGATCTAAAGTTAATAGTCAGTCATTAAAGGACTAACCTGTTGTTTTAAAATTATTTTATACATACTTTGCTGGGAAATACACTACATGTAGATTATACTGCAGTGTGAAATATTATTCATCTTAAAAATTACCTAGTACTAGCAAAAAGATGGGGCCTTTTTTGTCTTTTCTTTAAATGTACAGCTGAAATTCACCCAGGCCCTTCAGATGAGGCAAACCCTAAGCTTTTTCAGTATGTGTGTTGATGTTTATGCTTTTACCTCACATGTCCTAGAGATTGTTTGAATTTATCAAGTGTGTAAGACACTTAGCTGGGTAGCCAGGGACTTCTTGGGCAGTTATTCCATATAAGTCCAACAGATATTGAAGATGCTGCAGTGAACTTTGGGAAAAAATAAATCATTTTAAATGAAAGGTTTGTTACCAAGGGAAACAGAAGACAATTTCCTGAGAAAGTATTTGACAGATAGGTAGGTTTTAACCTGTTATATGCACATATATATTCTAGAGTATTTGGAAACTAATACATGCTCAGTTTTTAGCAAATGAGGTATTGCTCATAGCATAGATATATTTCTCTAAGTATATATATATACCACCTGTACTGGCCCTTCTTAGTTCTGTTTATTATTGATGAGAAGTTTATTCACCTGTGGTTGGCAGCCGAGAAGAGGACGGGGCGAGGTGGGAGAGGGGAAGAAAGACCGTATTGCACCGCATAGGAAGGCGTTTTGCAGGAAGCTGAATCACAAAAAGTGCCTCCTGTAGTTGTTTAGTTTAAGTTTTCTGCTTATTTGCCTTCAATATTTGTGTCAGAATTAGATCAGAGCTGAAATTCCAATTCTAGGCCCAGAATTCAATATCTTTTTTGAACTTTTTATTTCCAAGTGATTATAGATTCACGTGCCAGTATAAGAAATAATACAGAGATCCATGTACCCTTCCCCCAGTCCCCTGCAGCGGTCGTGGTACCTTGCACAGCTGTAGTATCATGTCACAACCAGGAAACTGACATTGATACCATCCATTCACCGTATAGTCCCATTCTTCCCGTTCCCACGCACCCTTGTGTGGGTTGTTATTTAGTTCTGTGAGGCTGCATCACGTGTGCAGATCTGCTTGACCACAACAGCAGCAACATAGAGAACAGGGCCACCACGGGTGCCCTTTCAGAGCCAGAGCCTTCTGTCGCCTCCCCTCCCCCAACCTCTGGGCACTATTAGTCGAGTCCGTCTCAGTACTGTGTCCTTGGAAGCACGCTACATAAGTGGAATCACACAGTAGGTAGCCTTTTGAGATGGGCTTTTATCAGTCACTGTAATTCCCCTGGATATCTGCTGATCTCCAGAAAATACAATTTTTGAATCTGGTCTTTTACTTACAGTACTGGACAGTCATAAGATACGCTCGTTTCGTAGGTGATATCCAGAATCTGTTGCTGAAGTTGTCTTTACTGTTGGTGGCAGTTTGAAGATTTCATTGTGTGAAAAAAGTAGACAAGGAAATTAAATGTGTTCTAATGGTTTTTAATGTGGCAATTTTTGTAAACTTGATTTTTTTTAAATAAGCAAATAGAACATAGACTTCCTAGTGTGCTGGGATAGTGATGTTTTCCACATTATAAATGGGATTAGCATGTTGCAAGGGAACTCCATCAATGTCAAAATAATATTGGAGCTATTGTAGAGGAAATCACAACCCAAGGAGAGATCTTATATATCATATTGTCATATTTTATATTTTTATATATGATCTTATATATCATATATCATATTTTAAACTTTGCATTACTCAATACTTACTCGAGTTTTTTATTAGATTGTCATTGTATCTGTAGTAAGAGGCTAGGGAAATTAAGATCTAATGTTCAGTTTTTCTTTGCCTGAAAAACTGTTGACAGCCAAAGAATGTTTTTCAGTATCTTTTTCAACACCCTCATTTTCTTTCTTGATCTGTTTATTCCCTTGTTCTGTCTGGATACTAGAATAGCCATGTTTATTTCTAAGTCCTCATCTCGGCCTTTCAGAGAGTGTATCACGCCTTCCCAGCAACCCTGTCCCTCACCACTTTCTGGTGTGTTCTCTGTAGAATGTGAGCCAATAGAAGCCATAGCCAAGTTCGACTACGTTGGGCGATCCGCCAGAGAACTGTCCTTCAAGAAGGGCGCGTCCCTGCTGCTGTATCACCGTGCCTCCGAGGACTGGTGGGAAGGCAGGCACAACGGGATTGACGGGCTCGTGCCTCACCAGTACATAGTGGTGCAGGATATGTGAGTAGTCTCCCCAGAGGAGGCCCCGGCTCCGCTCTTCCACTGCCCCTGGGCTCGTGAGGAAAGAGCAGGGGGAACGGGGTTAACACTTCCAAGCTGGGCACTGTTCTTCGCCTTGCTCATGGGTCTCTGAGAACGGAACTTTAGGTTTTCATTTCCCAAACTCCATCAGGAGCTTGGGAGCAAGGGCTAGTGAGAGGTGCCTTTTGAAGCTTTCAGATTCCTAGAACCTGTACAGAGAGTAACTTTAAGAGCTGAGGTGATGCTGCTAATCCAGAAACAGCGGTGCTTTCCTTTTGGTGTCTGGCTACCGTTTCAATTCCACATTGCCAAAAGAGAAGGTACTGTCCTTAAAAAGTATTATCTCCAAGCTTCCTCTTCTTTTTTTTTTAATTTTGCTGATAAGGAAGCTCTAAGTTCAAAATTATTGAAAGAGATGGGAAGATGGTCATAATATGTAAGTGAAGAAGCAGGTAACAGAGCAGTATGCACAGTATAATCCCTATTCAGTGAGTATAGTGTTCACATGCAACACCAATTTAAGAGCAGCTTTGAAAGGAAGAGAGAAATATACCACATAAAACATATAAGGTAAGCAAATGATTCAGCCTCATTTTAGAAATGTTCAGATGTGTACCTCAGAATCCAAGAATATTCTATGTATATACAGATCAGGCATGTGTATCTGAAGTATTATAAACGTAAGCATCTAAATGTCCTGTACATATATACTATACACATACAGGGTGGGGCAAATGTAGGCTTGCAGTTGTTCATATGAAAAATAATGCAACAATTAATAAATAATAATTCAAGGGTAAGCTCTGTTTCGCATACTCATAACTGTAAACCTACTTCTGCCCAGCCTGTGTGTGCACATCCGTGTATATTTGTACCCCAGGCATTTTTTAAAGTATGGAAGGGTATTTTCTAAAATTCTAACAATAGTTGTCTCTGGGTGTTATATTATGGATGATTGTTATTTTACTCTTTTTTGTACATCTGAATTTTCCCCTTTTTCTGCCATTAAATTGTATTATTTTTATAATGAAAAGGAAAAAGTTATGGTAATTAGAGACTTACATACATAAACGCCATCGCCTTTTTTTGTTTTTCCTATTTACCTAACAAAAGACCTTCACTCTTGCTTCTCCTTATTTCAGAGATGATACATTTTCAGACACACTGAGCCAAAAAGCTGACAGCGAGGCCAGCAGTGGGCCAGTCACGGAAGACAAGTCTTCATCCAAGGACATGAACTCCCCGACGGACCGCCATCCTGATGGCTATTCAGCCAGGTAGGTGG
Organism: Micronycteris hirsuta; assembly: GCA_004026765.1. Lineage (NCBI taxonomy): Eukaryota > Metazoa > Chordata > Mammalia > Chiroptera > Phyllostomidae > Micronycteris > Micronycteris hirsuta. Next base: position 102,723 of record PVJI01001041.1, read on the forward strand.
AGCTGATACCAGGCTCCTGAGTGCCATCTCCTCCCGCGGGCTGTAAGTGCCACAATACCTGCATCTTTGCGGCATTACCCAATGCGATAAGCTCTTCTTTTCTCTCCCTTCCTCTCTGTTGTGTCCAGACAAAGAAAAAGAGGAGAACCACCCCCTCCAGGAAGGCGTCCTGGTAGAACCAGTGATGGCCATTGTCCCCTCCACCCCCCACATGCTCTTTCCAACTCCTCCATTGACCTGGGGTCCCCAAACCTGGCCAGTCACCCCCGGGGCCTGCTGCAGAGCCGTGGCCTCAACAACGACAGTCCGGAGAGGAGGCGCCGGCCAGGCCACGGCAGCCTCACCAACATCAGCCGGCACGACTCCCTCAAGAAGATCGACAGCCCTCCTATTAGGAGGTCCACGTCATCGGGGCAGTACTCAGGCTTCAGTGACCACAAGCCACTAGACCCAGAGACTATCGCTCAGGTAGGATGCTTTTAGGGGACTAGTGCCTGCTAAGTACATAGGGTGTGGAAAAGCGGGTATGTAGGATTTACTTTTTTGTAGCCATGCATTTCCTATAGAACCAGCTCATGAAAACAGGAAGGAAATTAGCCCATTCTTTAATTTAAGGCCTCACTAAGGGTCTCTTGAAGAACCATTTGTTACTGGAGAAGCCCAAGTACATTAGGTTTATATTGATTTAAACAGAGTCATGGCAGAAATATAGGACCCAGGGCATTCAAATGTATCATTGCTACATAGATGGAAAAATTCTACAAAGAAGAATAATGAGGGAGGACTAGCCCTATCAGACCCTAAATGCATGCTAAAGACAGTAAAACAGACAAACTGATGGAACCAAATGGAGAGCCCAGAAACGGAAAACATTTAGTTTAGGAAGTGCTGGATTAGTCAATAAATAATGTGAAAAATAGTGGTTGGCTGTTTGAAGAATAGCACGTCTGGATACTATGTCACTCTTGAACACCTGTGCGTCTTCACTTCACAATAGGGACCACAGAGAGGGGCTTTGTAGTTTTCTGTAATGATTAGAATTGACAAAAGTAAAAGTACCTGTAAAATAATATTATGGGGTAATTGATTTTCCCATAGTTCTACCATCTTTCTCTCTAGTTCTTTTTGCCGCATAGCCATCAAAAGATGGGGGGCCTTGGTGGGTGGCTAAGTTGGTTGGAGCGTCGTCCCATACACCAATAGGTTGCAGGTTCAAACCCCAGTCCAGACACGTACCTAGGTTGCATGTTCAATCCCCAGTCAGGGCATGTACAGGAGGCAACCTATTAGTGTTTCTCTCTCACATCGATTTCTTTCTCTCTCTCTCTCTCCCCCTCCCTCCCTCCTTACCTCCCCTACTCCTTCCTCTATGTCAAGTCAATAAATATATCCTTGAGTGAGGATTAAAAAAAAAAGTGTGTATATAGTCAGTGACAAAGGAGGTGAAGAGATTCGGATTTGCCATTCAAGTAATCTAAAGTGGCTTGCAGCTATCACTGAAGCTTAAAACTAAATAGAACAAAAAAGAAAGTGAATGAGAAATTAATGGAACAAATATGGGGAGGTATTAAAGATGCATTATTTTTAATAAAAAGCACCCAAGAAAATCTGTATTGATATGACACATTTCCAAGATATTTTTAGTGTTCTAAGTAAAAAGAATTTTGGATAGCAAATTAGATTGTGTAGAGTTTAATGTGTTTCTTTTTTAAATTAAACCAGTTTTAAGCACATAACAGTTTTTCAATAAAAATCAAAAAGACTTTTGACCTTTTTGATTTTCTCTATTTGAAATGCTATCTGTGCAGGACCCTTTGCAGCCTGCAGAGAACCAGTGATATTTGACTACATCTGATTAATTTCAGAAAGCTGTAACATCGCTGCTTATAACAAACAGGTGAAGCGGGATTTGGGCTACAGAGACAGGGAGCTAGGAGCTTGGGGGTGGGAAGATCTAATAAGGTCTGTTTAACCATTTTGCTTCTAAAACCAGGAAATCCGTTCACTGTAAGTCATAAAAACAAGAGCTCAACAGATAAACAAGGCTCTACATTCTCTCTGGGGCAAAAAGTTGTTATAAAAACAAATCCATATGCTTAGCGTCAAATGGAAGTCACATATGAAAGTAATCAGTTGAAAAGTGATGTCATCCTCACGAAATGGCTTCCAGCTGTGTCCTTTATTTATCTTTCCATCTCTCATCTCCAGATTTCCCAGGGGGACAACTAAGCCTGCCATCATGCTGTTCGTACAAAAAAATATGCAAATTCTTTCATTAAACAAATCAGCAGAATCCCTGATGCAGTCTTTTTTAACTACAACATCCATATGTGATCATCATGTTTTGGTTTATTCATTTAGCAAGCCTTTATTAAGCACTTACTGTATGCCAGGTCCTATGTTAGGCTTTTAAGAACCCAAAGTTAAATCAGTAGCCAGCCACTGCCTGAAGGTGCTTACGGTCCAGGGAGGGAGTTACACGCGGAAACCAGCTACCACTGCGCATGGCCGGAAGTGGTTGTGCTCCGGGTGAGTCAAAGAAGAGGTCCTCCACTCGCCCCGCCTCACACAATACTCCACGTCTTATGTGCAAGGACGCTAAAAACACGTAGTGTAAAGTTTACCATCTTAACCATTTTTAACTGTGTGCTTCCATATATTCACCGTGTTGTGAAACAGATCTCCAGAACTTTTTCATCTTGTAAACCTGAAACAGTGTACCCATTGAAGAACGACCCCCCCCCCGACGCTTGCCCCTCTCCCCAGCCCCTGGCCACCACCATGCCACTTTCTGCTTAGTCTGTGCGTGCAACTGCCTTCTGTAAACGGAACCGGGCCGTGCCTGTTCTTCCTGACCGGCCTGTCCCACCCAACATAGCGCCCACAGGGGCGTCTGTGCTGTAGCGTGTGGCGGGGTCTTCTTCCTTTTAAAGCCAAGCAATACTCCATCATCTGTATATACCACACTTTGCTTATCCATTTATCCATTGACACAAAATATTTTATAATTTCTCCTTTGGTATTTGAAATAAATTGATAGATAAAATACCTAATTTAAAAATATATATAAATCTCTGAATATAATAATATAAAGGAAAAGGCAGTAAATATAAAACGAATGTATTTCAGTTAATGCTTAACAACCCTAGAAGACAAATGAAATAATGAGATCCTTTCACCAACATGTAGAATTACCAAAAATACAATTAAAAGTGCACATTGAACCCTGACCAGTGTGGCTCAGTTGGTTGGGTGTCATCCCACAAAGCGAAATGCCAGTTCAGTTCCTGGTCAGGGCTCGTGCCTGGGTTGCAGGTTCAGTCCCCAGTCAGAATGCATTTGAGAGGCAATCAATTAATGTTTCTCACTCACATCAATGCTTCTCTCCCTGTCTGTCTCCCTCTTTTCCCCCCACTCTAAAAATTAATAAATAAAATCTTTAAACAAAAAAAAATTTTTTTAATAAAAATGCATTTTGATGTAAAAGTATTAAGTTAGTCTTAACTCGCATTCCATGAAAGGTATTTCTATCAGTGATATGAATTTTCCTTAAGTGGTGGACAACCCTGGGTCAGTCCCAATCAAAATAGAGTATAATTGATGTGATCACTTTATTCCTAGAAAACTCAACACCATTAAAAAAATATTTTATGTTGCCCTGGCTGGTGTGGCTCAGTAGACTGAGCACCAGCCTGAGAACCAAAAGGTCACCCATTCGATTCCCAGTCAGGGCACATGCCTGGGTTGCGGGCCAGGTCCCCGCTGGGGGCATGTAAGAGGCAACCAATCGATGTTTCTCTAGCACATTGATGTGCTTCCTCCCCCTCTCCCTTTCTCCCTCCCTTCCTCTCTCTCTAAAAATAAATAGATAACATCTTTAAAATATATATTTTATGTTTATATATAAAAAAGAATTAGGTTCTAGGCTCAGGTTAGTATAAATGGATTTTTACCCACATAACTCTGGAGGACATTCAAAAGTTGAACAAGTTGTGGGACAATGTATTGCATGTGAGCTGTCTGGGACACTTGCAAGATAACTAGTGGGCCTGGCCCCTGCCCGTCAAAGGCTAATAATGCCACCCCATTGCTATGGCATTTAAACACACACACACCATATTACAAACATGCCCTCTGTGGGTGGTTCCATTTCCATTGAGATCCACTGGTCACAGTCATGCGGGGAACACTTACACTGATTTTTGAGGAACTGCTAGGAGTTAGCCACGTACATAGGAAGTGCTCAGCAATTATTTGTTGAATGAGTGAAAGCAACCTGACTTTTTCTTGCAATTCACTTTTATTTCTTGAGAAACTTATAGTATCTGAACTTCAGCTACTTTTCACCATAAAGTGAGGTAGAATTCTATATAAAAGGTCAACATGTAAGGTAGAAACCACCAGAGGGGTACCTGGTGCCTTAGAATGGCAAGTGTTTGATAAATGGCTCCATGAGCCACTGCATCTTGGTCTCCTGAACATTCAGAGTCAAAACAATTACATGAGATGACATCATGTGCATACACTTCCTACCTGCTGAAGTTAAAGCCTTCATGCTTTTGCTGGTCTGTTTGCTCTGAAATGAAATACTGTGTTTTTGTGCATTGACATTAATTATCCATTTGTTTGCTCTCTCTAATGACTTTACAACAGGATATCGAAGAGACAATGAACACGGCTTTGAATGAACTCCGAGAACTGGAGAGGCAGAGCACAGCGAAGCACGCCCCGGACGTGGTTCTGGATACCTTAGAGCAAGTCAAAAACTCTCCCACCCCGGCCACTTCCACAGAATCTCTCAGCCCTTTGCACAATGTCGCCCTCAGGAGCTCAGAGCCTCAGATCCGACGAAGCACTAGCTCCTCCAGTGACACCATGAGCACTTTCAAACCTATGGTGGCGCCCAGAATGGGCGTGCAGCTGAAGCCTCCCGCCCTAAGGCCGAAACCTGCAGTTCTTCCAAAAACAAACCCGACCGTAGGACCCGCACCTCCTTCCCAGGGTCCAACAGACAAGTCTTGCACAATGTAAAGACCGCTGAGCAAGGTCAGATGAGGAGGTGATTATAAAAAGAAAATGGATTAGTGACAGAAGTCAACGATCCATACCTTTCCTTAGTTTTGTGCTTATAACTGGAGATCTTCTGGCTTTTCTATGTTCTCAAATATAACATCTGAGACTAGCTAAGGTAACACGGGCATTTGTATTTTGTAATTTCTTTTTTTTAAGTGACTTGACATGCGTCATTTTAAAGACAATAGACACACTTAGATTTACTTGAAAAGTCAATGCTGCACCATTTGTGATGAAGGCAACCCCCCTGCGCCCTTCGCGTTGTACAGTGCTTCAGGGTTAGGGTGGCCGGGTGAGTCAGGAGCGTCTCAGTCGGAGGCACGAGGATCTGAGTCCCAGGCTTTGGATTGTAACCGGCGTGGTCTGTGGCACTTGGGGCGATCGCTGAAAGGTGATAATGGCATTGTATGGTAGCTGACAGTGGGCGCCTCTGATTCCCTGCAGGGGGGAGGGTTCAGCTCATGCTAAAGACTTGCAGTTGTCACAGTGGGAGGGACATTCCCAGTGGGACCACAGCTGGAATGATTGGATGATTGCCTCTTTCCTAATAAGTCATTTCCCTGGGTCCAGGTTAAAGACTAGCAGAAGAAGGTAGAACCTCTATAGTTACTACTTGAACTAAACCTGGGAAAGGAAAGAGAGAGATAGACAGTTCTCCAGTGCTATCAATGTGACTCCTTCCACAAGCCTAACCAGGCCCCAGAAGATTTCCAGCTCCATCCCATGCATTCACAAAGGACTAGAACAGTCTAATTTGGAAGAATTTCTGGTTACACTACTCCACAAACTCCTTCCAAGATCTGTGGTTATAACTGCCTATACAATATTTCCAGCTCCCGAAACCCCCGTGTTCTCCTCTGTGGAAACAGAAAGCAGATGCACACAGGTCCCGAGTTCGCTCAGCCTTCTCTTCTCCTGACCAAACGGTCCTGGCTCCTTTAACCCTGCTGCAGAGCTCTGATAGTCCTGCATCGAATGCCCGCCTCTCCTCTCCGCTCTTTGAGCCAGCCTAGAATGGGCCGCAGTACCGGCATGGGAGCCGCGGCGGGAGGACCACCTCATGGTTCCAGGATCGTTTCCTTCCGGTTGTGTACCTTGGAGCCACGAGCACTTTTTTTTTTCACTTGTCTTTCCACGCGTGGTCTCTGTATAACTAACACAGTCACCCGGCCCTGAGAGGGGCCTCTTTCTCGACACCGTGCACATGGACAGTTTTTCTTTAGCCCATATTTATGCTCTATTTTCTTCTATCTTAAAAAGGTTGCTTTGAATGTGGTCGTTTTTACTAAGGTACCAGTCGCCACTCTCCATCCAGCAGTGCTTATATCATCTGTAAGCCTATGAGCATTTAATTTAGTCTGTCATTGAACTTACTCATGAAGAGACCTTTCTGTTTTTTAAGATAAATGGATGGCCAGAACTAACCCCTCTGGACCACCATTGATTTCTTTCTAAGTTTGGTGTCAAATTCCCAGGCAGTTGCGTGCCCACCTAAGATTTACATAGTATGGACCTTATCAGCTCACTCGTGAATGCCTCATGCAGGAAAGAATGAGGATCTGGCCCTGGCTGGTGTAGCTCAGTGGATTGAGCGCGGGCTGGGAACCAGACGGTCCCGGTTTGATTCCCAGTCAGGGCACATGCCTGGGTTGCAGGCCAGGTCCCCAGTGAGGGCCATGTGAGAGGCAACCATACATTGCTCTTTCTCTCCCTCTCTGTCTCCCTCCTTTCCCCTCTCTCTAATAATAAATAAATAAAATCTTTAAAAAAAAAAAAAAAAAAAGAATGAGGATCTGGACCACAGTCAAGATCATGAGTTTGATATCTACCTCAGTTTGCCAGGCTAATCATTCTAATGCAAACAGAGATTAAATTAATGAGATAGTTACCTTTCAAAGTCACACTGCTGGTGGCTTGCCTAAAGCCTAATTTCACTAATGTATTGGATAGTGAATTTTTTTCCTCTATCCAGGAATGGTATTTTCCAGGAATGGTAAACTTTTAAACCTCTTAATTTTCAGAACCAGCTTTTTTGCCCATCTTGAAAAAGAGGCCCCGCTCGGCATCTTGCCCAGCCCCTCGCCATTCCCCTTGAGCACCAGTGGTCCGTCGGCCCCTTGGACACAAGGAGACCACCAAGACGGGACTTCGAACGTCACTAACCCTTTTAAACACTCTTCCCAAATTCCCTAGGAAATTTAAGCTTTCCTAAATAATCTCCCAGTTTTTTCTGGATTCCACTTTGGTTTCTAATTCTCTTCACTCTATGGGGAAAGAGGAGAAAAGAACAAAGGTGGAAGTAATAGAGAGGGGAAGGGAAACTTTAAATCTTTTAGAAATTAAAATAAAAAGGATTTTTAGAAACCATTTTCCATCTTTGATGGAAGTGTAATCTGTTAACGAAGGGTATCAAAAGGTGGGAAAGGAGGGTCTTTTATGAACTTTAACTGTAACTTTTCAGGTCTTACTCCAAGCTCAATTCTTCAGAACTTCCCCTGGTCACCTCCCCGCGTCTCCTCCCTGTTTGCGCCTGGGGTGAATGAGGGTGGCCCTTCCACCACCAAGTCAGGACTCGCTGCCTGGACGGCAGAGGACTCGCTGCTCTAAACCCTCGGAGCCTCAGAGGCTGTGCCTTCCGGAAACAGCTCTTAAGAACTGTCCCACCACCTCCTTACTTGACCTGTCTCTAGCTTTTCCCTCTAAACCCCTGTTGTCATCCTGAGGCTTTTCCCCCCTAATTCCCAGGGAAGGATGTGACTCACAGTGAGTAAGGATTCAGTAGGGACTCACCTGCCCTTATTGTTTAGTAAAAGTCTTCAGATTCCAGGCATAAGACAAGATGGCCACTTCACAAAGTATCCAAACTCACACCTGGTCAGCTCATTACAAGCTGCAGCAGCTGAGAGGCTGTACCCCACAGCCACAGACGGAGCGCTCGCAGGAGTGGGGGGAAGGCACAGGGAATGGGAGACAGTGCTTGCAGTTTCCGGGACCTTGGCAGTCCTCCTGTGCAGTCTGGGAATGGGGTCATGTTGATGATGGGGAAATGATGGTTCTACAGAGAATGGTTTACCTGATTCCACTCACACAAGAATATGTATTCACTGTTCATGTCACTGGATGTTCACGTCCCCTCTATTGAGCTCACTGAAGGAGTTTTCCCAAACTGGCCTTTTGGTTTGGGTCAGGGCGTGGAATTTAGTGTAGAGGAAAGGGTACTTAGTACACATTTTCTGATGAGTGCTCAGTTATTTCAACATGTTGAATGGTCCCTTGTAAAGCTATTGTTCAGCAGTCTTGCATGTTTTCATACAACATAATCTGACTTAGGTGCCCCTTGAGCTATCCATAGAATCATTTACAGCAGCATCCCCCTAAATCCACTGCCAGGAGTGTGGCCAGTCATCAGTGGACATAGAGCACTAAGGGTCGGGTGGTATCAGTTCGGCTTTCGGTCTTTGTACTTTTGCCATTTCCAAAAATGGGCTTACAATTTAATGAAGGAGAAGAAGAAAGTGAGGAGAGTAGTAGTCTCCTTAGCATTTAGGAATGACACAGCCTCTGGGATCTGCAAACTGAAGAAACGTTAATCTGATCATCACAGCCTCGAACATCCAAAATTAAGAGCCTATGGGTCTGTGGAGGGGTTTAGAAGACTTCATATTGGGGATGACACACATTCCTGACCAGAGTCGTGGGACACCATGAACGCAGGAGTGCACGTGGGACTGAGCCACAGAGCAGCTTCGAAGGCAAGGCTCCACCCATCTGGAAAGAAAGCTTCCTACTCCATCATCCCCTGGACTGAAAACCCAGCCACCAGCCACGGCCAGGCTCAGTGCAGGGCGACTTCTGCCCAGCTCACTCCAATCGGTAAAGCAAACTGGAAATTGAGCTCTCACTTACCCTAGTATACTTTCTTAAAAAACAGTCTATGTGGTATAATCGAGATGGTTACCTGTATCTTTAAATTATGTAGGCAATTTTGTATGTTTATATAATTGTTCTGGGTTCCACAATGCCTATCATAGAAACTGTTTAGTAAAAGAAAATATATAAACTGTGCATTTGTGAATGCCCCCCTTAGAGCATTCATCCAAGTTCAGTGTGTCGTGTGATGGGTACTATAGATGTTTCTAGTTAAGCGGTTGTGTAACAGGAGAGACTGCTGTTTGCCTAGGGGCTCAAGGGCAGCCTCTGCCCACCTAATCAAACCAGTGTTGTCCTTTCCTGTCCGTTGAGCAATTGCAGTACTGGTAGCTTCCTCTTGTGACTGTTACCCAATCGTGTCAATGTACATCTGTAGTATGTACATGTGAAAGTGCCTTTCTATTTTAGTTTTAGCCTGGCTCTTCGCTGTTGCCCCGCCCACCTGGCCTCTCTTCGGCCCCTCCCTTCCAACTCCGCAGTCCGCACCCCCCCACTCCCTCTCACTCCCACCCAATTTGAGTGTTGAAACTTCCTCCGCTTTCTCCCAGCTTTTTCATCTCCACCTTCCTGTGCCTCGGTGCTCAGTTTTGTCCCATCTTGCATCCTCGTCCGTCATCACACTCTGTTTTCCTGTGGCTGTGACCGGCCTTCCCCACAGTAACTCCCTGCAGCCTCCCCTCCGGCCCCTCCCTCTCCGCCCTTGTGCTGCTGCGGCCCTCGCTCTGCCCTCGTGTTTGCCTTTGCTCTCGTTACACTCCCTCGTCTCCGAGGTGAAAACAAAGAGGAGGTGCTTTTACAGCTCTGGGAGGAGGAAAATCGTTTTGTTACTCTGTTGTGACAATGCACTTTTATGTATAGTACTGTACATTTTGGCATGTACCATTCCAGGCTTCAGTATACAGTCAGGTCTGTTCTTCACGGTGTATCTTTATAATAAATAAGGTAGTTTTGGCTGCCTTTGTCTGCTTCGGGTTTCGTGTGTGGTTCTCCATGGTGTTTTCATTCCTTTCTTTTTCTAATCACTTTACCCCCCAGAAAACCCAGTTGCATTAAACAGTGTGAAACTACGTTTTAAAAAATGTTATCTCGCATTCATTTTTGTTTGTGAATCTGAAAATGAGGCTTCATGCACAGGCCCTTGACCACGAGGGGCTTTAAGAGTTGGAGCTGGGAGACTGCTGTGTAGGAGGGAAAAGGGACTGGGACCACCCGGTGCCAGGCTGAGAGGGCGGTCCTTCTAAACGCTCACCAGCTTGAAATCTCCTTGAGGACTCCTACCCATAGGAAACCTTGTCAAGCTGATCTTTGACTTTATTTGAATAAACTGAAATGTAATCCTTAGGTATAGGCTATGTTTAGAATTCCCCCAGGGTATTGGTATTTTTTTTCTTCAAACTTAAAAAAAAACTAACTCTTAGAAGATTCGCAATACATTTTAAGTAGTTTTATAAAACTGTATTAGCAATGTGGATTGAATTTAGCAATCCACAGTTGAAATTAGCAACTAAATTGAATAGTGATAAGAGATGTGGAGTTAAAAAAAAAAAAAAGCATGTAAATCAAGAGGAAAAAACTTCATTGGCATTAAAATACACACAGAAAAGTGCCCAGGTCATTGGTACAAGAGTTTCACAAAGTAACACAGTGATGTATTCAGCACCTCGATGAAGAAGTAGCACATTATCATCATCCCAGAAGCTAATCTAAGCTGTGCCTCTCCAAAGTTCATCAATATCCTGTGAGAAGCAGGTCTGGTGTCGCCTGTCATTATCACTGTCTATAATCCACTCAGTGTATGGATTTGTGTGTGGCTGCTTTTGTTGGAATTTACATCTGAGGGCCGTCTGTGATCTTGCACAGAGCAGTAGGGTTTTTTTCCCATTGTTCACTGCTGTGTAGCTTGATATTACATTTATTTTAGTATTTCCTGATTAAACTTTGGGTATAATATGCAGAAATCTTTAAACATGGACAAGTAAATGAACCAAAAATAAAACAAAACCCGTCTGTTAGAGGACATGTTTTCCCGAAACTTGAAGGGATGACTTTGAACGTAGCCATTGACTGGAAGGCCTTCCTGGAAGATGGATGGATGTAGAAGCTGCCCCACAGGACCAAACACCCGAATCAGGTTACAGGGTTGTTCTGGGGAAGCCCCCCAGGTCCCGCCTCTCCCTTCCTGCTCGCCTCAAGTCCAAGGGCCTCAGCCACCCATCCTGTGCACACCTAGATTCCTCACTCCTGCATTAGAGTCCCCTGTGGGTGGGTGTGGTTGGCAGCTCCCACTGTTACGCCAGCACCCTGTAAGAACATTAGGGAGGTGGAGAAAAGGAGTTTTCTGGCTGCTACTTTGGGCACTTGGGACTCCTACAGTGGAGAATTCCCCAAGCTTGATCTAAAGTGCCAAAAACTGGCAAAGTCCATCCAATGGGCCACATATCCCCATTTATATGTTTTTTAATTTTTTATGTATTGATTTGAGAGAGAGAGAGGCATTGATTTTTTTGTTCCACTTATTTATACATTCATTAGCTGCTTCTTGTGTGTGCCCTAACTGGGGGGGTCGAACCTGCAACTTTGGTGTATTGGAATAACACTTACCAACTGATCTACCTGACCAGGGCCCATCCCCATTCGGATTTTCGAAAAGATGGCTAGCATATCTCTGGGAAATAATCACGGTGAGGTTTACCATTCCTCACTATCCATTTATCTCTTTCTACATAACAGAGAAAACTTGCCTCCTACAATAACAAAAATAAATCAAAGAAACAGCCATTTTATCAAGGTCATTCCTCAGCAAGAGTTGCTGGAGACCTGGGACTTGAATGTCAATGTGTGTGTTGTGAGAGAGAGAGAGAGAGACCCTCCTGTTGTTACCTTGTTCTCTTTAACATGTGGGTTTATACCTTTTTTATGCCCTTTATTGTCAATGAGAGAGGTATTGGGAGGTAGCAGAGGTAAATGTCTGCCTTCAAATCACCACCTTTAAGCAGAAGCTCCTCTTAGCCTCTTAACAAAATCCTTCCCGGCTGAGCCAGCCAGAGTTGGTTGCTGTTGCTTGCAGCTGAAAGACCTGACTGATGCACGTATTCAGAAAGAATGTTCTTCCTAACACTGGTATCCTCCTCTTTTCAAATGTTTGTGTTACACCACTTCCCTTTTATGAACGACCTACATTACTACCTGTTTTGGCTAACCAAGAGAAATCTGAAGAGCATTTTCACTTTCACAAAAAAAAGTTGAAAAGTGAAAAGAGCATTTGCTTTGCAGTGAGCTGACACAGAAGCAGAGTGCACCCCAAGGGGCAGCGAGAGGGGCCCCGCCAAGCGCCTTCCCAGGAGCTGCACGCAGCGCCTCAGCATTAAGCCGCCATAGACTTGAACGTTGTATCTGTGCTGTAGCTCAACTTTTTTTGTTCATCCAAAAGCAAGATGCATCCCAAGATAATCAGAAAAGCCTAAGATAAGTCATAAGAGTGTTACCTTAGTGTAAAACTGGATGTAATCAAGTATTTTTATTATAGTACATAAAATAAAGGACACATGCATTGAATTTTGTGTCTAGAACTCTCAAAAAATTCCATATAAATTAATGGCAATTGCTTCTTCACGTTATGCCATTTCACCTTATGAAAGGTTTTATAGGAACTCTCTACTTTCAGATAGCGGGGAGGTAGCAGAGGTAAAAGGTTAAAGCTAAAATAGTTATTCCTGAGGGTAGAATAAATAGAACCCTAGATGTTAAAGAGGTAAATTCTAATCCAGACGAACTATTTACCCAGGGAGAATGTCCCAAATTCTGCAGACCGCAACAGTTGCAGCACGGCACCTTTCTACGTCGGAGGGCTGTCAGCGTCCCATCTGCTAGCTCAGGAGAAGGTGGCTTGGAAAAGACACCACCCAGGCTTACGCTTGCTTCATTTGGTTTCACTACTTCAGCATTTAGGAGCAAAACAGTGGGACAAAGATTTCATTTTATTTTGGAGGTATTTTTGGTTTTTTTTTTTAATATTTATTTTTAGAGAGGGAGGAAGAGAAGCATCCATGTGAGAGAGAAGCAAATCGGTTGCCTATCACGCTCCCAGCCAAGGCCCTGGCCTGACCAGGAATGGAACTGGCGACCTTTCAGTTCACAGGCTGGCACCCAGTCCACTGAGCCACAAAGAAAAAAAAAGATGATCAAAAATGGGGAAAACTTTTTTAGCATGGTATGAAGCAAAATACATAACAGATGCTTATTGAATAAATAGAACACCTGACCAAAATGAATAAGTAAAACGACTGACCATCCATAAGGTCTCATAAATTTCTACTTGGAAAAAGAAAGGCCATAATATAGCTCGTTTTGGAATGAGAAGATGTTAATGAAGAAAAACATAACAAGTCCCCAGTGATCTATGTGGGGAAAACGAGGTTCAAATGTATCGGAGAATGTGCCAAAAAAAATCACCTATGGGCTCTGGGAATAATTTACATTAAATAAGCAAAATTTCAAAACAGGAATTCATATGTAGTTCAAATGCAGGTCACGAGTTATATAAGTCTACTGGAATTCAGAAATATATTTAGAATGAAGATATTATAATCGAGTCTTGACAATGCAGTATGATGGGGGAAATTTCTATGAAATAATTAGCAGGAAGTTCTAGATGTGAAAATATTGGTTACAATAAAGAGAGAAGGTCATTGTTAAGCCATCCAATTTGATGGTGTAATTCATCCTTATTGTATCATTAAAATTAAATTGCCTGGGCCCTGACCCCCAACTGCCAGTCACAGTCGAATTTCCAGAAGTCCATCCATTCCCTTCCAGGCTCTCGTTCCTCCCCCTAGGCAGGGGTGTCCACCTTTCAGCGTCTCTGGGCCACACTGGAGGAAGAAGAGTTGTCTCCAGCCACACATTAGATATACAAACACTAATGAAAACTGATGAGCAAAAAAAAGTTTTGATTTTTTTTTTTTTTATAGATTATCACCTTTTTTTTTTTAAGATTTTATTTATTTATTTTAGAGAGGGGGAAAGGAGGGAGACAGAGAGGAGAGAAACAGCAATGTACGGTTGCCTCTCACATGGCCCTCACTGGGGACCTGGCCTGCAACCCAGGCATGTGCCCTGACGGGGAATCGAACCGGGACCCTCGGGTTCCCAGCCCGCGTTCAATCCACTGAGCTACACCAGCCAGGGCCAAAGATAAAATTTTTAAGTAAGTTTACAATTTTGTGTTGGACCGCATTCATAGACATCCTGGACCTCGTGCGGCCTGCGGGCCGCGGGTCGGACACCCTGCCCTGGAGGTTCCTTCTCGTTTCCTAGTACCTCCAGGAGTTGCAGAGGTTGTCAGGCTCCGTCTGGTAGCAAAGCACAGTGTGGCAGCGAGGCCGCTGCAGCTGAGTGGCTGCGGGCCTTTGAGAGTCGTGCCCAAAGCACAGCACTGGGGGGCGCTCTCGGCAGCCCCAGGGGCTGAGACAGCGGTGTCCTCTGAAGCAGCGGGTCCGAGAGGGGCAACGCTGACACCAACGGAGGCACACGGTGGCCGCTGACGGACCTCCACACCACTGAGGAATAAATCCACATTTCACTAAAAGTACATATCCCAAACCGGGTCTAACGCCTTTCCCTCGGCATTTATTTGGTGGTGATTAATTGCTCTTTTGTCCAACTGAGAACAGAAGTTATTTTCTTATTTCCAGCTATTCCCAGGGAAAGTCCTAGCGAGCTGAGAGTTGACTTAAAACTTAATGTTATTTTAAACTCTGCAGGATAGGTTAAGGTAACTTGTTAACATTTGAGTTTTCTAGTTGTCCTGTTGCCATTATATCATGGCTTATGGAAACTGAAGGGAAGAAGTATGTCTGCTCAAGTCAAAATAAGCTCCCGGTGGACTGGAGTGTCTTGGTCATATTCCTGAGCTGGGGAGTCTAGGGCCCAGGGAATGAGTGATGAAAACATCCGCAGGCACTGGAGGCAAGACTGAGTTCTGAGTGCTTTTAGGCCTTCGCTGTTTCTGTGGACAGCCTTTTCCTTCCCTTTTCCTTTGTCTTGAATGCACGTACTATGGATCTATGCTGTGACTTAGCTCTTAGCACTTCACCAACGCATGCTTGTCTTTAATCCCACGGGCATCACGGTTTTCTTAGATCTCGGCTGAGAAGAAGCTTTGAGGATGGGTGTTTATGTTGCACTTAGGATTCAGTCTGCTCTGATGAGACAGACAAAGACATTTTTTAAAAAGCAGTCGATAATCTAAAATGGACAACACATCACCCCATCCCCCACTTAAACCCACCACGAGGAGCTCCCGTGCCACTTAGAATAGAATCTAAACTCCCAACCTGGGTCAGCGTGATCCAGCTCCGCTAAACCCTTCTACCTCATCTCGTTTGCTGTCCCCCTCGTGACACCCCCGCCACGCCGGCAGTTCTGCGTGTCTCCAACATGCTGCGCTGTTTCTGCCTCAGACCTTTCCCCTCGCTCCCTCTACCTAGGACGAGCTTCCCTTAGATTTTCACCTGGCTGTCTCCTTATTGATATTCAGCTTGCTGCTCAAATGTCAACTCTGCAGAGAAGCCGCCCCCACAACCTTGCTGAATTAACACCCTGGATACAGGCTGAGCAGATGTAAATCTATTCTTCCCCTCTGCAGGGCAATTTGGCAACAATGATCAAAATCACAAATACGTATTCCTTCTGGCCCAGTAATTCCACCTCTACAAAGTTATCCTACAGTACATTCACACACGGGGAAATGATATGTGTGTAAAGTCATTCATTGCAACATCTGGAATAACAACGGCTGCAAACAAACTCAGTGTTTACCAACAGAAGACAGGTTGAATAACTTCCAGAACATTCATACAGTGGACTATTACTTCGCAGCTATAAAGAAGAACGGGAAAGATCTCCAAGTCCTGGTGTGGGAAGCTCTCCAATATACTCAATCATATAAAAAAGCAAAGAGCGTAACAGTGCACATGGTATACTGCCACCTGTGTAAGGAGGGGTTAAAGTAAGACTATGTTCTTGTATTCGCTTGTGTATATCAAGAAACTCGGTAAGGACGCTCGAAAAAGTGCTCGCAGATGTTGCCTGGCAGCGGGAGCGGCAGATACTGGCGAACGGCGGGAGGAGATGGAAAGGAGACCCTTGCGGAGCATTTCTAATGCATGTGTGTGTCTGTGTGATTTGTGTGACTGTGTTACCTTTGCAAATTAAATAAACTTTAAATGATTTTTATTCTGCAGGAAAATAAAAAACAGCACTTTCCCAATGTCCCCTTTATTCTATTGCCCTGCTTTGTTTTCCTCACAGAGAATTCACTACTACGTACCAGGATGCAAAAATGGGAGCTCCCCAGAGGGACCAAACACATTCTACCCTAGGAGGCCAAACGACATGCCAATGTTCAAAGGGTTCCACTAAAAGCTGGCGAATGCCTCACTCTCCTCTAGTGATGTGTAAAAATGAGTATTAGGAGAATGATTCATGAGGAGGATTTTTGGAGAGACGTGGATGTGTGCTGTGAGCTTCTCTCCAAGAACATTGGAGGTGCCTAGTCCTCTCCTCAACTCTAGCGGGTAGGCCATCCATGGAAACCCAAAAGTTCAATGTATTAATCTATGTCCTGCAGTTGAGGGACAGAATGGAGTGGGCAGACTTCCCCTGTGAGATCATTAGGGTGAGGCATAGCCAGGCTGGCTAGGTGCTGATGGAGAGGTACAGAGAGGTGCCAGCATGGGCCAGCTGCACTTCCAAAGTCTGGCAGGGCCAGGGACACAGGATGCCGGCCAAGCTCTGTGCAGGGGAGGCTGAGTGAGTGTCATCTTACGTCTTGGTCCGAGGATTGCCTGCAGACAAGGCCAGGACCTTGAAAAAATGGAGCTGGACTCCTGACTGCTGAGGAAGTAGTAAGCAAACAGCCAGAAGACAGATCCCAGCTGGAGTGGGGAAGCAGAATGTTAATTCAAATTGAATTTTAAGTTTATATTATTTATATTATGGAACTTAAAATTATAAATGACTGAACCAAGGATGTGTTTATAACGTTAAGTGGTCACGGGATTTTTATTGCCTAATTATAACCAGAGTAAACGCCACGACTGAGTAAAGCAGGGTAGGGAGGGAAGAGGGGCACTGCTCTAAGTCAGGGACCATGGAAAGCCTCTTCGAACAACTACTTAGTGAGGTGAGAAGACAAACCGCACTGACATCTAAGCAATTTCTAAGAATTTCCTAAGCAGAGAGAACAAGTACAGAGGCGCTGAGCCGGGGTGGGGGTGGGGGGGCATGCTTGAAATATTTGAGAAACAACAAGAAACCCAGCACTGACTGGAGCAGAGTGAGGAAGGAAGGGAAGGAGGACATGAGGCCGATCATGAAGGGGCTGTACCCGTCATGAGGAGTCTGGGCTCTCTTCTCAGGGACCTGGGACATTTGTGGGTGTGGTGGGGAGGTGACAGACATGAGTTGAATGTATAAATGGTAAAATGACCTAATCCTACCCAGTCACTCTATTCCATCCCTCTCACGAGATTAAATGATCTGAGGATGGACCATGGGCCAAGTTAGGATCAATCCTGGGGCTTGTGTTTTACTGATGGAAAATGGTTTCTCTCTTGTCCCTGAGGTTGCTGAGCCAGTGAGATGTAAGTCTGGAACGGTGGGCGCCATCATCAGCGAGTCTGCCTGAGAATAGTGCCCGCAGAGAAGAAAACACCTTAGGAGAGAAAGAAAAGGTGACAAATTTTGATGATATTGTGTAAGCCCTTGAATGCAGATGAGCCTAAAACTAAATACTGTGTAACCTTGGACTCACTAGGCTCATGAGCCAATACCTTTCCTTTTTTTAACTCAGGGTAGTTTCAGTTGGTCGTCTGCCCCTAGCCAGAGTTGGGATACTGCAGACACCAGATTATTAGCCGTAGTTATCTTCAGGTGGTGACATTTCAGGTGATGGCTTATTTTCCCTTTCTGCTTATATGCGTTTTATTTTTTTAGTATTAATAACAAATTTACTCACTTTACATAAGAGAAAAAATTAAAGTATTATTATAATGTACAGGGGGAAGAATGTCACCGAGGTCCGAGAACCAGCAGACGCACCATCTAGGAAAGCCCCTCCTTGGCCATCTCCAACCCCTGCGCCGCCTTTGAGCGTTTTGAGCGTCCCCATGTTACTTGCGTAATTTATTTTTAGTATCCAGGGATAGAAGAATGACATTAATGATTCCCAAAAGTCTCTGCCAAGTCTGTGATTTTCAGAATGACCTCTATTCCTGCAGAGGTCATTATTTTGCTCTAATTCAAGCTAATGTTGGTGCTGTATTTTTTTTTTTTTGTAAGAGAAAAGCATGGAAGATGAGAAATTCTTTTTTTCGTTCCAATAAACACTTTCCTCCCACTTCAGTTATGTAATGCCATTTGGACCACTGACTACCTCAAGGTCACCTGGGATATCTGTGTATAATACAAATTCTTAGGCTCCACCCCAAAAATCTGAATCAATAGGTCTGAAATGGGGGCCAGTAACCTGCATTTTATAAACACTCTGGGTAATTTTCCTGCACAAGAGAGCTTGAAATCATTTTCATAAATAACATGTAAAAATTCTATAGTGGCAAACTTCTAATATAAATTTACACCAAAAAGCTTTTTCCTCAGAGTTCATGTTCATATACCAAAAGTAATCGCAAAAATCGAGAGGTCCATGAAGTTAGACTTGTTCCAATAAATTTTCTCTAAATTCTATAATCAACCCCAAATTGAGCCAAATGGTTAATATTACCACTCTTTTCCAGAGCCTCAAAAATGAGCAGCTAAATTAGTTTTTTGAGAGCACTCAAAAAAGAGCTTCGTCACATCCATGCAACATGTGAACAACATACGTTTCCCATTGATGACCCATACGGTGAACTCTAAACAAAGAGGATTGAAACCTCCATCAGCACCAGGACGGAGGAAGAGCTAGGCTTTGCTCTTTTTGTGGCACCTTGGAGCCAGTCAGCTGCTTCGGGATGAAGCTGCCAGGAACTCACTGAAGTAAACACCGAACGCAAACTTCATACATTTATGAAAAGCATACGGCCATGGAAGTTGCTGCTGACGCTCTGGGTGAAGAGTGGAAGGGTTTTGTGGTGCAAGTCAGTGGCGGGAACGACAGACAAGATCTCCCCACAAAGGAGGGGTCTTGACTCACGGCATGTCCACTGCTCCTGAGTAAGGGGCATTCCTGTTACAGACCAAGGAGGACTGGAGACAGAAAGCACAGATCATCTCTTTATGGTTGCATCGTGGATGCCAATCTCGGTGTTCTCAACTTGGTCATTGTGAAAAAGGGAGAAAGACATTCCTGGTCTCACTGATACTACCGTGCCTCATCGCGTGGGGCCCGAAAGAGCTGGCAGGATCCACAAACTTTCAGTCTCTTCAAACGGGATGAAGTCCACCAGGAAGCCGTGAGAAAGCCCCGAAACAAAGAAGGTGAGGCGTCTAGGACCAAAGCACCCAGGACTCGGCATCCTGTTACTCCATGTCCTGCACCACAAACATCGGCGTGTTGCTCTGAAGAAACAAGATCGCTAAGAAAAACAAGGAAGAGGCCACAGAATATGCTAAACTCTTGGCTAAGAAAATGAAGGAGGCCAAAGAAAAACACCAGGAACAGATTGCCAAGAGGCATAGTCTGTCCCATCTGAGAGTTTCTACCTCTAAGTCTGAGTCCAGTCAAAACTGAGATTTTCTAAGGCTAACAAATAAATAAGAACAGACATTAAAAACACACACAGCCAGGTTTTGCTGCTTTTCCAAATAATTTGCTTCAAAGAGAGATTCTAATAAAGACATGAATGAGGAATAAGTGATTGGGTTGAATCAATAAAAATTTCCCTTATATTATGTGGAATCTAAAGAGTGGAACTCACAGAAGCAGAGCAGACTGGTGGTTGCCAGGGCCAGGGGTCGGGGAATGGGGAGATGCTGGTCACAGGGTACAGAGTTTCAGCTATAAGATGAATGAGTTCTGGAGATCTGATGTGCAGCCTGGTGGCCACAGTGATAATGTATTGCACACTTGAAATTTGCTAAGTGAGTAGATATTAAGTGTTATCGCCACCAAAAAGGGGGTACTCTGTGAGGTGATAGATGTGTTAATTAGTTTGACTTTGGCAGTCACTTCACCATGGATCCCTGTACGAAACCATCACATTGTACATCTTAAATACACATCAGTTTTATTTATCAGGTGTACGTCAATAAAACTGGAAAAATGCCCTTTATCATTTACAGCCCATTGTATTTATTTTTACTGTATTCTACTTTACACCAGAATAACTTTGGAGGAATCCAATGGCGTTTGGCAGAACCCCCTTTTGGGGTGATAAAAAGAAACCTGGCTCCTGCAGCATTGCTCTTTACTATGAGCCATAGAAGACCCTGCGTGGGGTGTCTGTCCTCATCACAGAATTGAAAGACTTAAACCATGTGATCTGAGAATAAGAGAAGATAATGTAAATCCTGAACTGTATCATAGAGTTTGAAAATGAACCCCTTTTAAAAGTACTAAGAAATATGGCCAAGTTTTAAGGAAAGAAGGAAAGACAAGGCTTAATGAATTGCACCTCCTTTAAAGAAATTGGTCCCCCAAATTTCATCGCCATGGCAACTATACTCCATCATTGCCATAGTAACCAGCTGCATAGTATTTGTTTAAAGAGAAGCTCCCTGATTGGGAGACCAACAGGAAGCCATTAGGAGCCTCACAACAATACTGAAAAGGCTGCTCTGCAATCACGCTGACCTATTTCTGGTCTTCCGATGTGTTTCAGTTCTCCAACGTGAGTCCCTAAAACCAAACGTGATTATACAGCCTCAATAAGTGTATAATAATTGTATTCCCGCATGTCACTGCTAAATTTGAGAAGATTTGGTTTCTAATTTTCCAGAAGTACGGTAATATCTGACAGCCACACCCTTCACCACACCTTGCAGATGAATTATGATATCCCCTGTGTTACAGCAACAAGGCACACTAGCCACATCTCAAACCAGATGTTGATTGCTAGTGACAGGTTGTCCTATTTATTTATTTTTATTTTTTTTCACCAATGCAGAGCCCATACATCCCACCGCCTCCCCTGTTGGGCTTTTGTGCTAGAGACAGCCCCTACGCTCCAGAGTCCACTGCAATGGTTCTAAGCAGCCAGTCCTAAGCCTGCTTGCCCTTCTTGTCCCTTCCTTCCCATGGAAGCCAAAATAGAGGCTCTTGCCCACATTCCCCTCTTGCTCTGTTTTGTCACCAGCTCTGGTGCTTCCCAGTGTGGCCCTGTGTGAAATGCTGTGACTCCTGCCTGCCTTCCTTTTCCTTCCTGCCTGCCTTCCTTTTTCTTTTGTTATTTTAGAACATAGTTATGATTGAAAACCTCCAACACAGAGGAAAGAGACAGTACAATACAGTGGGTAAGAGCCTGGCTATTACGTTCAGGCTTCGCAGGTTCGAATCCCAGCTCTGCTATATATACATGCTCTGTTTCTCATTTTCCTTATCTTTCTCTGTCTGATTTATTTCACTTAGAACAATACCCTCTAGGTCCATCCAACTGTTGTCACAATTGCAAGATTTTATTATTTTTTATTGCTGAATAATATTCCACTCTACACACACACATACACACACACAAATCTTTATCTCTTCGTGTATTGATGCACATCCAGGTTTCTTCCTTATTTTGCTAGTACTAGCAATACTGTAATGAACATAGGGGAACATATATCTTTTTGAATTAGTGTTTTTGTTTTCTTCAAATAAATGCCCAGAAGTGGAATTGCTGGATTATGGCAGCTCTTTTTAAAATTTTTTTAGGAAACTTCATACTGTTTTCACAGTGGCTGCACCAGTCTGCATTCCCACCAACAGTGAAAGAGGGTTCCCTTTTCTCCACAGCCTTGCCAGCACTTATTTGTTGATTTATTGATGATAGCCATTCTGACAAGTGTGAGGTGATATCTCATTCTGGTTTTAATTTTCATTTCCCTGATGTTTAGCAATATCGAGCATCATCACATGTCTATTGGCCATCTGTATGTCCTCTTTAGAAAAATGTCTATTCAAGTTCTTTGTCCATTTTTTAACTGGACTGATTTTTTTTTGGTATTAAGTTGTAGGAATTCCTTACGTATTTTGGTATTAATTCTTTATCGGATGTATCATTTGTGACTATCTTCTCGCAGTCAGTAGGTCATCTTTTTTGTTTTTTGGGTTTTTTAATTTTTTTAAAGATTTTATTTATTTATTTTTTTAGAGAGAGGGGAGGGAGAAAGAGAGGGAGAGAAACAGCAATGTGTGGTTGCCTCTCACATGGCCCTCACCGGGGACCTGGCCTGCAACCCAGGCATGTGCCCTGACTGGGAATCAAACCGGGACCCTCTGGTTCCCAGCCTGCGCTCAATCCACTGAGCTACACCAGCCAGGCCTCTTTTTTGTTTTTTTGATGGTTTCCTTCACTGTGCAAAAACTTCTTAGTTTGATGTAGTTCCTTTTGTTTATTTTTTCTTTTGCTGCCCTTGCCCAAGAAGACATATCAAAAAAGATATTGCTAAGGGCAATGTCAAAGTTTACTAGCTATATTTTCTTCTAGGAGTTTTATGGTTTTGAGTCTTACATTGAAGTCTTTAATTCATTTTGAGTTCATTTTTATATATAATGTAAGAAGTGGTCTAATTCCACTTTTTGCATATATCTAATTTTCCCAAAACACTTATTGAAGAGCCCGTCTTTACACTATTGTGTATCCTAGCCTCCTTTGTTGTAAACTAATTGATCATATACGTGAGGATTTATTTCTAGGCTCTTTGTTCTAATCCACTGGTCTACATATGTGTTTCCATGGTGGTACCATACTATTTTCATTATTGTAGCTTAGTAGTATAGTTTGATATCAGGGAGCATGATACCCCCCACTTTGGTCTTTCTCAAGATTTCTTTGGCTATTCCGGGTCTTTTGTGGTTTCACATAAATTTTCGAATTAGCTTTTCCATTTTCATTTATTTCAAGATAGTTTTTGCTTTCCTGTTTGATTTCCTTTTTGGTCTGTTAGTTGTTTAGTAGAGTGTTGCTTAGTCTCTTCATATTTGTGTTTTATCCAGTTTCCTTCTCGTAATGGATTTCTAGTTTCATGCCATTGTGTGGTCAGAAAAAAATGCTTAATATGATTTCAATCTTCTTGAATTTATTGAGGCTGGTTTGTGGCCTAATATGTGATCTATCCTGAAGAATATTTCACTTGCACTTGAAAAAAAATACGTATTCAGCAATTTGAGGGTAAAATGTTCTAAAAATGTCTATTAAGTCAATCTGGTCTAATGTGATATTTAAGGCCATTATTTCCTTATTAATTTTCTGTCTAGCTGATCTATCCATTGTTTTGAGTGGGCTGTTGAAATCTCTTACTATTACTGTATTACTGTGGATTGCTCTCCATATGCCCCTTATTAATTGCTTTATGTATTTAGATGCTCCTATGTTGAGTGTATAGATATTTATAATTATTATATCTTCTTCTTGGATTGACCCCTTTATAATTATGCAATGTCCTTCTTTGTCTTTTATATATTTTTCTCTTTTAAAGATCCTTTTTTCTCATATGAGTATTGCTACCCCAGATTTCTTTTCATTTCTTTTTGCATAGAATATCTTTTTCCATCCCTTTACTTTCAGACTGTATGTCTTTCAGTTTGAAGCGAGTCTCCTGTAAGCATATAGTTGAGTCATGCTTTCCAATACATTCAGCCACCCTCTGTCTTTTTGTTGGAGCATTTAGTACATTTACACTTAAAGTAATTATTGATGGGTCTGTACTTGGGTTGTTTTTATAGTTCTCCTTTGCTCCTTCCATCTTCTGTTGATTTCATCGCTTGTAGTTGACTGGTTTACTCTAGTGCTTTGTTTGGGTTCCTTTCTCTGTATGTTTTGTATATCTTTGTATATTTGTGTTTTGTGGCTACTATGAGGTTTATATATATTATTCTATATCTATAGTAGTCTATTTTAAGATGATAGGTGTTTTAGCTTGAATAGATTCTATAAGGACTACATATTTACCTCCCCTCTCCTTCCCCAATGCTTTATGTTATCGATACCATGTTTTAGCTTTTTGGTGTTGTGTCTCTCCTAGCTGTATATTGTAGTTTACATTGAGTCTGATACTTTTTTCTTTTGACCTCTGTAGTAGCTTTTTAAATGTCTGATTCTCTGTTTATTAAATATTTGTCTTTAGCTGTGATTTTTTTCTTTCTCATATTTTCTTATTTCTGGTTATGACCTTTTCTATTCTACTTTCAGAAGACCATTTAACATTTCTTTTGAAGCTGGTTAAATGGTGAACTCTTTTAGTTTTTGCTTGTCCAGGATACTCTATCTCTCCTTTAAATCTGAATGATAAGCTTGCTGGATAAATTATTCTAGGTTCTAGGTCCCTTTCTTTCAGCATTTTAAAGGTGTGCTGCCGCTCTTCTGGCCTGTAATTCTGCTGAGAAATCAGCTGATCATCTTATGGGGTCTCCTTTGTATGTAACCCATTTTCCTCTTGCTTTCTTCAAGGTAGTCTCTTTAACTTTTGCCATTTTAATTCCAGTATATCTTGGTGTGGATCTCTCTGGGTTCATCTTGTTTGTAAAACTCTGTGCTTCCTGCGCCTGGATGTCTGTTGCCTTTCCCAGGTTAGGAAAGTTTTCAACCATTATTTCTTTGTATAAAGTTTCTCTTCCTTCGTTTCTTTGTTCGCCTAGGATCCCTTTAATACTAATGTTTGAGTGTTTCATGTTATCCTAGAGGTCCCTTAGACTATCCTCATTTTTTTTTAATTCTTTTTCTTTTTGCAGTTCTGATTGGTTAATTTCCACTAGTCTCTCCTCAAGGTCACTGATCCAATCTGCTGTTGATTTTTTCTAATGGATATTTAATTTCAGTTATTGTAGTCAGGTCTGCTTGGTCCTTTATTATCCTTTCTAACTATCTGTTGAAGTTCTCCCTTTGCGAGAATTTTGCTCTCATAAAGAACTTATCTCCATTTTGTTAGAGCTTTGTTGTGGGGATTTTTGTTATTGTTGTTTCTTCATTTGAGATATTCTTCTGTCTTATCATTTTGTTTGATGTTCTATGATTGTAAAGCAGCCTCTGTGTGAGCCAGGTGGACTCGGCAGGCCAGTAGGAGTGAGCAGGCGCCCATGGCATGCAGGGCACTGGCCTCCTGACACAGACTGGCTCCAGGTGGCGAGGCCAGGTGCAGGTAATAGTGCCCCGTCGATCCTGCCTGCTTCCTTAGTTCCTTGTGAGACTGGCTCAGATGAAGCGCCAGGGAATGCACTGCGGCAAACTTACAGGTAGGCCAGAACGTCCCACGAGAGCCCACACCCACCCTGTGGGGGTCTACGGGTGATGTAAACAATGGTGCTTCCTGGCACCTCTGACCCCAGAGACTTCCGCAATGGTTGGAGAGTTCCCACAGCTCTCCAGTCTCCTATACAGAGTCTCTCTTTTGTCTGTTGTAGAGAAAGTCACCTCGAGCAGGCTTTCTGAGCCTGGCGGTAGTTTTGAAAAGACTGTTGGAGCAGGGCAGGCACTTGTGGCGCCTAGGGCACTAGTCTAAGGGGCTGGAGTGGCTCCTGGCAGGGAGGCCAAAAGGGTGTAGTGACTGCCCTGTAGCTCCTGCTGTTCCCTTTGTTAGGAGGCAAAAGTCTGCAGGCAATGTAGCTGGGAACGCAGGTGATCTTGCAGGTAGGCAAAGCACCCGAATAGAGCTCTGGCAGCCCTATCGGGCCCTATGGGAGCAGAGGGGGACTTAAACAATGACGTTCACTGGCTTTTCCGGTCAGGAGAGTTCTCGCAGCAACCAAAGGGCTTCTGCAAGCTTCCCAGCCTTCTATATTTGGTTTCTTTCTCTCCTTTGTTGTTCAGAAGCTGTTCACTCAGCCCTCAGTTGTCTGGCAGGGTGAACCACCCTCTACACCTGGGTATACTTGAGTTTGCTAAGGGGAGGGCTTCAGTTCATTGTCCTCCTGAGCCCCGCCCCCATCTTGTACCTCTTGCCTTTATTTAATGAGGCCACTGACAAGCTCAACTGCAAGGAACCTTTAAGGATGCAGAGGGACATTCCCATAAAAAAACACCAAGGGGGAGGACGCAGGCAGGTGGCAGCCTTCCTATTCACATCTGCACGTAAACTGCTACTTACAACACAAAAATGATGTTTTAAAAAGTCTGTCCTTTCAAAAAAGTTCTTGAGCTTTTCAAAGAAAAACACTTCTACCTGATATTCCTGCCTGGTGCTTGCTCAGGAGAAAAAAAAAAAAAAAGGTTTATGTATTTCTAAACCATTTCTAGGTTGCTCTGGGAAGCAGAGATATCTTGGGAAACCTGTTCTGCCCCCAGCCTACTCTCTCTCGTCGGACCATGCTTTGCTAGGCATGTACTGTTGGGAAACTTCCTTGATATTTTCCTGCTCTGAGTTCTCAAAAAATATATAGTGAGGACCTACCTGTGGACAACACCAATGTTTCTAAAGCGAGGGGCTTGAAAGTGCAATCTACTTAGAAGGTGGGAAGTTAGGGAAGAAAGGGAAGGGTCTTGTCTCGCACCTGGGCTTGCATATAGAACTGAATATTGCAGCTCAATAAGAATACAGTTTTCTCAAGATGCCTTTATTAATTCGACAAATATTTCAGAACACTTGTTGCCTGGCAGATACTCTACCAGATGCTTGAAATACATAAGTGAACAGACAATAAGCCCCACCCTTGTGGAGCTTACATTTGCATTTTATATAAGGTGGAAACAATGGCAAATGTCCGTATCCAAGAGTGGAAGTATTTTGTGTGGGATGATGGATAAAATTTGAGCACCCCGACTCACACATTTTTTGGCACTTCCAGTCATGCATGTTCTGTTCTAGTCACCAAGCTAAAGACTGGATATACAAAGCTCAGCAAAACAGCTCCGCCCCCTGGGCTCAGGAAGGTTACAGTACAGAGAAGGAGTCGCTCAGGAATGAATGGCCTCTGCTTATAGCAGAGATCAAGGTTCTGAAGAAAAGAAACCCAAGAGCCTGCAGCCAAGGAGACTGAGCAAGGCAGGTAGAGACAGATCCAGGGCTTCCGAAGGAAGTGATGATCGAGACACAGGCTGGGGGACAAAGGAGTAAGGGGGCAGCACAGGGTGGAGGATGAGGAAGAGCATTTGAGAGCGTGGGATGTCCAGAGGCCCAAAGAAAGCCCCAGAACCCCGAGTGAGATAAGGCGACACTCAAACTGCAGTATTTACTGAAAAGTAAATCCTTAGATCAGCGATTTTCAACCTTTTTCATCTCCTGGCACACATAAACTAATTACTAAATTCTGCGGCACGCCAAAAAAGAACACTTTTTGCCAATCTGACAAAAAAAATAAGTATAATTTTGATTCATTCATACCAGGCAACTATTGTTGCGTGGGCTGTTGTCACTTTTAATTGGATAATCTAAGGGAAAAGACGTCAGTGCCTCTGACTAAGTAGTTAGGTATTACATGTTTTAAAAATTCTTGTGGCACTCCAGTTGACAACCTCTGCCTTCAATCATTAATCATATAGTAAGTCAGACTGCAGTCTTTTTAATTTAATATGATTTTACTTTCAATCTACACATAGAAAACAATTCTTTTGACTTTGTTTGGGGTTATAATAAAGGAAATTTGGTTTGGTTTGGGATTAGAATACAGAGAATTTTCAACTACACAAACAGTCCTCGAGCACCGCCTGTACCCAACACTAGGCGAACAGAGACGTTAACACCCAGCCACACGTCCCTTTCAGTCACACACTGTGAGAGTCCTGACTGCAGGCACGCGCAGAAGTGCACGAATTCGTCTAGAGTGTTTAGAAAGTGACCAGAGAGAGGGGCGCATGTGTGGGACAGCCTTCGCCTGAACGTTTGCATCTCGCTGAGTTGGAACGTCAAGCTGTAAACGCCTCCCAGGCGGGGACCGCCTTCTCACCCCCAAGCACTGAATAGTATAAACCAGTTTTAGGAATTTTAGGTCCCGGAGTCAGATAAAAGAAGATTCCAGTCCCTGCTTTGCCTCCTTCCTAGCTGTATAACTTTGGGCAAGTTACTTGACTACTCTGTGCCTCAGTTTCCCCACCTGAAAAACAGAATTTATTGTTTCTTACCACATATGATGGTTGGAAGATTCAGATAAAGCATATAAGTTGCTTCTCATCTTGCTGAACACATAGTAAGCACTCAATAAACATTAGTTCCCATTGTTAGCCCACCGTCTTAGGGAAGGAGGGGTCAGAGAATCTGCCAAATTACCTGGCAGGGTGCCGCTGTGAAAACCAGTGTTTTATGCTCACAGCTGTTCTAAGCCTTCAGAAAATTTCAGTTTTTCCCTCCTAGGAAAGAATTTAGTAATAGTAGTTTCCTATGTAGCCACAAAAAGAGGATAAATTCATTTGAAATGGACGTATGAGAATAGAAACTGATTTATAGCTAGCACCAAAAGAACAGATGTAATCCACAAAGAATAAGTAAAAACTTTAGGACTGTGCCTCGTAGAGGAAAAAATTCAGTAACTACTAAAATGAGCCCTTCACCAGTTTACCATCTGAGAGAAACCCTCTGACCCCGGATGAGAAATAACACATACCAAATGACTAATATTAAAACACTGCATTCAGTCTCCTTAAAGTCATTTAGAACTGCGAAGCACTGCACAGAAATGTGTATCACCATCACTGGTAATTATTACTATTTTGCTTTTATATTCATCCCTTGAATGTGACAGAATAACTAAGATTCGCAATTCATAGAAGCACAGCAAGGCAGAGACAGGCCTCAGCTGAATTCTCAGAAGATGGTTCTTCAAAAAGATATAGAATCTACCAAACAGGTAAGATTCAAAGCTTAGGAACCAACAATACCACAATGCAATTTCTTAGTCTCAGAATTCCAATCTGGAAGGAAACGTAGAAGCCCCTGCAGATCAGCCTGCAACCTGCAGACCGCTATCCTCGCCACTGGACTAAAATGGATAAAGGGAGGGAAGAAGTAGGGAGGCAGAGAGGGAGGGAGGGAGGAAGAAAATGAAATGAAGAGAGTGTGAATAATTAAATAGTACAGGGATTAAACCAGGATCCTGTAAATCAGCATTTAACTTAATTCTGTGTCTCCTCCCAGTCTGACTTCAGCTATTGCTACTCACGGGGTAGGCGGTTTGGTCAGGTATGGATAAGCCACATTGTACTGAAGGCCCCAGTGGGTTCGTTCTGTCTCCAACAATCGAAGCACTATGTGAAAGGCTTTGTAGAAAATTCAGACCCACCCCAGCCCTCAGGGATCTGACCTACACAACATCCATGCCAGGCACCTGGATGAGGCCATATCCTATGCAATAACCATGGGCCAGTGGACATCTTTGTGAAATTTGGCTGGAGAGCCCGGTATGTAACCTACTTTGTTAAAACTTTTATCATCGTGATAAAGGCCATTTCAACCTGTGGCACCTAGGAAGGGTGTTAAGTCAATAAACTAGGCGTTCCCTTCCATAACTAATTTCTATGCTGCTGAGTAATTTCCCTAATAAGGAGTTCTCCATTGGAGTTTGTCCTTCTTCCTTTTTCTTCTCACTCCTCCTTTCCACAAATTGCAGTTGACCCTTGAACAGTGTGGGCTCAGGGGCACCGACTTCAGGCAGACGTGGGTTCCCAACTGTGGTTCATCTCTGGGCAACACAAGTTTGAACTGTGCAGGTCAATTTAAAAAAAGTCTTGCATAAGTGGATTCACACAATTCAAACCTGTGTTGTTCAAGGGTCAACTATATAAGACATGGCTAATGCCCTAGAAGGACTCACAGTCTTATGAGCAAAAGAAGACACTTGCTTCTTCATGGAGGTTTAAAATATCATAGCATTTCCAGTAGCACAAATAGTTTAGGAGATTGGAGGCCCGGGTGGCGACCAGCCACACTGTACCCAAGTAGCCACAGAACAAAGCAGAAAGCTAAATACCACGAGAGCGGTGTGAACAATTAGGATGAGAGTCTGAAGGGGAAGAAACTTCTTCTGATAAAGATGACATGGAAAAATACAGAATGTAGACTTTCCTGGGTTCAGAAAGGCATAGGGTTTTGGAGATAAAGATGGCATGAGGTAATGATCTATTCTAGATCAGAGGTTTTCAATTAGTCGATCCTGGGCCTGCAACATCGGAACACCTGGGAACTTGTTGGAAATGCAAATTCCAGGGTTCATCCTTGACCTGCTGAACCAGAAACACATCTTACCGGTCCATGTTTAGGATCTGCATGGTTCTGACCTGTGCTCTAGTTTGAGAATCAGTGATCCAGATTTAAGATTCAACACGGGGTCAAGAATTTGGATGGAAAAAAAATACATCTTATTTTTGCTAACCTATAACAAAAATTTAGCATTTTCTTCCATTGCAAATGTAGGCAATGAACTACTTTGCTAATTAATTAGAATCAATGACAGATCTAGATATTTATAAATGCATTAATAAAGAACACATAGCACAAATTCTATAACATTATTTCAGTATAATTTGTTTCCTTCATAATTCTGTGTACATAATTGTATGCATTAAAAACATTCTGAGCCCTGGCTGGGTGGCTTAGTTGGCTGGAGCATCATACCATACACCGAAAGGTTGCAAGTTCAATCCCCAGTCAGGGCGCAAACCTAGGATGCAGGTTCAATCCCCAGTCAGGGTGCATGCAGGAGTGGGGGTTGAACCCATCAATGTCTCTCCCTCTCTCTCCTTTCCTCCCCTTTCTCTCTCTAAAATCAATACACATATCCCCGGGTAAGGATTTTTTTAAAAATCTGAAAAAGATCCCTCATAAAAAGCTGTTAAGAACCCCTAAACTAGAAGAATTCTAGAGGAAGCACACTGAGCAAAGGCCAGGATGAGAAAACACGGGGCAGGGCAAGGGCTCCACGTTGACTGACATGTGAGGAAACAATGGAAGATAAAAAAGTCTGAACCTGACTGTCAGAACTGTACTCTCTTCAGCAGACTGTGGAGAGCTGTTTAATCAAGATTTTTTAAAAAGAGGCAAGAGCCAGAGGAGAAGAAACCCAATCAAATCAGGATTTTAAAATAATTGCTTGGTAAAGGTAAGAAGGATGGACTGGAATACACAGAAATAGAAAGGGACAAACGAAATTTCTAATCCAGGCTTGGCTAGTGAACAAAGTAACCAGGACAACAAAGGGAGGATTTGAACCCTAGTGTTCCGAGGACCGAGCAGTGATGATGACAGAGAGGAAGCTGTGATGACTCTGGAGCTGTAAGTGAGGGTCCAGCTCAGGAGCTGATCCAAGAAAACCTCCCAGCAGCCAAGCAGAGCGGGACAAGTGCTGAGTCGCCTACAGGGTGTCTGTGAAAACACTATATTGACTTATGGCATGGGACTCGCTCCTGAGTCTCAATTTGCTCTTCTAAACACTCTAAGCAAGTAAGCCCTCTTTGATAATTTTGGAAGGGGCAGGAGTCTCAGGGCAAACCAAAAAATTCTCAATCATGAAGCGGCAGCAAGATTACAGTCATTTGTGAATGGTTCTGAGTCAGTAGAAGCTCACCACACACTCACCAGATGAGGAAAGGGTTTGGAATTTCTTGGTCAAAATTCAATGCAAATGACAGGAGTTTCTGACTCATCTCTCGGACCAAATCTTGCCTAAATACCTGTCACTACATGAGCAGTCATTAAAGCCCCAAATTTTAACACTAAACATGGGCATTTTTATAATAACTCCTGTACTGCTCAGCTTTCCACTGTCCAAAGAAGTTGGCCAGGACAGAAAGGAGTCCCCAGCTCAGGAGCTGTGTTTTAGGGTTGCCCTCTACTGGCTGCTTCCAAGTTACTCTCGTTCCCAATCTTTGTACTGCCAAATGAAAGGTTTTCTGATTATGTGGCTTTTGATAGAGCCTCTTTAGAAAGTTCAGACCCCAATAAGGTCCAAAAATTTTATCTGAAATCTACCAACTCCAAAAACAAAATAAAACAACACCAAAATGGTGACAGTGTCCTTAGGGAACTACAGCATTGTCTAACAGAGTGCATTGTTGATGATCACTAAATATTTGTTGACTACAGATAATTAAGACAAAGGATGCTTTTGATGTGACGTATATGAAGTGATAACAAATAGAAGAGGCAAAGATTGGGAAATTTAAAAGTTGTGCCACCTTCGTTAGGTAGTGCATAGAAAGTGATTTTCACAGTAAGCTAAGAAACATTTATTTGTCATATATACCTCAAAGCTAGAAAATAGGAAACTGGCTACATTTTGCCTTCCAGTGTAATCAATAGGTATGGATGGTCAACATTAAGTCTCCATCACCATCTAATCAGAGTCAGCAGGGCACAGTGCTGTTCCTTTCTTCCTGTAACTTAAGGAACAGAATGAGGAAGAAAATATTATTTACAATGACATGCAACTTAGATGTTAGCTGTCCTTTCCCCCGCCTTTGAAGTTTCTCCCCTCGCTAACCCCTCCAAAAAATCTACTCAAGAAGTTCCTAAAGGTTTCATAGAGGGAGAGAGTAAAGGCTGACATTGCAACCTCTCAACTAACACCCCAAAAGACCGCCCACTAGGCATCTCCCTCCCGCCTGCCCTGGGCACTAGGGGCCTGTTTAACTGTTGGGCAGGGCTCAGCCACTGCCCCTCATTCTATCACACCCAGTAAGGCCCTTCTCTCCCCTCCCCCTCCCACCCCAGTTCTTCCTCGGGGAAGCAAAAGGGAGACCCCACTCGCTGGTAACCAGACCAGTTCTACTCCAAGTGTCTTCTCAAAATATTTCTTCCAAACATTTGGTACTTTCCCCAAGAAGAATTTTATTATTGGCAGCTTAGTAGTTGACAGTTTTTTATCATTACACTTCTCACTTGTAGGGAGTTGAAGTTGACAATTCCGTACACTTTTTGTGAAGCTAGGTGCCTCTTTAGCTGCGGTACGCCCCCTTCCCTGGCAGTGACTTCCCTGAGGACAGACAGGAAACCCCTCTTCCCTTCCTCCACACCATCCATCCCTTTAAAAGGTAGACGAGACTGTAGAGACTGAGCTGGGATAAAAGGAGACATTATCACTGCCGGAGATGTGGGCGGTTTTAAAACTAAAAATAACATTTAAAAAAATACTTGAAGAATCACCTTCTCAAGCTTTCCAAGGAAAAGGGCACTTGCCAAGCCAGATGGTTACAGATACATGCCTTATAAACTGGCCTTGTTATTGAAAAGCACAGCTGAAAAAGTTATGCAAATAGTCGTTATGCCCACATTAATGATTTACTGTGGAACTGTGTGACTCCACATCAGGTCAGCCAAATATAATTTGGTCAAAACTGTTAGCTGGCACATGCAGACCTTGCCAAAGGAAGTGCAAAATGAGGCCACGTGTACTTATTAATTCCCATTTTAAGAAAACTTCAATTCCCCCATCCTGCTTAACCGCAGGATCTCCAGGGTCTTGACAAATTCCTCTCCTCACGATTTCTGGGAATCAGGACGTCACCCCAGTTGTGTGCTGCGTACCCACAGGTCTGCCTCCTTACCAACCCACGCTCTCTCCGTACGCGCTGACACCGCTCTGCTGCAAACCACACCTTACAAATCCTGGATTCCATCTCCCTGCAGCTGCTACTGCCCACTCCTGGTCTGCTTCTACCCCAGCAAGGGCAGAGACTCTTATTTTAATTATCTGAGACCAGTGCTCAGCCTAACTGCAATCTTTTACACAGACGTCCCTCCAGAGAAGTCCAGGAAAATGGAACGGGGGCAATGTAACATTAAGAATACCTCCGAGCCGTGATGGGTGGGGCAACTTGCAACCCAGGTGCACCTCCAAGTCTCTCATAATAAGTGATCTTTAGACTGGGCTTCTTGGACCTAGGGTATATGAATATTTCCCAGAGGTACAAGAACAGGGACCATTTTAATGAAATCAATTTCAGATCCTCAATGTCTGTATGTACTCTTTCCCAAAATGAGTCTCTGTGAAGGTGACTTTGGCAAGTCAAGCTACTTCTTTCTACCTTTTCCTTTATTATAATTGCCCCTCTACCACATAAAAACAAGCTCTCTTCCCACCCCCAAGTTTACACGGTACATAAGGAAACAATTTTCCATGAGTTGCTCGTGTTTCTGCAGGTCTTGAGAGTGAGGCACTAGGTGCCCTCAGTTTAGACTACCTTGCAAGCGTGCTTAGAATGCAGCGTCCCTCTCTCTGGAGCAAAGAGCAGATGGGTTGAATTACGCCCTCCGCCATCAAAGATGTTGAAGTCCTCATCCCCAGCACCTCAGGATGTAACTTTCTTTGGAAATAGGGTCATTGCAGATGTAGCTAATATGAGGTCATGCTGGGGTGGGGTGAGCCTGGTGTCCTTACGAGAAGGCAGCCACGTGAAGGCAGAGACACACAGAATCCCACGTGATGACAAAGGCAGAGACTGGAGTTTTGCAGCTGTAAGTCAAGGAACACCACAAATTGCCAGCAAACCACCAGAAGCTGGGAAGGGGAGGAAAGCTTCCCCTCCAGGTCTCCAAGGGAAGGCGGCCCTGCCACCCCCTTGACTCATACTTCCAGCCTGCAGACAGTACATTTCTGTTCAAAGCGATCCAATTTGTGGTACTTCGTCATGGCTGCCCAAGGAAACATGCTGTCCAGAATAATGTCTCCCACCAGCAAATGGAAATCATGCCTACTCACCATTATAAAATATTTGAGTTTCCTAAGATCATAATTCGTCTCCTGAAGTGCAACCTATTTGCAACCTGAAATGTACAAGCAGGCGTTGGTCTGGATCCAACCACAGTGGCCCGGAGGGAGCTGGGGCTCGGGGAACCAAGGCAAACTGGTGGCGTTTCAGTGTCAGTGCTGTGAGTGCCATCCTGTGTCCTCTGGAACATGCAGTGTGACCTGGGGCACGCTGACTTGTGAGACCTCAGACCCCTCACAGTTCCAACACAAGGTGTTACTCCAGGGTATCAATATAAAGAAAAAATCGACAATTTCTTTAATCAGGTCACCGTAAACATTATATGTGTTCACTTCATTGAAAGATGTATTTCAAATAAGATTTCTAATATATATGCCATTTGGTCATTAAACCCTTAGAGCCTCGTGGGACGGCAAGGACATACAGCATGTATAGAGCAAATATTAGGTCTTCCTGAAAGCACCAGAGGCGACCTCTGAAAATGGTTCGCTATTCACTTGACCCAGAAGACCCCGCAGAATCAGGCAAATCAAGAGGCTCAGATCTTCGTGTTCACTTTATTTTTTATTTTTATTTTTTAAGGTTTTATTTTTATTTTATTTTTAGAGAGAGGGGAAGGGAGGGAGAAAGAGAGGGAGAGAAGCAGCAATGTATGGTTGCCTCTCACATGGCCCTCACTGGGGACCTGGCCCGCAACCCAGGCATGTGCCCTGACTGGGAATCGAACCGGGACCGCTTGGTTCCCAGCCCGCACTCAATCCACTGAGCTACACCAGCCAGGGCAATGTTCACTTTAAGAACACTCGTGAAACTGCCCAGGCCACCAACAATGTGCATATTTGAAAAGCCACCAAGCATCTGAAAGATGTCACGTTAGAGACGCAATGTGTCCCATTTGGTCGATGCAATGGTGGGATTGGTAGGCATGCCCAGCCAAACAGTGGTGCTGCACACAGAGCCGGTGGCCCAAAAAGAGTGCTGAGTTTTGGCTGAACTTGCTTGAAAACGCAGAGACTAACGCTAAACTTAAGGGTTTAGATGTGGATTCTCTGGTCACTGAGCACATCCAGGTGAACAGAGCTCCCAAGGGGCAGTGCGGAACTTATAGAGCCCACAGGCAGGTTGTCTCACGGTAAACCCTCCCGGCCACGCTGAGACGACCCTACTGGACAAGAACAGACTGTTCCTAAGCCAGACAAGGACGCTGTGCAGAAGAAAAGCATATCCCAGAAGAAACAGAAGAAACAAAAGCTTATAACTCAGGAGTAAATCAGCATAAAAGAAATACTAATAAAAGTAAAGACATATATATATAAAATATGTATTATACATATAATGCTGTGAAGTATTTAATAGTGTGATCAATAAGACTTTTAAGCAAAAAAGAAATCGTATTAGGACAAAATTCAATGGGAGAAGTGGAATAGAGTTCAAGGAACAAGAGGAGTGATAAAATATTTCCAGCTGTTACAAAGCTTGAGATAATTTTAAATACAGGAAATGATGGCTATCAAGACTCTATTTTACCAGGATTTCACTGAATACA
This sequence comes from Micronycteris hirsuta, assembly GCA_004026765.1. NCBI lineage: Eukaryota > Metazoa > Chordata > Mammalia > Chiroptera > Phyllostomidae > Micronycteris > Micronycteris hirsuta. The sequence goes on from PVJI01001041.1 coordinate 139,044, forward strand.
TTGAAAAGAACTAACATTTGAATTTTAAATGTCAATATTTATAATACACAACAAAGTGTATAAAATGTATCTCTTGAAATTATTTAAATATCATGATGATTTCAGATTTTAAAAAGAAAATCCATCAAGGTATCATGATTTTTCCAAAATTGGTAGAGAGGTGTGCAAGTAAAATAAATTTAAAGCGTATTCATTGCCTTTCTACTTGCAGCTCTCGGAGCTCCTGGCCGGCCTGGAGCTCACCTCACTGCCAGCACCAACCAGCGGGCCCCGTGTTTGCGCTTGTTTTAGTGGCTGTTACGTCACCCCTCTTAGCACAGTTGATGTTCGGTCATTGTTACAGGAATGCTGAATTCGAGAAAGTGTCATTCTATGCCCTGCCTGCTTCTGCCTGTACCCCTTGCCTAGCCTGGGGAGACTGGGGCCAAGATTGGGGGTCAAGGGGTGCCGTGCCATTATTTTGTCAGACAAAAAATAAAATAAGTCTAGACCTAATCTAAAAGTTTGATCAGCTAAGTTATTATAAACCTCAGATCAAATGAGCCATCAGATTTTCAGTTTTAACTGGGTTCTGGAATTTCTCTATAGTTCTTAAGATCAGCAAAAGCAGAGTTCATGCTCCTAGGGACAAAGTTAGCCAAAGTCTGAGTGACCATCTTCCTTCGTTAGATCAGCCTCAAGTGCCACCCACATTTTCCTGCTATGGCCACTGCATGTCGAAGCTATCCTCCTTCAGAGTGCGGCCGGCGCAGCGGCCCCTCCTGACCCTCCCTGAATTGCGCCTCACTCAGAATCCTACCGCAGGTTCCCACGTTAGCTGTGGGGCTGCCGACACGGGGTCCCATTTGCATCTCTCCACGGTCAGCACTGGTATCTTACACATATCACATGGCTTTAAATTTAAAGTATCCCAGAAACAGACTTTTTAAAAAAAATCAAAACCAGATTGAAAAAATACGCAGACAAGTCAAAGAGTACTTGCATGAAAGAAGCCTTATGGATTTACATGATCTCAAGAGAAGTCTCCAAAGGCAGAAACCTAGTTCTTCTGATTTATTTTCTCTGGAGAAGCAGCTTAGAATTATTCAGGCAAACAGCCCTGAAGTACTTGCGTTGGTAAGAGAAACCTGGTAGAAACGTAGAGGGCGCTGCTAGACTCGACCTACAGGGCTTCCTCCCGGAGCCACATGTTGTTTTCTCTTCCTCATGTGTGTGTGTGGGGGGGGGGGGGGGGGGATCTATTTTGTTAAACATTTACTTGAAGGGAAAATAAAATCAGAAGTTAATGTAATGTTTTATACAGATGGATCATAGCAAATAGACGAAGGATGATCTTTTACTAGAATTAAAAATTCTAGTAAAAAATGCATTGGTCACCCCATTTGTGTTAATATTGAACTTTTCCCCACTGTGTATTCCTCTGTGGCTGCTTGGGAAAGACCAACTACTTGTAAAATCATCAAAAAAAAAAAAACCTTTCAGATGCTACTTTCCAAAAACTGGGTCAGAGACCACTGGGGTACATCCTGGTTCCCTGAGGCATGGGAAAGGAAGTGAAATTGCTGAGGAAGATATCAGAAGCTAAGGAAGGGAGGGAGAGGCGGGAAGAGGGAAGAAAAGGAGGGAAAAGGGAGAAGAAAAAATAGTCAATAGTAATCAAGAGAGAAAATTAACCATGAAGAATAAGGGAAGGCCATATTTGCATGAAAGTGTCTTGTGGCAAGGGGGACGGGAAATGGCTGCTTTATTGCAAATTTAGTGTAAAATCTTGAGGCAGAAATCCTCATAAATTCATAAACATTAAAAAATAACTCCCTGGTATCTCTGGAAGGTATAAGGGAACTCACTATTTTAAAAGCTGGCATAAGAACCAAGCATTCATCCAGACACTCCTGTACAAACTGATCTTCAGGGAACCGAACGGAGGTGAAGTCTCTCCATTTCACCATTTGATCTAGGTACTGCCAACTATTAGCTGCCTCCTCATAAAATCCTCATTTAATGCACTACAAAACCACATTCAACTGAAGCCGATCAGACTTCTTGATCTAACACCAAATATGAAGGGGGAAACAGGATAGACATGCATGTTAAATGATGTTTTGAAGATACCATCAGCAAAATTTTGACTGTGGGAAAAAAACTATAGGACACATGAACTAAATACTTAAATCAAAAGGCAGATATTATTAGAATGGAGAGGACGGAGTTGGTTATTGCTCTTTTTAATCACTCTTCTCTCTTTAGTTCTTACTATATAGACTCTTTAAAAATAAAGACAAATAGATGAGAAGTGAGAGCATAGAAAGACATACCATGCAAGCAGTAAGCATAAGCAAGCTGGAATGATCATAAAAAAATGGACTTCAAGGCAAGGAGTAGTAATGGAATTAAAGAAGGAAACTTTGTAATGATAAGTGGCTAATACATGCTAAAGACAGAAAAATTATAAATGTATATTGGACTAATAAAAGAGCTTTAAAATACAAAATGCAAAAAATTGACAGAAATAAAAATCCACAACCACAGTTGGAGACTTTAACACACCTCTCTCAGTAATTCATAGACCCCCCAAAAAAATCAATTTGAATATAGAACTGAAATGATGCTATCAACCAATGATAAAAACTTGGGAACAAAGAACCACAAAGATTCTAAATTAAGAGTAGGTGGGTTGGTTAAGCATTTATCCGCCTCCTTTTCTAAACTAGTCCTTTAAGTACTGTTCAAACTTAATGACTAAGCAAAGGTTTGCCACAGACCTGAAGAGAGAGACAAGAACAGGAGAGGCGCTGACTTTAAGGAAAGAGTGGTCCATCGTTTATTTATACAGCTTTCAAACCCAAGTATGTTTTAGAACCTTTTTCACATGCATGATCTCAACCCATTCTTACATGTATTCTTGGAAAAAGAGCCCATATTTCCTTATCCCCATTTTACAGATAAGGAAGTCCAGGTCAGAGGCTGACTTGCAAAGAAACAAAACTGCAATTTTCCTGCTGGATCAAAGGGTGGACATAGGACTTTAAAGGTCACCTGAGTGACTCTACTGGGAATGCACTGAAGTACCAGCTATTTTCTTTCTTGAAAGTAAGTTTTCCCAGTATATCCAAATGTACAAAGTGATTACATAAGGGATTTTGTCTTCACAGTTATGAATTAGGCTGTTTTCACACACTCCCTAAAAAGACGTCGTCAGATGCCACAGTGGGACCTGAGAGAGGATAGTGGTAAATGTCCACGCTGTGTCCAAGCAGCCTCCTAACGAGAAACACTCCCCAATGGGCTCAACGGCAAACTCAGTGCTGACTGACCACACTCTTGGTTACCCATAAAAATCGATCAAGTTGTGGTTTAGAAACAAACTTCAAAATAAGCAGTCTATGGAAAATATGCAGGTTTACTCTTCCCATTAGCAAAACATAGACTTTATAGGTCACTTCAATACTGAATTCAGACGACAAATCTCAAAGTAAAATGAGTGTTTCTTGGCTCGAACCAAAATAGGTTTAAAAATAAATATACAATTCAAATATGTTCTAGGTGAGGAGTAGTTATTTAAGTATTGTATATATGTTTTATTTACACTCTTCTCCACGTTATTTTCTTTCAGGTACATGAGAGACCATATCATTAAGGCTAATGGTGGTTTTATCTAGGACAAAAAAAAATACATGTATACAATGGAATATTTTTCAGCTTCTTAGCAAAACACAAAAAGGAAGAAAAATGATTTAACTTTCCAGTTCCAACTGTTTTCAATGTTTTATGTAAGGTCAAAGTTGTACAATCTGTTCAGATTTTTACAGAATCTGAGTGAATAAAATTCCGGTGTAAATCACTACTTTCTAGTTAAAGTAAGCTGGCTTTTTACAAATCATATAACTTTTTTTTTTTAAAGAAAAAAGAAAGAAAAGAAAAAAAGACATGTGTTCTCCCCAGAAAATAGGCCAGTGGGCTCTTCCACCAGGTAGCCCGACCGAGGTGGGAGCCCCCCTGTGACTCGGAGGCCCCTCCGTCCCTGCCCATGCTTCGGCGTGTCTGCTGCGGTCGCCCGGTAACATACCAGCTCAGAGCAGTCGTGAGAAACAGGCCTGACTGGACCATCACACTGCACACAAGCTTTGAAGGAACTCTCCGGTAACAACTCAATTACTCTTTGTGGCTTATTTTTATTCTGAGTCAATAAGCTAGAAGTGCAGGTGTCCACATTATGCCTTCTTCCTCATGAACACCTACCGAAGGAAAGGGGTAAGGCAGCATGTGTTAAGGTGCAGAACTACTTCTAAAAATATTTGGAGGAGATAGGCATGAATCCCAAGTTCAGCTGTGCTTAAGTTGATTACTCAACTATGAAGAGGTCTTTTGAATGCACAATAGATTTTTAGCCAGTACAGTGATTCTATTTTGATTTTTATAAAAGTAGGCTAAGTTGCATGAATGTTTAAGAGTGGCTGAAAAACCCAGACTATATGCTTTTTCAGCCTAAAAATAACCAGGGGTGGAGCCAAACATGAACATACATTTCAGCAGACAGGTAATAAACAGAAAGCCAAATAGGTAACATGCTGAAGAATGAAGAATCACACATAATGGCTTATGCTGACTTTAAAAGCATGAAGAATTCAAACATATATAAGGGCAAAAACAAATGCAGTTAGGCATGTAGATCACCCCAAAGAACGCAAGGCTGTTAAAGTTGCCACAGGGCTTCTGAACTGTTACGACCTGATGTTATCCTACTATTCTGATTTATCTTCAACTTTAATAACTGGTAGAAATTTCTCACCAAGACTTTAATTTTGGCATCAAAAATATTGATTTATAGATCAGAATCATAAAACATAGCTTCATATTAACTGGCTAGTTTACAAGATAAACATACAGTCCTTAATTCTAAAAAGGCCATTTAACCTCTTATCCCAATTACTCCTCCAGGCAGGAGGGGAAGAGAGAGGGCGTTTGGAATGGCACTAGAATATAATGTTTAGAATACAAAACATCTGGAAAGAAACATCAAAGGCCAACAAATATTCAGTCTACACGGAATACAGGGAAACAGAAGAAAATACAGGGAGTACTTTGCTGTCTCACGGAGATACACAGCAGCCATGACCACTTCCTAGATTACTCTCTGGATACTTTACTCAATTGGCCTTAATTGTTTATAAAGTGTGCAACACAATTAGGGATGCTCTGTCTTTAATTTAGGTCTGAAAGAAGCATGAATGGATCGAAACTCCAATCACCGATGACTGTAGGTAACTAGAGCAATTAAGAACACAAGTTCTTATCTTGAAAACCTTTCGCACAAATAACCTGCTAACCTTTGGATCCAGGCTTCAAACTTGCAAAAATTTTGGGGTTCTTAAGGGCAAGTGAGAGCTCATTGAGGAAGGAAATAAAGTGGGAGTCCCTTTCGGATTTCTTCGACTCGAAGATGACGACGACGGTGAAGTGGGGCTCCGGGCGGGTGAGGAAGTAGGTGCTCTGGACTTTGTCATCGTAGAAATGGACCACTTTCTCCAGGCCATTCAGGTCGGCCGCGCGGTCCGTCATGATCATGATGACATTGGGCCAGTGCATGACGGGCCTGTCGCTGGGCAGGGACACCACGGCTGGATACTGGTCCACCCCCTTGGGGGCCTCTCGGTAGGAGTGGGGGTGGTGATAGCCGTGACCCTGGAAGCTCTCGGACCCTCGGTTATCAAAGATTAAGGACACATTGGCAGCATCATATTTCCTGATGAAGCTGGAAATCTTTCCGAACAGGTCTGGGTTGGCTTTGGCAGTCAACGTTTTCATTTCTGAAGCAGTCGTTTGTCGGCTCAGAGCCTCATGAAAGTAAAAGCTAAATTTGGCGAGAAGCATGTTTTTGAGTTTCATCAGCCAAAGGAAAAGGTGTGGGGGCTGAACAGCCTTCTGAGACTGCCCTCCGAACAGATGCTTCTTGGTCTCTCGCTGCTTTTCAAAGATCTGGCCCCAGGTCTGCAGCTTCGTGTGTGCGCTGTGCAGGTTGACCAGCGACGGCAGGAACTTCCACTCTGACACCTGAGCCTGGGCCTTCAGCAGGTGACTCAGGACATCCACTTCCAGCTGGAAACTGCTTTCCAAAGGACTGAGGATTGGGTGGTGAAATCTGAAGGGGGAAGGGAAATTCACAGAATATAAGTGGAAATATTACTCTATGTTGACATTTTCTCCCCTCAAAAAAAAATGTGGTTAGACAAATAATATTACATCTGGGGGGGGCAAGGGAAGGAAAAATGGAAGGCTTCCATGTTGACTTACTGAAAAATTCATTTTGACATAACTTTACCATTTCAGAATTCTGTCAGCGTCATACTCTCTGATGGAAATAGCCCGATGTTTAAAACAAATGAGAGTAGTGGCCACCTTCTGTTCAAATACATGGAAACTACCTATAATTCTTTCTTAACTCACTTTATTCTGCTAATCGTGTGACTCAAGGCATCTTTTCAGGGTGTGTTCCTACAGATGCACAAGTAATGAAAAGGTCACTTGAGTGTGTACATAACACACTAAACTTATTTGATATTCACAGTAACTCCATAAGGTATTATTAAACCTACTTTTCAGATAAGAATAGAGTAAAACCTATAACTGAAACATAGTATATAATAAAAAATATTTATTAAAAGAATAGAACATTCACCAGAAATACCTTATTCAATCCTAGTTCCCAAATTCCCTTTACATTTAATCACACTTACAAATAAAATGGTAGCTAAACAAAAAAAATATCTAACAGTTCAATCATTTTCCATTTATCTTAGAGCAGAATATAAAATCCTTAAAAAGGCTTGAATAATCTGGTCCCTTCTTAGCTTGAACCACATTCCTGTTTTTCTCGCTTTCTCTAGACATTAAATAAATATAATTAGAAATGCAAAGAAGGTCAAAATAGTAGTGTGACCTCATTTCTACTTGTTCTAGACAAAATGTTTAAAAAAATTTTTGACCACGATTGCAGTTAGAAGTACATTTTATATCGTGACTTAATACACACACACAAATAAATGCTTTAACTTACGATTTGCCCCTACTATGCACAATGTATTCTTTATACTTAATAATATGTATGTTTTTAGTTGGATTCCTATTACTCACTAAATTAACTTTATGACTCAGGAATTGCTACCTGCTGTTTGTAAAACATCTACTTTACTAATAGTGATGCCGAGGGGGACGGGGACAGGATGTGAGAGTACCTTCCCTTCTGGGCAGAGGGGTAGAGCGGTAAGTGCAAAGACCCTGAGGTCAGTGAAAGCCTGGCCCCTTTTCATCCATACTTCTTTCTGATGCTTTGGGTCTCCTCTTCAAAGTCACCTCCTTAGAACTGTCTTCTCTAGACTGTCTACCCCCAGACTAGGTCAGGTCCCCCAATTATATCCTCTAGTTTCTGAATACCTGTCTTCCTCTTTAGTAGCTTAATCATATAATGTACCAGACACACTGGGACATATGTTTACCGGAAGGGAAGTAAACCCTGTCTGCTTCTCTCACTCCTTTATCTCTACAACACATGGCACACGGGGGAAATTCGGTGTATGTGCTAACTGTGCTAAGATTTGAATCCTAGTTTCTGCCTTGTTGGTTCTGCCTGTTGCTTACGATCTAAATGAAATTCTGTAACAATGGGATAGAAGGGCTAAGGAGATTCCTCTCTGTTTGGGCCATTCACAGCTTTCTTGTTCAGTCTTTTCTTCTGAGAAATGCCCAGGGAGGTTCAGTGTCTGCCTAGCCGGGAGCACCCTCCTTCTCAAGGAGCCTGCATCAAGCCCTTACACTCTTCCATAAAGAGCCAAAGCCTCTGCAACAGCTGCAGGAATCATCTTAGCAAGTGAGCCCATTTCATAACTTCCCTTTCTGATAGTTCATTATTGGCATATAAAAATGCAACTGATTTCTGGATGTTAATTTTGTATCCTGCTACTTTACTGAATTCATTTATCAGTTCTAGTGGTTTCTTGGTGGAATCTTTACAGTTCTCTGTGTACAGTATCATGTCAGGAAGGGACCCCATTTCAAAGGTGTGGGCAGGGTCCAGTGCTTCCTGAGTGTATCTTTGTGCCCCCGACAACACAGGAGATGATTACAGGCCTGAGCCCATGTAATGGGATCGCTTCACTGTCAAGGACAGAACCTTCTCACACTGCTCAGTTTGGGCCCCCAGGGAAAGGGAAAATGCTGGTTTTCCATTTAACAGTTAGGAAGAAATGATCACAAGTATATCTAGTATATATTAAGATATATCTAGTGTGTCTTAAAAATGTATTTAAACACTAATTAAAGGGATTATGATTAAGAGAGCCCATACTAGTTTGGACAGAAGATAGGAACTGATTATCACGTGACCAACAGGATGTATTGTTCACACGATGACAACAGACTGCTTTTTTCTGTTACTAAAACCTGGGTGGAGGGGCAAGCCTAGTAACACACTCAAAGAGTCAGAAAGATAAAACAGACCTCAAATCCTCTAACTGATGTGCTTAATTAGGTAATTTGGGCTATTCAAACATGACATGCTTCTGAATAAACATTAAGAAATTCTGACACACACACACACACACAGGAGCATACCTCAAAATCTTTGAACTGTCAGAAATGCTCCTACTCCCCTGGCCCAAAGGCTGAGAACCCTCAACACGTAATGAATATTAAGTATCACAGGATTCTATGGCCATGGACATCGGGAAGTGTAAACACGGTAATACTGTTACTAACAGAAAATGGCATGCGATTGGATATAATTCTACCACCAATAACAACATTCTAAGTTGTTTTTCTGTTTCCAGTTGGAAATCATCATTTATACCCAACGTTCTCCTTGAAAGAACATGAATTCTCTGTACAAACCTTCAGAGAGAATTCTGAACGAGCTCTTCCAACAATATATACTAAATGTGCTTAAATGCTAAATGTTGGGAAGAATGTGAATGTTGAAGCTATTTTTCATTCTTAAGGAGAGCTAAAAATACATGTTAAAATTATTCTGCCAAGACTTCGAGATCAGTATTATGATGTATCATTTCCACATTTCCACTCTGCTGTGTGCCTCATACCCATTCTATTCACAACTCACACTACAGGGGGATCTGTTAAATTGCTATGACCCAAAAATACACACCTCAGCTATGGCGACACGCCTGAATGAGTCTGAATACAGAATGAATTGACAACTATTTACAGAGAACATCTGCTTTTTAAAAAGCCAAAATAAATAAATAAGCAAAAATAAAAAGCCAGAAAGAGCATGCACATAGACAAATGCACTCCTTCCTTTATAAATCCCTGTCAAAGGGTTGCTTCCAAAAGAAGTGTGCAGGTCCCATGCATGTGAGAAGTCAGAAGCCCAATTAAAAATAAATCTGTAACAACAGTGTGAATGTTGTAAATGCCACAAAACTATACATTTAAAAATGGTTAAAAGAATAGATTTTATGTTATGTATATTTTACCACAATAAAAATCTGTAATATCCTCTTTTAAAACAATTTAGTTTATTTGTTTTTAGATACAAATATACTGTAAAGATGAATTAGCCAGCAGTTTTCCCTATAAGACCTAGCATGCTAGAAGGAGGTATTTATCATGGATACAAATAGAAAGTAACACATCTCTAATGACAGGTAAAATCAAATAATGGTTTAAAAGAAGGAGCAAATTCCTACTATGCAAGCCATAGAGGAGAGTATTTGAACTGAGCCATAAAGCTTAAGGAGCAGATAGGATAAATTTTTAAAAAGGGGGGTGGGAGGGGAGATTGGATTTAGCTGTGTGAAGGTGACAGCTTACATTTCTGGTCCCAACTCATAATCACCCTGATCGACACCCTTTGCCATGTGTCGCTGGAGCTGTTCCCACCTGAGGAATGGTATATTTTCCCACTCTGGACTATGGATGGACTGGGCCACATGATTTGCTTTGGCCAAAGAGATGTTAACAGATCTGATGCAAGCAAAGCTTTAAATGAGCTTGGCTGGGCTTGCTCTTTTGCACTTTGGCCATGGCCACTGCTTCCCCTCTAACCTTGGGCTCAGAATGAACACGTGTCAGGCAGAATAAGCCCAAAGCTTACAGCCATAAGCAAGCCTAGTGAGACCAACAGTGTTAAGCTACCTCGCTAAGATTGGCACAGGTAAGCAACACTCAAACAGACCTGCAAGCCTGTAAGTGTGAATTTTGGTTGGTGGTTATACAGAATGAGTGTGGCAATAGCTAAATGATACATGATAGGACAATGTGATAGAATTCAGAACATGCTACTCTAAAACAGGTACATATTGTGAGTCAGCTCTGATTCCCAGCAACCCTCTGAAGAGTGATGTCCACCATGTCCTGTCCTCAACAGCTCTGCTCAGCTCCTGTAGACTTATGCCTACGGCTTCGTTTACAGAGTCAGTCCGTCTCACAATCGGTCTTCCTCTCTTCCTGCTGCCTTCTATTTTTCTTAGCATGACTGTCTTTTCCAAAGATCTCTGCCTTCTCATGATGTGCCTGAAATAGGACAGCTTCAGTTTTGTCATTTTTGCTTCCAGTGATGTTCCAGGCTTAATTCGTTCTAGGACCTACTTAGTCTTTCTGGAAGTCCAGGGACGGCCCAGGGTGTCCATAGAGCTCTCCTCCAACACCATATTTCAAATGAATCAATTTTTTTTCCTTTCAGCCTTTTTCACTGTCCAACTTTTACATCTGTGCATAGTAACTGGGAACGTGAGGGTGTGGATGATCTTAGCCTAGGTCTCTAATGACACATCTTTGCTCTTGATGACCTTTTCCCAATTCTCCCCCTGCTGCCCTGCCTAGTCTCAGCTGTCCTTTGATTTCTTGGCTGCAGCTTCCATTTAAATTGACAACTGAAGTTCCGGCCAAGATGGAGGCGTAGGAAGAAACCCTTCACTTCCTCACACAACCAAAAGGAGGATAACAACCAATCTAAAATCAATAAACAACCGGAAGTGCCAGAAAATCAAAGTGCGTGGAACTCTGACAACCAAGGAATTAAAGAAACAAACAGAAAAACCAGACTGGTGCACCAAGACAAAAAAATATGGCCCAAATGAAAGAACAGAGCAAAGCTTCAGAAAGAGACCTAAGCAATGAGGAGACAGCCATCCTATCTGATGGAGAATTTAAAGCCCTGGTAATCAAAATGCTCACAGAACTTATTGAGCTTGGTCAAAAAATGAAAAAAACAAATGAAAGATACCCAAAATGAAATAAAGCAAAATATTCAGGAACCAACAGTGACAGGCAGGAAACCAAGACTCAAAGCAATGATTTGGAACAAAAGAAAGAAATAAACATCCAACCAGAAGAGAATGAAAAAACAAGAATTCAACAAAATGAAGAGAGGCTAAGGAATCTCCAGGACAACTTGAAACATTCCAATATCTGAATTATAGGGGTGCCAGAAGGAGAAGAACAAAAGCAAGAAATTGAAAACTTAATTGAACAAATAATGAAGGAAAACTTTCTCAATCTGGCAAAGGAAATAGACTTCCAGGAAGCCCAAGAGGCCCAGAGGGTCCCAAAGAAGTTGAACCCAAAAAGGAACACACCAAGGCACATCATCATTAAGTTACCTAAGATTAAAGATAAAGAGAGAATCCTAAAAGCAGCAAGAGGAAAGGAGAGAGTTACCTACAGAGGAGTGCCCATAAGACTATCAGCTGATTTCTCAAAAGAAAACTTGCAGGCAAGAAGGGGCTGGAAAGAAGTACGTGAAGTCATGAAAGGACAGATAAAGTGCTTCCCAGATAAGGTCAAGTTAAAGGAGTTCATCATCACCCAGCCATTATTATATGAAGTGTTAAAGGGACTTATCTAAGAAAAAGAAGATAAAAAATATGAACAGTAAAATGACAACAAACTCACAACTATCAACAAATGAACCTAAAGGAAAAGACAAACAATGGAAACAAAAATTAAGCAAACAACCAGAACAGGAAAAGAATCAGAGAAATGGACATCACATGGAGAGATTTCAGTGGGGAAGGGGAAAGGAGGAATGGGGGGGAAAGCACAGGGAAGAAGAAGCATAATTAGTAGGCATAAAACAGACGGGGAGAGATCAAAAATGGTACAGGAAACAGAGAACTCAAAAAACTTATATTGTACAACCCATGGACATGAACTAAAGTGGGGGGAATGCTGGGGGGTTGGGGGGCGTGTAGGGGGGATAAAGGGGAAGAAATTGGGAAAACTGTAATAGCATAATCAATAAAAAATATTTTAAAAATAAATTGATGACGAACCAAGGTAAGCAAAATCTTTAGTAGTTTCGATACTGAATATTTTAAGCTGAAGGAATTTGGGGAACTACATGTGCAGGAAGGACTTTCTGACCCTCCCCTGAATTGGGTCATAAAACTCTCAAGTGAAAGGCACCATCCCCAAATCCTGAGGAAAGGGCATCCAAAGACTAAGGGACATAGAGAAAAATCTGAATGAACAGACCTTGCTGTGTCCCGCAGCTGAGTACACTTAGCTGATCCCCTTTTTCATCCTAGTACATTTTTCCTTGACTCTCCAGTCTTCATTATTGAGCATAAAAACACAGTTAACAGCTTCTTTAAGTCTTCATTTCTTATGCAGGCTTTGCTGTCACATAAAATGTATACTAAATACCTTCGTATGCTTTTCTCCTGTTAATTTGTCTTTTGTCAAAGGAACCCCAGTTGAGAACTTAGAAGGGTAGAGAAAAAAGATATTTTTCCTCCTCTACAAATTCAAGGGCATTCTAAGCAAAATAAATAATACAAACCAAGGTAGGAAATAAGGAACACATAAGATTATGGGCTGTTTTGTGGCTTCTGCTTAAAATCCTCGAAGATTTCTCTGAGTCTTCTTCCTTTTTACTACGAGTTTGGCTGTAATTTGAGGCATTTGGTTGACCTTAGATGAATTTGAAAAGGTAGGCTGGGGCAAGATCACGAAAGGCCGTTAAGTCTGCACTGTTAAGATTTGACATGTGGTACCTTAAGTAGAATGCACCTCACAGAAATTGCACTATTGTGGGTTTTGCTTATGAAATTTTCAGAGAGCGATCATTAACCCTGTTGAACTACACACACAACTGTTTCATTAACAGTCTAATAATCACAAATCTTTTTCTGAAGGAAAAAAAGGCATAAAGCCTAAATAAATCATAGTTCTGTCTTTGGTGAGAATTCTGTCATCTGAAGCACTCAGATCAAAAACGCAAACAGAAATTTTATGTAACTAAAAAAATGTTCTTTCAATTCTAGCTATAAAATTATGATTAAAGAATAAGAATCACAGAATGGTGTATTATTCCCATACCGGAGGGGTTTTAAAAAGCTGTTTAGAATGCATATATAATTGCTGACTTCTTTAAAGCATCATTTGCTACAATTATATTCTTGATTTAGGAGAGTAAGTATTAATTTGCATTAAATCTATCTTCCAGTTTTGTTTTAACCACAAAACAAAAAGATTAGCTAGAATTTTCTTTTATGCTCCCTGTATAAAACAGTATAAATAAAGTCAAAACAAATTCTACCATTCAAAAAACAGCTCATTGATGCTTCCTTAGAAAAACAAACAAACAAACAATTCTACCCCTCCAGAAGAGTATTCAAAGAACAGCGGAGCCTCTGGTCTTAAATGAGCTAAATTCATGTTTTTTCATCTAGAAGGCACACAAAACCTCTTATATGAGTAATGTTAATTATTCGATTTGAAATGCAGCATCATAAATGACTGTAATCCTTAAACAAGAATTTATTTTTGTATAATAATGTACTAAGTTTACCAAAAGAGGAAGCCTTTAACACCATTCTATTCTGAACACAACTGGCTTGCAGAGAAGAAAGCCAAACATGCTTTCCATTCATCTCTGAAAGGAGACTGGACATCACTGTAACTCACACAAGAGCTGCATCTCCAATCAGGGGCCGAGGGTTAGGCTCCGTGCTATATATCATGCTCATTAATTTTTTAATACATAAGCATTCCATGGTTTAAAAGATGAGTCACACAATTTTTTATAAGTATTTTGACATGGATCAGATATATTGCAGCAAATAAGCTTTCCCAGAAAGATAAATTGGGTCCCTTGGGAAAGGGATTAACTCATCCAATACAATAGAATTCCAAAACATGAATTATTTCTCTAGAACATTAGGACAAAGAAAGAAATGTGTTTGGTGTAGCACAGACACCAAATTAAAAAATCTAAAAGGAAAAAGGAAGTTACCCTGGCAAAGGGCGAATCATCCCACTTCCCAAAGATGATAATTATACAGATTATCAACTTTTCAGAATTTCTTAAGTAAGGAATTCATGTTGTTCAAATTAACCCATAGCCTCTAATTCAGATAATTTTCAGGTTAGGATGTATCTGTGATCAGTAATTCCCTAATGATTAGAGAAAGGAAGCATGGGCGGAGGATGGATACTGTGAAGGAAAACTCCATGGACCATATGTCCAGCTCCATCAGACACCACCAGCATCCAATCAGAAGGCTGATGGGCACACCCAAGTACTGCCCAAAGAGTTTCAAGAATGCAATCTAGGCATTGCAAGAAATGAGAGATACTCTCAAGCCTCTGGGAAGTGGGATGTTTCAAAGAAGGTTCCCAGATAACAGACAAATCACCAATCTAATAAAATAAAAATAAAAAAACAGCTACAGCATAGTAATCATTCCTAGGAGCACACGTATGTACACACACACAGGCACACATATCTGTAAGACTGAATACTCGGTGTATCCTAGCACTGGCATCTTTCTCTTATTTTTACATTTTTTTTTCACGCAGACTATGTATCAGGATCACAGGGAACTTTTATTTTTTAATATATTTTATTGATTTTGCTATTACAGTTGTCCCATGTTTTTTCTCCCCTTTATCCTCCTCTACCCTGCACCCTCTCTCCCACCAGCATTCCCCTCCCATTAGTTCATATCCACGGGTTGTACATATAAGTTCTTTGGGTTCTCCATTTCACATACTGTTCTTAACCTCCCCTGTCTATTCTGTACCTACCAACTATGCTACTTATTCCCTGTGCCTTTTTCCCCATTCTACCCGCTCCCCCACATGCTGCTAACCCTCCATGTCATCTCCATTTCTGATTCTGTTCCTGTTTTAGTTGTTTGCTTACTTTGTTTTTGCTTTTTAGGTTCAGTTATTGATAGTTGTGAGTTTGTTGTTATTTTACTGTTCATATTTTTTATCTTCTTTTTCTTAGATAAGTCCCTTTAACACTTCATATAATAATGGCTTGGTGGTGAACTCCTTTAATTTTACCTTATCTGGTAAGCACTTTATTTGTCCTTCCATTCTAAATGACAGCTTTGCTGGATAGAGTAATCTTGGATGTAGGTCCCTGCCTTTTATGACTTTGAATAGTTCTTTCCAGCCCCTTCTTGTCTGCAAGGTTTCTTTTGAGAAATCAGCTGATAGTGTTATGGGAATTCCTTTGCAGGTAACTCTCTTCTTTTCTCTTGCTGTTTTTAAGATTCTCTCCTTATCTTAATCCTGGGTGTGTAATCATGATGTGTCTTGGTGTGTTCCTCCTTGGATACAATTTCTTTGGGACTCTGTGAGCTTCCTGGACTTCCTGGAAGTCTATTTCCTTCAACAGATTGGGGAAGTTTTTTCATTATTTTTTGAAATAAGTTTTCAATTTCTTGATCTTCCTCTTCTTCTGGCACCCCTGTGATTCAGATGTTGGAATGTTTAAAGTTGTCCTGGAGGTTCCTAAGCCTCTCATTTTTTTGAATTCTTGTTTCTTCATTCTGTTCAGCTTGAATATTTATTTGTTCCTTCTGTTCCAAATCATTGACTTCAGTCCCAGTTTCCTTCTTTTCCCTGTTGGTTCTCTGTATATTTATCCTTATTTCACTTTGTATAGGCTTCACTTTTTCCTCTACTTTGCATCTGTACTCAATCATTTCTGTGAGCATCCTGTTTTGAACTCTGCATCGGATAGGTTGGCTATCTCCTCATCACTTAGTTCTTTTTCTAGAGTTTTGATCAGTTCTTTCATTTGGGCCATCGTTTTTTGTCATGGTGCATCTGCCTTAGGTATTCACCAGGATGGGGCAACCCACGTGGCAGCATTATGGCGCTGTGTGGGGGGGAGGGGTCAGAGAGGGAGCAATTTGTACACACTTAATACTTGTTTAAAAAAGAAAATGTATATACGGATATATATCTCTTGGACATGACAGGATATATCTCTTGAGCTAACATTCATTGCTTCATAGGGAGAGAATTAAGTAGTTACAGGACAGGCGCAGCAGGCAGACTTTTCACTACCTATTATTTTTGTACTTTATAAACTTTGAGTCATTTTAATGTATCATCTACTGAAAATAAATAAAGAAAATTTAGAATACAAGATCTGTCCAGAAAAAGTCCAGCCATTGTTAATATAACGAGAATCGTTTACACAACATTGATGTGAACTGGCAGCCGAGAAGAGTAGACTAAATGCACATGAGTGGACAATAATGACGTCACTGCACTAGTCAGTGGGGGCAGCAGATACTGTTGAGTGAGCATGTGTGCTGTGTGACTGTTGCATTCGAAATGACTGAGCAATTGGAGCAACAAATCTGCATCAAATTTTCTCTTAAGCTTGAATATTCCTCTGCAGAAACTATTCAGATGATTCAGAAGGGTGTAGCTACGAGCAACTGGTGATTGGCAGCTTCATCTCGACAACATGCTAGGTCATGCATCACGTCTCATGCAGAGATTTTTTGGTGAAACATCAAATCACCCAGGTGACAGAGCCCCCTACAGCCCAGATTTGGCACCCTGTGACCTCTGGCTTTTCCCAAAACTAAAATCACCTTTGAAAGGGAAGGGATTTTAGACTGTCTATGAGATTCAGGAAAGTAGGATGGGGAGCTGATGGCGACTGGGAAAACTGTGGGAGGACCCAAGGTGCCTACTTGGAATGAGGTATCATTGTCCTGTGTACACTGTTTCTTGTATCTCATATCTTCTTCAATAAATGTCTCTATTTTTCATATTACATGGCTGGATATCTTCTGGACAGACCTCATATATAAGATCAAAAATACAGTACAATAACAATAATTATAAAGGACATTTTTGGGACAATTGAGGAAATCTGAATATGGACTATATGTTAGATGATGGTAGAAACCAGTGTTAAATTTTCTGTATGGAAACTATATTATAGTTTTGTATGGTTCTTAGAAAGTACAACCTGAGTATTTAGAAGTGAAGGGTCATTATGTTTCCATTTGACTTACAAAAACTCAGGAAAATAAAATTATATACAGAGAGAGATAAAGTAAGTGTGGCAAAATTTTAATAATAGTGAATCTAGGTAAAGGATACGTGTTCACTGTACAGTTCTTTTCAGTAAGTTTTACTAGTATTTAATTCAAATATATAACATATACTCTTTTAAAAAGTATAAAATCCAATGGTTTTAATAAATTCAGAGTTGTATAACCATCACCACTTTCTAATTTTAAAACAGTTTCATGACCCCAAAAAGTAACCAAATATGCATTAACAGTCACTCCCCATTGTCCCTTCCCGCCCTCCAACCCCTGGCAACTGTTTTCTGTGTCTATGAATTAGTAATCTACCTTGTGGGTCTATCACTTTGCCTGTTCTGGAGAGTTCATGTTAATGGAATAATACAATATGTGATCTTTTGTAACTAGTGTCCTTCGTGTAGCACAATTTTATAAGGTTCATCCATGTTGTAGCATGTTTCATTACTTCATTCCTTTTATTTGCTGAACAATGTCCCACTGTACGAATGTACCACATTTATTTATCCATTCACCCATCAGCTGGTGGACATTTGGGTTGTTTCTACCTTTTGGCTATTATCAATAATGCTGCTATGAACATTCGTGTAAAAGTTTTCATGTGTAGACATATGTTTTCATTTTGTATTTTTCTTTGGGCATATACCCAGCAGTGGAATTACTCGTCATATTATAACTCTATGTACATTATACTATTCTTGCAACTTTTCTGTGGGATTCAAAGTTTCAAAATAGCCCTGGCTGGTGTGGTTCAGTTGGCTGGAGCATCATCCCATAAACTGAAACATCATGGGTTCGATTCCCGGTCACGGCACATGCCTGAGTTGCGGGCTGTTCCCCAGTCGGGCCATGTGCAAGAGGCAGCCAACTGATGTTTCTCTTCCTCTCTGTCCCCCTCCCTTCTCCCCCTCTCTAAAATCAATAAGCATGTCCTTGGGGGAGGATAAAGAAATTTCCAAAATAAAAAATTTAGGAAAAATCTTTATAAAATATAATAATATATTAACCAAACTATCTTGTGCTCAGAGAGAATATGTACATTTCACGATTATACCAGCACACAACTCTTACTCCTTGCAGGGGAACCTAGAAAATGCTTGCAACATTTTCCATCTTACTGTGACAGACTATTAATTCATAATCTTACTTTGTCTTATTATTTATTCAATAAATAAAAATTGATCTCATTTATTGACCTGCAAAATGATCAACAGATAAAATATTTATCTGGACTGGACAGAAAGCATCTCACTGTTTGATACAGCAATAATGCATACAGAATGTGAGCTCTGGGGTCATGGAGAAGTGGGTTGAAACGTCAGTTGCATGACCCTGGGGCACGCTTAACTTCTCTGAGACTGCACAGAAAGAGAACTACCTGCACCTTTACTTGAAAGCAGATATCATATACAGGGTCTTACACAGTGCCTGGCATATAGCAGTTGCTCAACATGTGCTAGTTTTCTTCAAAATAGCTCTATATAAATACTTCCCCCTTCTTCCTGAAAGCTTAAAAGTCAATTGCTGCTGTACTACAGAGACATTGATAGGCTAGTTTTTTGTTTTTTGGGGTTTTTTTTTAAGATTTTATTTATTTATTTTTAGACAGAAGGGAAGGGAGGGAGAGAGGGAGAGAAACAGCAATGTATGGTTGCTTCTCCCATGGCCGTCACTGGGGACCTGGCCCACAACCCAGGCATGTGCCCTGACTGGTAATCGAACTGGGACCCTTTGGTTCCCAGCCCACGCTCGATCCACTGAGCTACACCAGCCAGGGGATAGGCTAGTTTTGAAAGCAAAAACCAGTAAGTTTACTTCTCTATACCGATGACCTCCAATTGTTTTCTCTTATTTCTGCCTTTTCATCTGAACTCTACATACCCACTCCCAACCGCCTACTGAATCTCTATTTAAAAATCTACTAGCAACTTAAGCTCAACTCGCTCCAAATTTTGCTTACTGCCTTCCTTCTAAGCCAGCCCCCCTTGACTTCTCATTCCTGTAAATGACAGTATCGTTGGAGGTGCAAACCGCTGAGTCACTTTTGACAGAAACTTCTCATTGCGCCCACCATCCTGTTCCCAAGACTTACAGACTTTTCTTGTTCTCATCGCTTTCCCACTGTTTTGCAACCAGGAAGCCCTACTATGCTGATCAGATTACCACTCTGGCCTGCTAAACTAACCTCCCCTCCCACAACCACTCCCCTGACCATTCCATCCCATCCCCCACACCAGTGCCTTAGTAATCAATCTGAGATAAAGATGAGAACACAACACTCCAGTAAGCAAAAACCTTTTATGGTTCCCCACTATTTACCAATTACTCACTTTTTTATTTGATAAATAGCTATTGAACACCTACTATGTGCCGTGGAATTCACATTCTAGTTGTGAGAAAAGAAAAAACACCCCGAGCAAATAGCAGTAATGTCAGATGGCAATAAGGAAGGTGAAGAAAATAAATCAGGGCAACAGAATAGTGACAAAGGGTAGGATAAGGAGAGAGGGCTTCCCTGACATTTGAACTGAGGCTTAAATGGTGAGCAGACAGCTACGTGAAAGCATTTCAGGAAGAAAGCCCAGCAGGTACCAGACCGCTGAGGCCTTTCAGTGTTCTGAAATCACCTTCTTGTCTCAAAGCACGTTCCCTTTATTCCTAGCTCTGCTTTCCAAACCCTACCTGCCCGTAAAAGTCATCTCCAATTCTACCTCCTCCGTGATGTCTCTTTAATCCCCCCACCACTTTGCCTCCTCTCCCCAGTCCATTGATCAGATGAGTATTATCCTTCATTTGTGAATGTACGTTAACATATCTACCTTTCTATTTTATGCAAACATATATGAACTCATATACGCAAAAGAGTGGTTTCCTTCAAAGGTATCACTTTCCACTTAGGCCATCATAAAAGTACTCAGCACCTACTATGTGCAAGACAGTAGGCCAGGCTCCACAGAACCAAAAATAAAACTGGGTTATTCACATCAGTGATGTTCACAACACTTCTCAAACTCCTTTGGTATTGTTTTTAGGGTCAGGCAGTGAGCGATACCTTAAAATTAGACTCATTTCTTTATAAGTAGCAATTTCCTTCAAATACAAGTTTTTTAGCTGATCAATCTTTTTAAAAAAATTAAATTGGATACAAATAACCTTTTGACTATCAAAAAAAACCCTTAAATATGACCTGCTCAGAAGCACAGATAACTACCTCCACTATGGTGAAACTTAAAACAAAGCCAAGCCCTGGCTGTGTGGCTCAGTGGACTGAGTGCTGGCCTGTGAATCAAAGTGTTGCCAGTTCAATTCCCAGTCAGGGCACGTGCC
Source organism: Micronycteris hirsuta (assembly GCA_004026765.1). Classification (NCBI taxonomy): domain Eukaryota; kingdom Metazoa; phylum Chordata; class Mammalia; order Chiroptera; family Phyllostomidae; genus Micronycteris; species Micronycteris hirsuta. The sequence goes on from PVJI01001041.1 coordinate 159,692, forward strand.
CGGGTTGCAGGCCAGGTCTCCGGTGGGGGGGCACGGAAGAGGCAACCACACATCAATGTTTCCCTCTCTTTCTCCCTCCCTTCCCCTCTCTAAAAATAAATAAATAAATAAAATTTTTTTAAAAAGCCAAAATGAGGCCATAGGCACTGAAAGAAATTATACAAGAGTTTCTAACATGTGTAGGTAACTGGTACATAAGAGGAGTGAGTGGATTACTCAACAAGGTGATTACTTTGAAGGGGCATTAAGTCGAATAGCAGTTTGTTAAAAAGTCACATTACTTTATATACAATTCTCTTGTTGTTGTATGAACTCTTTCATAAGCACCAAAATCAGTTATAATACATCTCTTAAGGGTTATTATTGGTCTTTCGCTATTGCTTAGAGAAGTATCTATGCAGGGTGGTGTTAACTAAGCCCAATGAAGGTACCTCATGTATACCTGTCGATTAATTAATATGAACAAAACCTAACATAGCTATTCTCCTGTTTTTTCATCACAAATTTTCGTAAAAGTGTGGTAAAAGCTTAGGGTCTGTGTGGGATTCAGAGGCTGCCACATCCTACCCATCCCTCCCTCTCTCCCTCCCTCCTCACCTATACTGACCTGGAGCTGTATTTCTTGAGGATGGTGTCCAAAAGGCCAACGAGCTCTTCAGCGTTGATAAACTTCTGTGTGCTGAGAGTGTACATCTTCTCATAGAAGTCTGCAATCTCCATCCTAGCCTGAACGAAGCAGCAAAGCTGCTCTGACAGGTGGGAAAGGAGTTCTTCCACGTGCGGCGCGCTCCCACCCAGGGCACCACGGCCGGTCACCACCTTCCTCAGCTCATTATGCAGCGAGGTATAGATGGTGCGAATGGAGTCCTTCCTGCTGAAGAAAGACTGGCCCCCTGGGAAGCAAATAACATAAGCACATGACAGGTAAGGAAGAGAAACCAGAAGCACGAAACACCTTCCCGCACCCAAAAGGAAATGATCTGAACCTCCTGAGCTCAGTGAGTTTTCACCTACCGTATTCTATGACTTCTGTGATTGGGATTTAAATGTTTTGTGGTTGATAAATTCACTGAAGAGTAAGTTAAACAATGCCTGGTACAACTCCTTAGTGTAGCAAGGGACCTGTGTTTGATTTCCTGACCCATGCACCAATTCGCCCCCACTGCACTTTAATGAGGATTCAGATTCATTTCAGAGAATAATTAACCTAGATATAAAAAGTCCTACTTCCACATAAATATATTTAAAACAAATGAGAACACCTGATTATGAAACATTGTTGCTATTGCTGGTAAATCAGAAAATTTTATTTCTGCTTTAGAGTTGCATTTTCCTTTGAAATCTTATCTTTTAAGCCAACTTTTAATCTTCTTTCAAACCTCAGAGTGGAAAATACACATACTCTCCCTTACACAAGAACACAGGCTACTGGGATCTCAAGGGAAAAAGGAAAACTTAGTACTCTCGACAAAGTTGACAATATAGGCTTTACCATAATAAGCAGCACATTGTGAGTCATTAAGAGCAACAAGCAATTATAAATAACTGCTGCTGTAACTCAGCATTTTCAAAAGAAATCAGCAAAATATAAAACCAAATATTGTACACCCTTTTCTTTTTAATCTTCACCAGAGGGCATGTTTTTATTGATTTGTTTTTTTAAAGAGAAAGAAATATTGATATGAGAAAGAAACATCAATCGGTTGCCTCCCACAGATGCCCACTGGGGACTGAACCCACAACCCAGGAATGTGCCGTGATCAGGAACTGAACTCAAAGCCTTTCGGTGGACAGGATGATGCTCCAACCCATAAAGCTACCCTGCCAGGGCCAAATACATACCTTTCAACAATCATAAAGGGTCAAATGGCATAGAATCATTTCCTTACTTCTGTATTAATACACGATCACCTATATTTCTCCATGTGATCTCTATTTCTGTGAATCTGTTCCTGTTCTAGTTGTTTGTTTAGTTCATTTTTGTTTTTTATAGGTTCAGTTGTTGATAGTTGTGTTTGTTGTCATTTTACTGTTCATATTTTTGATCTTCTTCTTTTTGTTAGAGAAGTCCCTTTAACATTTCATATAATAAGGGCTTGGTGAAGATGAACTCCTTTAACTTGACCTTATCTGGGAAGCACTTTATCTGTCCTTCCATTCTGAATGATAGCTTTGCTGGACAAAGTAATCTTGGATGTAGGTTCTTGCCTTTCATGACTTGGAATACCTTTTTCCAGCCCCTTCTTGCCTGCAAGATTTCTTTTGAGAAATCAGCTAGTAGTGTTATGGGAACTCCTTTGTAGGTAACTGTCTTCCTTTCTCTTGCTGCTTTTAAGATTCTCTCCTTATTTTTAATCTTGGGTAAATTAATTATGATGTATCTTGGTGTGTTCTTCCTTGGGTCCAATTTCTTTGGGACTCTCTGGGCTTCCTGGAAGTCTATTTCCTTTGCCAAATTGGGGAAGTTTTCCTTCATTATTTGTTCAAATAAGTTTTCAATTTCTTGCTCTTCTTCTTCTCCTTCTGGTAGTCCTATGATTTGTATGTTGGAATGTTTAAAGTTGCCCCAGAAGTTCCTAAGCCTCTCCTCATTTTTTTTGAATTCTTATTTCTTCATTCTGTTCCGGTTGAATGTTTATTTCTTCCTTCTGGTCTGCACCATTCATTTGAGTCCTGGTTTCCTTCCCTTCATTGTTAGTTCCCTGTACGTTTTCCTTTTTTTCACTTTTCATAGCTTTCACTTTTTCATGTATTTTTCGACCATACTCAACTCTTTCTGTGAGCATTCTGATTACCAGTGTTTTGAACTCCGCGCCTGATAGGCTGGCTATCTCTTCATTACTTAGTTATATTTTTTCTGGAGCTTTAATCTGTTCTTTCATTTGGGCCATTTTCTTTCGGTCTTGGCACATCTGTTACATAATAAGGGGCAGAGCCTTAGGTATTCCCCAGGGCAGGGCTACCCACCTTGCTGCATTGTAGTGCTATATGTGAGGAAGAGGTCCAAGAAGAAACAATGCTGCTCGCTCAGCTCCTGGCCACCTTTCAGTCACTCCCTCTGTTACCCACAAGCAAATTGGGCCCTTCTGGGGCTGACTCCCAGGTGGGTGGGTTTGTGTACATTCTAGGACCCTGTGGATCTCTCCAACAAACTCTCCTGTGAGGCCAGAAGTTTCTCCCACCACTGCAACCCCCACAGGATTTTTCAGTCAGAGGTTTTGAGGCTGTATTCCCCCAAGCTGGAACCCTGAGTTGCATGGTCTGTCTCATTCCCCAGTTGTTCCTCCTGGTTTATCTGCACGCAATTGTGGGATCGCCCGCCCTGGTTCTCCAGCCACTGCCTTGCCTCGAATCCTCTCCACCCCAGCAGCTCATCTCTGCCCCTCCTACTGGTCTGGATGAATGTTTCTTCTTTAACTCCTTGGTTGTCAGACTTCCATATATTTTGATTTTCTGGCAGTTCTGGTTATTTTTTGCTTTTAAATTTGTTGTTGTCCTTCTTTTGGTTGTGTGATGAGGCACAGTGTATGTACTTCTGCCTCATATTGGCCTGAAGTTTCCATTTTTTTTTTAACAGGGGTCCATAAATAGGCTTTAAGAAATCCAAATGAATCCTCTCAGATTACATACAAAATTGTATTACATATATATTGTTCCAGAGAGTTAAATCCAAGGGTTAATTAACTTATCATAAATATGCTAAAAAAAAAAAAGTTAAGAATCATGGCCTGAGGTCAATCACCACATTTCATGAGGAAGGAGACTCTAAAAACAACAAAAACTGATTTCTGGTAAAGATGGCAGAATAGGCAGGAATGGCTCAGCTCTTCACACAACCACGTCAACCTTACAACTAAAGTATAGAAAAAACATCACTCAGAACCCTCAGAAATTGAGTTGAATGGAAGACTGACAACTACAAAATCAAGTTGAATGAAATCTGAGAAGTACAGAATTAAAGAAACTATATCCATCCAGACTGGTAGGAGGGGTGCAGACACAGAACAGGCTAGCCCCATACCCACATGTGATGGATAAAAGTTCAGGGGGGGATATCTCAGGAACAAGGAGTCCCAGCCCCACACCAGGTGCCCCAGGGTTCCAGTGCCAAGAAAATAAGTCCCCATTAACTTCTGGCTGCAAAAGCCAGTGGGGATTGAGTCAGTGGAAGAAACTGCTAGAGCCCAAAGCAGTTCCTCTTAAAGAACCCACACAGAGACTCACCTACTCAGATTTACTCCCTATGAGCTCCAGCATCAGGGTAGCAGCTTGAAAGGTACCAGTGGTATACAGGGAGAAACTCAAATGTCTACCATCAACACAAGCAGAGGCCATTGGCTCTTTTCTAAACCCTCCACCCATAGAGCCCGCAAGCTGCTGCAATACCCGAGACTCAACCTGGCAAACACTGTTTGAACTGCCCTGGAGATCCCCAGAGACTCTGCCCCACCTAACTTATGGGCCCACCCAAGCTGCTTTTCCATATGAATGGCTGCTCTTGGCTCCTAATTTACAACTCCCTAAATCCTATAAAACAAGCAAGAGCTGGCCTCAGTGAGCCCCAGGCCTGGCACTAGCAGCAACCAGCCTAGATGCATAGCCTGGCTTTGCGTGGGAATTTCCAAGCCCAGCTGAAGTAGCAGCCATCTCAGATTGCTTAATAGCTCAGGTAGAGTTCCCCAGAGAAAACACAGGTGGGGGCTGACTTTAGCCTGCACCATACAGTAAACCCCAGGGCCAGCACAACCAATGGACAGCCACAGACCACATCAGAGCACCTGCACAGCTGATCTTCCACAGAGGGTGGAAGTGGTGGTCAGTGGTCATGGCCCATCCTTGCAGCTGACTGGCCTGGGTAAATCCCTCCCATTGATCTGCCAACAGCAACCAAGGCTCAACTGCAAGAGGAGGGTGTACTCAGCCCAGATGTAAGGGCCCACCTTAAGTACCCAGCTTGCATGACAGGGGAGGCTGGGCCACTGGACCCTATAGGACACCTACTATATCAGGCCACACTACCAAGACACAGAGTTAAAGCAGCTCTACCTAATACATAGAAACAAACACAGGGAGGCTGCCAAAATGAGGAGATAAACAAACATGGATCAAATGAAAGAACAGATTAAAACTCCAGAAAAAGAGCTAAACAAAATGGAGATAGGCAATCTCTCAGGTGCAGAGTTCAAAACACTGGTGATAAGAATGCTCAAGAAACCTAGAAAGGACCTCAGCAGCATAAAAAAGATCCTTCAGAAACAAAGGATACACTAATTGAAATAAAGAACAATTTATAGGGAAACAATAGTAGAATGGATGAAGCTGAGAATCAAATCAATGATTTGGAACATAAGGAAGCAAAAAAACAAGCAATCGGAACAACAAGAAGAAAAAGAATCCAAAAAAATGAGGATAGTATAAGCACCTCTGAGACAACTTTAAGAGGTCCAACATTTGCATCATAGGGGTGCCAGAAGTAGAGGAGGAAGAGCAAAAAATCAGAAATCTATTTGAAAAAACAATGAAAGAAAACTTCCCTAATTTGGTGAAGGAAATAAACATGCAAGTCCAGGAAGCACAGAGAGTCCCAAACAAGATGGATGCAAAGAGGTCCACTCCAAGACACATCATAATTACAATGCCAAAGGTTAATGATAAAGAGAGAATCTTAAAAGCAGCAAAACAAAAGAAGTTAGTTACCTACATGGGAGTTCCTATAAGACAATCAGCTGAATTCTCTAAAGAAACTTTGCAGACTACAACTGGCAAGAAATAGTCAAAGTCATGAAAAGCAGGGAACCACAGCCAAGACTGCTCTACCCAGCAAAGGTATCATTTAGAATTGAAGGACATATAAAGAGCTTCCCAGACAAGAAAATACTAAGGATTTCTTCATCACCACACCATTAACATAATAATGGTGTGGCGATGAAGAACTGTTAAATGTTAAAGGGACTTATTAAAGAAAAAGAAGATCAAAACTATGAAGAATAAAGTAGCAAAAACATACATATCTATCAACAATTAAATATAAAAAGCAAACTAAGCAAACAAGAATAACAGAGACAGAATCATGAACATGAGAACATTTTGATTATTGCCATATTGGGGCGGGGGAGGGCGTGTTGGGGAGAATAGGTGAAGAAGTGAGGGGATTAGGAAGTACAAATAGGTAGTTACAGAACAGTCATGGGATGTAACATACAGGATAGGAGATAGAGTAACCAAAGAACTCATACGCATGAGTTCAATTATCATATGCATGACCTATGGACATGAACAATGGTGGGGAGATAGCCTGAGGTAGTGGAGGGTGCTGGGTGGAGGTGGGCAAAGTGGGAAACATTGGGACAACTGTAATAGCATAATCAATAAAATATAATTTAAAAATAAATTTTAAAAAATCTAAAACTGCCAGAAAATTACCCACCTTCAATTTTACAGTCAGAATCCTCCCCATTTACATATATATGTAAATTGCAATGCATGTACAAATTTTTTTATAAATTATGGCTACAACACAATCTGACAATTCAAAAGCAGGTATTTTGGTTTGGGTTCTGCTACCTACTCAGGCAACTGCACGTATACCATTTGCCAATCTGTAGAAAGGAAAATAATAACACTGCGGCAGCAGTTGCGAATTTGTGAGAAGTGACACTGTAAAAAGGGGATGAAAAAATGAACAAGGTGAAAACTATCTGGTCAGTTTTTGCCAGGAAGTCAACATACTAAATAACAAATTATTTGAATGACTAAGGCAGAAGTCTAGATCTCCGAAAGCCTTGCCCCTTGAATGTTTACTGAAACGTAGATATACACACATGGTCACCTTCAGGCAATGTAAGGAAATGGCAGTGAAGAATCAAAATGTAATCTACACTCAATTTTACACTATAATGTATACTTGTGTCCTTTATTCATCACCAGAATCTGTGCCTCCAACAATTAAGGATTTAAAATAGGCCAAAGTACTTAAACAACTGTAAAAGCTTTGGCATTATTGATAATTATAAGAAGTAATGCCTTGTATGCATAGCCCTTGGCTTTCACATATATTCTTTCCTTCTGATCTACTTAGACTTATTGTTTCTACTCGTGAAAATCAATAGAATCTACTCTTGCATCTTACTTTCAAGGACAAGATTTATCATGGGATGATAAGAATGTACTATTTTTCCTGTAAGTCCCCTCTTGCTGGTAGTGTCAGGCATATTTCTTGCCTTTCCTGTCCTGTATTCATTTACTTCTTCACTCGTTAAATATTTATTAACGGCCTAGGAAGAGGGGATAGGACTACATCTGTAACTCTCAGGGCCCTAACCTTAAGAGGCCATACAATTGTGTTCATCTAACTAGATTGTATTGCCAAGTTTTGTTCCTCTGGCCGCAGTGTCACTGGTTAAAAGAGCGAGGACATAAAGTTTGCTTAACTTCTCATTTACGGCAGCAATCCATGCAGTGGGCAAAACAGAGACATCCATCCGTTTGGGGCACAGCCCTGCAAAGAGCATCCACAGCATCCACCCTATCCGCCAATCTATCCGCAGCGGAGGCCGGTGGGCGGGGTTTGTGGGAGCCGAGGGAAGGAAGGGAACTGTGGGAGGAGAACTGGGAGTGCCTAGTTGAGCTTGCAACTAGAAGTGACAGAAACGGGAAACCCAAGCCACTGCCGACCGGGGAATATATCCCCTTTCCTTCCTCAACAGGGGTCACGGGGAGGCGGGGCGGAGGTACCTAGTTTCTGCCCCAGGTAGGTGAGGCTGTGATAGACCTTCTCGGCCGCGGCCAGGTGGGCCAAGGCCGCCAGCAGCGACAGCCAGCTGCCCCCCGCGCTCTTGTTGGCCTCTCGTTCCTTCTCCACATTGTCCTTGGCCTTGTCGTAAGAGAAGATACCCAGGTGAGAGAAGAATGTCTCCAGCACAGCCTGTTCCACCGGGACCGGGGCTGCCAGCGGGATAGACTCCCCCATACGAGCTGCGCTCCAGCTCCACCCACGTGGCTGTGCTCTCCCTCGCACTTCCGGGTTCTCAGGGAACGTGCGCACAAGCGTGCGTGCGCGTGACCGCCGCAAGGGGGGGGCTCGCGAGCGCGCCGCTGCCTGGTCCGCCCCTGGGCCTTAGAGAGGACGCGGCTAACAGCCAAGGAAGGAGGTGGTGGTTCCTCCGCTCCTAAGCAGCTTCAGCGCTTCAATTCCTGCACATCTCAGTATTCCGACCCTCAGGGCAGGAAGCGTGGTGGCCAACTCGCTGCTCCGTGGAGCTGATCGCGTCCTGAGGTGAGCTCAGAGGCCCCTCCCGTGAGACTGCGTCTGTGCTAATGATGTCACGTTTACATGACGTCAATAGTTCCTGCCCAAATATCTGGCCTGGGCTCTCCTTGGACCTGAGGGGCGGGGCGAGATTGTGAGACTCCTGGCTGGAGCTATGCTCACTCACACTTGACAAGGAGTCAGTCCTCAGAGCTTTGAAACCACCTCATGTAAGTAGCTTATAGATTAGGAACCTGACACAGTTAATGATCTATATCTTATCAACATGTCTAATTTTTACCCAGTCATAAACGCAGGGTGTATTCTCACCTGCATCCCGTTCTAGTCAGAGGTTCGTGCTAAGGAAACAGCTTCAGCTTGCCCACACTACCCAAACTACTTTCGGCATCTTTAAAAAGGTCTCAGTATGAAGGATAAATTAATGTAACTTCTGTTAAAAGATCTGAATTCATGCACTTTGTCATTCAGATTAATTATAAATTCCTTTGACATTTAAAAAACACCTTACACCCAGCATAGAGGTGTGTCCACTACTCGCTGAGTTAGTTTTTCCTCTCTTTTGTACATGCTGTATTTATACTACCTAATCACACCTATAGGTATTTAATCACCTATATTTTTACGCCTCTTTTTCCATACGAAGTGGTGAACTCCCTAAGACAGAATATAGGGTTCACTCACCTTTATTATCTTTTCATAATGGATATCACAGTGATGTTTATTGAACAAATGAGAGAATTTTCTCTTTTCATTTTTTTGTCAAACTAGAGCTATTTTTGCCATTACTACCTTTTAATGCAAACCCCACAGCTTAATTGTAATGAATAGGAGTATATATTATACCTGTTCCTTGCTCTCAAGAATATAATTGGATAGGATTAACCCTGTTGACTGTGACACAAGGCAGAATTTTATGTATTATAAAGGTGAAAAAGGAGGCACCAACCGACTGAGCCATCCTACCAGGGTGAGAATGTGATGGCTCTTGATGAGTGAGTAGAAGCCAGTGATTTAAAAAAAAAACACCTGTGCTAGCACCAAAACCAACAGGCAACAAAAGAGGATTATCAAGCTTATAAACATACCCAAGTAACATAAGAATTCCTTAGATAGTAAAGGTGGCATCATGATTTATGAATCAGTGGAGAAAGGAAAATTTATTCAACTAATATTGAAGGAGACATGATTATGAAAAAAATCCTGTTACCCTGTATTCTGCAACAAAGAATAATTACACGTGCAAAGAAAAAACTAAACCACAAATTATAAAAAATGCAAGTGAAAATTTAATTATCTAGGGATAAAGAAGAACCTTTTATTTATAAAATTAGACAAAATTACAAAGGAAGAGATTGACTAGACTATATGAAAATAACAGGAAAACACTATACCAACCTGGGAAAAAATATTTGCAACGTGTCAGATGAAGGTTTAATATGGTTAACATACTAAGATCTAGCAATCAGAAATGCAAATTAAACTATTCTGTTTTTCACCTATCACATTTTTTAAAACTGTTTTTAAGTGCTAGTAAACATAGAGTGAGACTGTTCTTATCTATTGCAGATGGGTGTGTAACTTGGTGCAACCCTTTCAAAAAACATTTGACAATAGAGTATATATTAAGATTAAATGAGAATACATGTACAATGTCTAGAACAGTGTCTAAAACAAAGTAGCTGCTTAATAAATATTAATAATACCTATCATTGTTGTTACTGTTATTATTTTCATTAGCATCATACCTTTTAATCAGCAGAGTACCTAGAATAATACTTTGAAATTAATAGATGTTTGCTAAATATTTGATTGGCTGATGCTTCTTGTCTCATAAGAATTTTATAGAAAAAGATATACAGTTAATGACATGTCAAACTGTTAAAACAATAAAGTTATAAAACAAGAAGTTACCTAAAATGATCATATGGTTCAGCCCATAAGCAGGATACTTTGTACAGCGCCAGTAAATGTTATTGATGATATGTTGGCTATTTGTCCCTGCATATCAAATAACTCCAGAACTTAGTGGCTTAAAACAATAAAAATCCTGTATTATCTCTCACAATATCTGTGAGTCAGGAATTTAAGAGCAGCTCATTAGGCATTAATATTTCATTCTTGTAAGGTAGCAGTCAGATACTGGCTAGGGCTGTTATCATCTGAAGACTTGTTTGGAGCTGGAGAATCCACTTACAAGGTGGCTGTCTCACGTGTCTGGCGAGTTAGTTGGCTTACCAGACATTTCTATGGAACAACCTCTTTCCATTCCTTTTCAGATTATTTGCTAAAAAATACCATACAGTTAGCACTGTATTATGTAGCCCTTTAGTACCCAACTTTCAACTAAATATTGGATTGTCCAAAAAGTCTGTTTAGTTGTTTCTGTAAAATAGAAGACACATTTTTCATTTTCACCAATAACTTTATTGATTTGGGTATTTTGAATATGTCATCTATCTCCTGGTATTGGCTGCTAGTGGGTAGAGGCCAGGGGTGCTGCTAAACATCTTCCAATGCCTAAGACAGCCCCACAGCGAAGAACTACTTGGCCAAAATGTCCATAGTACCAAGAAACTTTGCAAGCCACTTTTGACATACTTGATCAGTCAGAGCACCTTCTCCATGTGCTACACAAATCTTTTTTTGTGTTTCAGTTGTATTTTAACCTTTCTTGAAATAATAAAACAATATACCTAAAATGTTGTGTCTTTTCTTCCATCATCAATATTAAAATGTCTGGACAAAAATTCACCAATTTTTTTTCTTCCCCCCTTTATTATATATTTTGCTAAATATTTGATTGCTATTCTAATAAAGTTGTCCCAGTTTTTCCCTCTTTGCCCTCCTCCGCCCAGCCCACCACTGCTCCCACAGTCAATCCCCATCCTGTTGTTCATGTCCATGGGTCATTCATGCATGTTCCCTGCCTTGACCCTTCTTCCCCTTCTCTCCACCCTTATACCCCTGCTCCCTCTCCTCTGGTAACTGTCATTTGTTCTTTATTTCTGTGTCTTTGGTTCTATTTTCCTTGCTTGTTTGTTTTGTTGATTAGGTTCCACTTATAGGTGAGATCGAATGATATTGTCTATCACCACCTGGCTTATTTCACTTAGCATAATGCTCTCTAGTTCTATCCATGCTGTCACGAAGGGTAGGAGCTCCTTCCTTCTTTCTGCTGCATGATATTCCATTGTGTAAATGTACCACAGTTTTTTGATCCACTCATTTACTGATGAGCACTTAGGCTGTCTCCAGCACTTGGCTATTGTAAATAGCACCACTATGAACACAGGGGTGCATAAGTTCTTTTGAAATGGTGTTTCAGGAGTCTTACAGTATATTCCCATAAGTAAAATTGCTGGGTCAAAAGGCAGTTCCATTTTTAATTTTTCAAGGAAATTCCATACTCTTTTCCTCAGTGGCTGCACCAGTCTGCATTCCCACCAACGCTGCACTAGCATTCCCTTTTCTGCACATCCTCACCAGCACTTGTTTGTTGAATTATTAATGATGGCCATTCTGATCAGTATGAGGTGTTATCTCATTGTGGTTCTAACCTACATTTCCCTGATGGCTAGTAATGTTGAGCATCCTTTCATATGTCCATGGGTGAGCTGTATGTCCTTCTTGGAGAAGTGTCTGTTCAGATCCTTTGCCCATATTTTTGACTGGGTTGTTTGACTTCCTGGTGTTGAGTAATATCAGTTCTTTATATATTTTGGAGATCAAACCCTTGTTTGAGGTATCGTTGGCAAATATGTTTTCTCATACAATGACTTCCCTTTTCATTTTGATGATGGTTTCGTTAACCGTGCAGAAGCTTTTTAGTTTGATATAGTCCCATGTCTTTGTTTTTTTTTTCATTTACCTCCCCTGCCCTAAGAGATATGTCAGCAAAAATATAATTGCATGGAATATCTGAAATTTTATTGCCTATGTTTTCCTCTAGGATTTTTATGGTGTCACAACTTATATTTGTCTTTTATCCATTTTGAGTTTATTCTGGTGTATGATATAAGTTGATGGTCTAGTTTCATTTTTTTGCATGATCCAATACAGTTTTCCCAACACCATTTATTGAGGAGGCTATTTTTACTCCATTGTATGCTGTGTCCCCTTTGTTAAATATTAATTGACCACAGATAGATGGGTTTATTTCTGGGTTCTCTATTCTGTTCCATTGACCAATCTGTCTGTTCTTATGCCAGTACCAGGCCATCCTGATCACAGTGGCCTCGTAGTGTAGTTTGATATCAGGTATTGTGTCTCTCTTACTTTGTTCTTCTTTCTCAAGATAGCTGAGGCTATTCACGGTCATTTTTGGTTCCATATAAATTTTTGAAATATCTTTTCTAGATCTGTAAAATATGCCATTGGGGAGATATGGACATTTTAATGATGTTAATTCTTCCAATCCATGAACCCAGTATATGCTTCCATTTATTTATATCCTCCTTAATTTCTTTCTTCAGTGTTCTATCGTTTTCTGAGTACTGGTCTTTTATCTCTTTGGTTAAGTTTATTCCTAGGTACTTTATTTTTATTGTTGCTATAGTAAATGGGGTTGTTCCCCTAGTTTGTTTCTAACATTTCATTGTTGGTATACAGAAATGCCATGATTTCTGAATATTGACTTTGTATCCCACTATTTTGCCAAATTCACTTATTATATCAAGTAGTTTTTTGGTGGAGACTATAGGGTTTTCTATGTACACTATCATGCTGTCTGCAAATAATGACAGTTTTACATTCTCCTTTCCAAATAATATGCCTTTTATTTATTTTTCTTGTCTGATCACTGTGGCTAGAACTTCCAGTACTATGAAGAATAAGAGTGGTGGAAGTGGATACCCTTTTCTTGTTCATGATCTTAGTGGGAAAGCTTTTAGTTTTTGCCCATTAAATATGATGATGGCTGTAGGTTTCTTGTATATGGCCTTTATTGTGTTGAGGATGCTCCCTCTATTCCCACTTTGCTGAGTGTTTTTATCATAAATGGGTGCTAGATTTTATCAAATGCTTTTTCAGCATCTATTGATATGATCATGTGATTTTTATCTTTCACTTTGTGTATGTGGTATATTACGTTTATTGATTTGCATATATTGTACCATCTTTGTATCCCTGGGATGAATCCCATTTGGTCATGGTGTTTGGCCTTTTTAATGTATTGCTGGATCTGGATTGCCAATATTTTGAGGATTTTAACATCTATGTTCATCAGAGATATTAGACTGTAGTTTTTTTTCTTTGTTGTATCTTTACCTAGTTTGGAGATTAGGATAATACTGGCTTCATAAAATGAGTTTGTGAGCCCTGGCTGGTGTAGCTCAGTGGATTGAGCACGGGCTGGGAACCAGAGGGTCCCGGTTCGATTCCCAGTCAGGGCACATGCCTGGGTTGCGGGCCAGGTCCCCATGAGGGCCATGTGAGAGGCAACCATACATTGCTGTTTCTCTCCTTCTCTCCCTCCCTTCCCTTCTCTCTAAAATCTCTCTAAAAAGAAATAAAAATAAAATCTTAAAAAAAAATGAGTTTGTGAGTCTTTCCTTTTCTTGAATTTTTTGGAATAGTTTGAGAAGGTTAGGGATTAGTTCTTCTTTAAATGTTTGGTAGAATTTGGCTGGGAAGCCATCTAGTTCAGAGCTTTTGTGTGCCAGAGGTTTTTAATTACTGCTTCGATTTCACTAGTTGGTACTATTCTATTCAGGCATTCTGCTTCTTCTTAATTCAATTTTGGGAGATTGTATGTTTCTAGAAATTTGTCCATTTTGCCCAGGTTGTCCAATTTCTCAGCATGTCGTTGTTCATAGTAATTTTTATAGTCCTTTGTATTTCTGTGGTGTTGGTTGTAACTTCTTTCATTTCTGATTTTATTTATTTGGGTCCTTTCTCTTTTTTTCTTGATGAATCTGGTTAAAGGTTTGTAAATTTTGTTTATCTTTTCAAAGAACCAGCTCCTGGCTTCATTAATCTTTTGAATTGTTTTTTCAGTCTCTATGTCATTTAATGATGCTCTGATCTTGATTATTTCCTTCTTTCTACTCACTATGGGGTTTGTTTGTTGTTGTTCCTCTAGTTCTTGTAGATGTAGGGTTAGGTTGTTTATTTGAGAATTTTCTGTCTTCTTTAGGTAGGCCTGCACTGCTGTGACCTTCCCTGTCAGGACTGCCTTCTCTGTCCCATAGGTTTTGGGTGGTTATGTGTTCATTTTCATTTGTTTCCATATACTTTTTGATCTCTTCCCTAATCTCATTGTTAACTCATTCATTATTTAATAACATGTTTTTCAGCCTCCATATGTTTGAATGTGTTTGAGTTTTATTATAAGAAAGGAAATACAAATATGACATGAGTAACCAAAAAAAATGATTTTGAGAGGGTAAAGAGAGGAGAAATAGTAAGAATAGAGTATAGAAACAAGGCAAAGAAAGAAAGGAAATACAGAATTTACATCATAAATAAGAGGGTGGGGAAGATTGCAAAATGGAGTAAGAAAAGGGAAGAATACATTATGAAGTTTAAAATGATTTTTAAATAGTGAAAAAATAGGAAACAAATTGGGGAAAATGACCTTCTACAGCAATATCAATGACAAACGAGCAAAGATTAATACAGATAAAATGAAAATAAGGAAAAAGAAAAAAAAAGCTTATGTGATGTCTAAAGGAAAGAAAAGTGATTTTGAGAAGAAATAATAAGAGTAAGGAATGAAAACCAGGCTAACAGAAAAAAAGTGAAATTTAAAATGAAAAAGAGAAAGGGCAGGAGGAAGACAAAATGGAGTTGGAGGGGGAACAGAAAAATTTGAGATTTGAAATACAAAAATAATGAAGATCTAGGAATAAAATTGAAGAAATGCAACAATAACCACACTATCAACAACCAACATGCAAAGATTAAAAAGGTACAGAGAGAATAAGGATATTTTAAGAAGGTGAAAAAGAATGTGAGATGACTAATGACAAGAAAAATGGTTTTGAAAGGCTGGAAGGGGGAGAAATAGTAAGAGCGTGGAACAGACATAAGTCATATCAAGAGAAAAAATAAAATGTAAAAAGAAGAAGAGGAAGGAAGAAGGAAAAGAGTAAAAGAAGGAAGGAACAAAATATTGAGATTTGAAATAAAATTTTTAAAAAACTAGTGAAATAATAGGAACAAACTTGAAGGAAAAGTAATGAATGTTAAAAAGCTGTGCAGGAGAGAAAATAAGGCAAATAATGAAGAAGACCGTGGTGAAATTTGTCTCAGCAGTCCTGTGTTTACCACTGTCTTCTCTTTCTAGCTCCACCCCTGGTGATGTCAGATGGTGTCCTAGTCTAGCCCTGTTGGAGACTACAAGTGATCCACAGTCTGTGGCTGTCTCCTTCAGGCTTGGCTGGTCCCTACTGTTCTGTCCTGCTAGCTCCCCATCAGCCCTGGGCCCAGGAGCGGTTCATTTAATGACCTGAGAGGACTGCCAGTACCACCTCCACCTGCCTCCAGAGAGAGCCTCTAGTGCAATCAGGAGGTTGGGAACCCTGGTCCTCCCCTTCACCCCCTGGCAGGGTGCTGTTCTGTTTTCAGGGAAAATGGTGGGAGTGTTTCCCCACCCCCTCACCATATGTCTTGGTCTGTCGCAGATCCTTTCTAATAATGTATGGTTTCTGGGGAATTAGCTGTCCTTTTCCTGTGAGGAGACAATCTGTGTAAGAGGGGCAGCTCAGACAGCAACTCTGTCTAGTGCTTAGGCTGAGTGGAGCCCTGAACACCCCGTCTCTAGCCTCTCTGCTCTGCTGGTTTCAGAGGATCAGGGCCTGAGGAACAATGTAGGGTCTGGAAGAAAGGGCCCTTTCAGAGCTTTTCCTTGTTTCCCCTGCAGATATGCACCCAGCAGGGGGCTCCGGAGCCTGGCCTCACAGATCTGCAGAGCCTGCAATCCTGAAGGTTAGGTGACCTGCTTGGCTGCAATGAACCTCAGACACTCAGCTCCTGGCCATCCAGTCCCCAGCCTGCCCACGCTCTCACAGCAGACACAGTCCCAAACTCTCCACTCTGCACAGTGCCCTGCTCACCAGCTGTGCTGGGTCGAGTCCCATAGTCCCTTCAGTGAGACACTATCACTGATTTCTTCGTTGGTAGAGCAGCTGTGTGTGCATGTGCACATGTGAGCACAGGGTCCCTGTCAAGTCTTGAGTCTCACCTCAGCTCCTCTTAAAAGAGTTTCTATGTGGCTCCCCCACACTGTGGGGCCTGATTTACATGTGATCCCCCCCACCCCCCGCCCCCTGGCCAAAAGCACAAAGTCTCTCACAGTCAGGGCTGACCACAGCCTGCCAGAGCCTCTGACAGTTTTAGATAGTTTCTTTCTGGATCTTTCCCTGATGGCGCTGGGAGGAGTCCAGCAGCAATACCATAGCACAGGGTGGTAGCAGGGTGCTCAGGGTGGTAGCAGGGTGCTCTCACTGCTCCCTCCAGTGAGTCTCAGCCTTGGGCAGGCCTGCTCCTGCCATGCTGTCTTTGCATCCAGCCGTCTCTCTGCCCCGAGAGCTCATAGCTCTTAAGGTGATCCACAGCCTCCTCAGTCAGACTCTGTCCCGTTCGAGATGCGTTTGAGATGCCCTGGAGCCCAGGGTCAGGGAGGCAATAGCCCCCACCCTCGTAAGCACTGTAGTCCCTGTTCCTGGCTCCTGGCAGCAATAGAGTATGCAGCCCTGCCAGGGTGTAGAGCACAGAGACACCTCTGAGTGCTGAGGTGAGGTCCCTCAGGAGACTTCTTCCCAAGAAGGATATTTTAAATTCCTCAAAATGTTTCCCACCCCAAATCTGCACAGCCAGAAGTGCTGGGGTGGGCAGCAGCGGTGGCAGCTAATCCAACTGGAAAGCCCAGGCCACCCACTCCCGAGTGCCCTGCAGACAGGCAGGCAGCTCTTGCCCACTCACACACGTGCCCCACACACTCACTCACACATGCTCTCACTCTCAGCTGGATGTTCAAGTTGATAGCTCTGTGGTTTAGCTGCATGACCTGTCCAAGTTTGGGAGCATGTGGGAGCAAGTAGCTTCCAGCTACTATGCATCCATCTTGAATCCAAATTCACCAATTTTGATAAGTTTTTTTAATGCACAGTGATGTGACAGCTACCACAATACAATCTAACAAAATTTTTTCAAAAGAAGTTTAAAGACATCTAAGCACTACTAGAACCATCACATGGAAAAAACTAAACAAACTTTTTGGCCAATCCAATATTTTTCCCGTTGTATGTAGAAAACTCTAACCACCCCCCCCAAAAAAAAACCCAACCAAAAACACTTAAAAAAATTTAACTTTTTATTTTTATTTTCTTTTTAAAAAAGATTGTATTTATTTTCAGACAGAGGGGAAGGGAGGGAGAGAAAGAAACATCCTTGTGTGGTTGCCTCTGGCACACTTTCTCCTGGGGACCTGGCCCGCAACCCAGGCATGTGCCCTGACTGGGAATTAAACTGGTGACCCTCTGATATGCAGGCCAGTGCTCAACCCACTGAGCCACGTCAGCCAGGGTTATTTTATTTGTTTTTCTACACATCTAAATATGATCTTGAATAAATGTGATCTTGATATCATGGTTAGGGGATTATACCTGGTGAGTTGAGGAAGTAATCTAAACTTTAAGAGAGAAAGATTGTTAGATCTGTTCTCTAACCGTTGCCAAGTTATTGGTTCACAGCCACATTGTCCAGTATGGTAGCCACTAGCAATATGTAGCTATTCACATTTAAATGCTTTGAAACCAAATAAAATTTAAACTTTGGTTCTTCATTTGCACTAGCTACATTTCAAAACTCAGTAGCCACTTGTGGCTACTACTGAATTGGACGTCAAAGGTACCAAAATTTCCACCACCATAGAAAATTCTATTGGGCAATGCTAGGGAAAAAAACAATGTCATAGGAAAGAATTTCACAGATAAAACAAAATAAGCCAAAATGAGCAGTGAGATCTGTAATTATTTTAATTCTATTTCATACTTCCTTGATAACCTCTACATTCATGTTTTTTCTCTTTAAAATTTGTTGTATGTATATATATTACTAAATAAAAATAATTATAGCTAAATTTATTGAATACTTAACGAATTCCAGGAATTGTGCTAAGTGCTTTACATGAATTAACTCATTTAATCCTTAGGGCAATGCTCATTATGGAGAATGTAGAAAATATTTGAGATAGAGATGAGAGAAAGGGAGAGAGAACCAACCTTAATCCCGAGATCAGAGACAGTCACTGTTGACATTTCTAGTGGATGCTGTGGTGTGCTGCCCAGATCCCAAGATACAGCTGCCAGGAATGTTGGCTGCTGATGGCTCAGTTGAATTTCTCTCCAAAATTGCCTTCTGTGAAAGAAACTGCATCACCCTAGATTACATTCCCTCCCTGGGGGCAGCCCAAATCCAATGACTGGCCTATTGTGAAGGTACAAAGGCACAGTCTCTCAACAGGGACAATCTGGGACATCCAGTTTTGCAAATTCCATTGGACTACTTAAAGTCTCTGTGACAACGCCCTGCAGTTTACCGTCTCCCTCTGCCCAATCCTACCTCTGTACAGGTGCTATTCCTCAGAGCACTCTCCAGTAAACCACCTGCATGTAAATCTCTGCCTCAGACTGTTTTCTGGAAAAGCCAACCAAAGTCAACATTTTCAGAATGTAAGTTCCAGTTGTTTTTTTTTTCTTTTTTGCATATATCTGTTTAAATTTTTTAAATTTATCTAAACTTACTCCACTCCAACAAATTTGATGTCTTTCTTTTTTTGGCATCCTCTTATCTATTGTTTCATATGTTAATTTTTTAGTTGACAACATGTTATGAATAATTTTGCATGCAGCTAAGTATTTTTCTATACTGCAACCTGGGATTCATGTGGCATATCACATTCAGTCAATCTTGTATTCCTAGATATTTTTCTGTTTCCTGGATTTCATTGTGGCACACCCTAAATGTGATAAATCAACACCAGTTCCCAACTTCCCTCTCACGTGCCTGCCTCAAGGATGGGGAAAACCAAGTATCTCCATTTATTTCATTTTCCTAGCCTTAATTACAATTCGAGGTAGTGTAAATTCCAGCCATTGGGAAGTAAACTGAAGATTTCTGAGGTTGAGGGGGAAGTTCCAAGAAATTTTGCCTTCCAAATTAAATAAGACAGCCAAAACTGGTATCATCTCTTACCTAGTCTTTTTTCTTTGTAAGGAGTGAGATGTCTAGAGCTGTATTAGCCATCTTTCATCCATCAGGGAAAGTTAAGAAAAGTAAAGGCTTTTGGCCTTGAGATCGTTGAACACTTTAAAAAGTGCCAGCAACTACCAATCTCTAGATTTCTTGTTATGATGAAAAATAACTATTGTTTTAACCTACTAGTGTTTGAGTTTTCTGTTTTTTACAGCTGAAGGCATTTATAAATGCCACTGTCCCTGACATTCATGGTCAGAAGCGATACAGTAGTGGACATCATCATACACAAATACTCGAACAGCAACAGGGAACAGGGAAGTCAGGGAGGAAGAGGGTTAGGATCCGGCATTTCCAGCATTTCTTCTTCTTGACCAAATGCAGCTCTGTTCTTACCTTACCCTTCCCATTATCTTTTGCCTGTGGGTACCAAAAAAACAGTGCACATAGGCTTCCTGAATTCTTCTAAAAGACAAGTAGTTAGAAGAGGAACTAGATCTTTTATAAATCAGAATCTTATCTCTTCAAGTAGAATATTTTGGCAAATGTACCTTGCCATGGTATTCATTATCCACTAATACAGAAAGGACAGGGTTAAATTGAAAAATAAATATTGAAACTGTGTTTGAGTTCAGTCTTCTAGTGTCAGGCACTTGACAATGCAGAGCCTGAATCTGGTGAGTCTACCTCTATGACTCCCACCTATTCACCCAGTCTTGAGGCTTGTCCTAGTTCAAAGTAAAGGAGTACAAATGCTTTTCAATATCATAGGGAATCAGAGGATATAAGACCTGAAGTGTCCAAAATGAAGATGCTCCAGCTCATTTCCACTAGTGTCTTTAGAATACAAGATGGCTCCAGATCTGGCCAGGCTCACCTGCAAGCTGCTCTGGACTAGACTTCCATTTGTGAACACAGACTAAACCTGGACTGGCGTCAGCAATAAAGAGAAAAAGCAACCTACGTAAATCATTTGTGTGATAAAGGGTTAATATCCCGAATATGTAAAGAGTGCCTAAAAACAACAACAAAAAACCATATAACCTAATTTAAAAATGGGCAAAGAAAATACTATGCAATTGGCTGACAACCATATATGAAAAGATGCCCAACATCACTAATCATAGGGAAATAAATGCAAACCAAAACCACAATGAGATATTATTTCACACTCATTAGAATAACTATAATTAAAAAAAAATAAGAAAATAACAAGTGTTGGCAAGGATGTAGAGAAATTGGAAACCCTGACCACTATTGGTAGGAATGTAAAATGCAGTCATTTTACATTACAGTATGGTGGTTCCTCAAAAACTTAAAAATAGAATTACTATATGACCCAGCAATCCCATTTCTGGGTATATATCCAGAAGAATTGAAAGCAGGATCTTAAAGAGATATTCACACATCCATGTTCATAATAGCATTATTTATGATAGCTCAGAGGTGGAAGCAACCCAAATGTCCACAAAAGTTGAGTAGATAAAGAAAATGGTGTATATACATACAATAGAATGTTATTTGGCCCTACAAAGGAAAGAAGGAAGGAAGGAAATACTGTCACATACAACAACATAAATTTTGAGGACATTATGCTAAGTGAAAGAAGCCAGTTACAAAAAGACAAATACTGTATGAATCCACTTACGTGAGGTATCTAGAGTAGCCAGACTTATAGACAGAAAGTAGAATGGTGGTTGCCAGGGGCCTGGAGGGGAGGAGAGGGAAATGAAGAGTTGTTATTTAAGGAGTACCATATTTTTCGGACTCTAAGATGCACCGGACCATGAGACACACCTAGGTTTTAGAGGAGGAAAATAGGAAAAAAATTTTTGAAGCAAAAAATGTGGTAAAATATTTAATAACAATATTTCACCAAAGCAAGCCAGGTAAGCTACATTCGGACATAAGACAAACCCCCATTTTCCTCCCGAATTTGGAGGGGAAAAGTGTGTCTTATAGTCCAAAAAATACCTTGTATACTTTCAGGTTTGCAAAATGAAAATTTTCTGGAAATGGTTGTACCACAATATAAATATACTTAACACTGAGCAGGAGGGAAAGGAAATCAAGAATATAAGTGGCCCACAAAGCTCAAATATTTACTATATTGGCCCATTACCGAAAAAGTTTGCTGACCCCTGCAAACTATATTATTTATGACACATTTTACATTTTTTGTATTCTATTGGTGTATTAGGTGCAAGATACAGGAAACACATGATTTTAGGGGAAAAGGGTATTTAATACAAGGAATCAGGAGCTTATAAATTCACTGGAAAAGCTAAAGGGAAGGTCACTTAGCAGGGCCTCTGGGAATGATTCCTAGGACGAGACAGCTGGACTGGTCTACTGGGCAGCTGTTACCTTTGCAATAATCAGAAATGTGGGGAGTTGGTGGACTCCACCGTACTGTTGAATTCAAAGACGTATCACTGTGGCTATGACCCAAGGATCAAGAAGCCACAGCTGCACCTGTGGCTACCTCAGTGTGTGCACTCTGAGGTTGCCAGCAGAAACGAAGCAGGTGACACTAGCCTGGGATCCACCTTCCAAGTGCTTCTAGGTGGCACAAGCAGAACCCCAACCGCAGGAAGATGGAGAGCTGTGGTTTTTCTTTCTTTAGCCCCTGCAGGATGAGAAAGCATACTACAGGTTTGCAATAGATGCTGACAGCCAATTCAGAGTACCAAACCATAGCTGGTTTGTGGCTTTAGGCTCTTTCCAACTCTTCTCATCATTGACCATCTCCTTACTCTTTTGTTTGAGAAGCCTCTGGCACTCCACTACCTCCATCCAACCTTACTGGGTGAATTGCCCTTTGTGAGCTTCCACAGCTCTTAGCTCTGGCTCTTCTGTATGTATATCCCTCCATATCATAATAGCCTGGATTCTTCCTCCACTAGACTGCAAGCTCCTTGAAAGCAGAAACTCAGTCTTATTTATGATTGTGTAAAGTGATTGGTGTATATTTATTGAAAATAATAAATAGTTCCTATATTATAACTTTCTAAATAGACTTTCCTCTCCTATTTTTCTTGTTCCATACTCTTGTATGGTGTATCTGTAGACAGTGAAAGCTCAGTAAAACTTTCTAGCTTTTCAATATGACAAAGAAAAGTTCCACCAATACTCTATACATGTGTTGTTATTTGAGACTCTGTATACCTAGATAGGTTAATTAATACTATGGAAAAGCTAATGCGTGAACAGTTTCCATATATATATACACACACACACTCAAATCGTCACAACTATCCTGTTAGGTAGACACTGTTTTTATTCCTGTTATAGATGGAGAAACTGGAGCTTAGAGAAGGTAAGTAGCTTATTTACTGTTACACGTTAAGTGGCAGAGCTGGGACTCACATTAAAGTCTGGTTAATACCAAAATTTATACTCTTAACTATGATGATGATGTTGATTGTGATAATGGTGACAGCTGATGGTTCCAGACATTGTGCTAGGCATTTTACATGTGTTTCTCCAGCTACATACTTCCTTGCATAGAATTAATGCTCAATAGTTACTATGTACGGTAAGGCAGACAAAGCTCTTGGTACCTGTGGTCTCTTCCTGGCTCTGCTACTAATTCACTGTGTAACCTCAGGTAACTACTAACCCTTTGGAGCTCCAGTGTTCTCTGCAAATCAGTGAATGATCTTGAAACTAATTCTAGTTCTAAAATTTTAGGCCTCTGTGAATGAATTCTATTTTGTTTTTAATTCTATAATTATTACTTCTATATACCAAGCATTTTCTCACTCTTCAAATTCTAAGTTCCTATAGGATCTTGATTTTGTTTTATATTATTTTTTTTCCCACATTTTCCATGGTACCTAGTCTGGTGCTCTCTATACTATATAACAAGCTCGTGAGAGGTGTGTATATAGATATATGGATTGAGGTGTGTGCAAGGGGAAACATTCATCTTCATAAGAAGCTGTGCTTATTGTCATATTACCTTCCTTTGAACATGACCTTGAACTGGAATTTAGGGCTGCCTCAGAGAAATCAGCACTCAGCACCTTTGGAAACTTTTCTGCAGTCAGAGATAAGATTCTTATCCCTAAAGCAGAGCTGTGGTCACTGTACACACAGCTACTCCTGTGACTGAACGAAAAAAGGTGTCTTTTATGAAAACTGTGCTGCATGCATGTGAAAGGGTCTTGGCCTATGGATAACGCCAGATACAGTAGGGAGTTTTCTATAAGGAACCCGTTTTTATTCTGTCCCCTGTCTCTCATAAGGCAATCTAAAAGTCACAAATCATTTCATAGCTTCTCTGAATCTTTGAGGAATCACTTTTTAGATGATCAAGTTTAAAAAAGGGAGCTAAAATTCTCCCCAAACATGTGAATGACTTATGCACAATGCAAAATATTTCTGAATATTTAAATAGGAAAGTTAAGTCAAAAAGCATGTGAACAGGGAAAGAAAATAACTTTTAAAAATAGCTGTTTTTAGCTTCTAGTTTATGTTCTGGGGAATGGCAAAATTTATCGCTACAGTAAATGGAAATTTGAGGAGGAAAAAAATATAGGCCTTTGGGATTATTAACTAGTCCATATGGGGTAGGGCTTGACAACAAGAATTTCATTGCTTGGAATAATAAAATTATAGGGATTTGGACCTGAAGAACTCAGAAAAGAAATGGAGGAGAATAAATCTGAGCAAAATGGCAACAGGCAGGGCCTGAGGAGAAAATACAGTGAAATGTCCTATGTTGAAAACAGCCAGAGAACTCGGGTGCTTATATTTCCTGTCCTGCGCTTTATTATTATTCCCAGGCTTTCAATAATAGTCCGTTATAAACAACCACTCGTATCTAGTGATGCCTGGGGAGTAAATGAGAAGACAAGGGTCACAAGTTGGATAAGAGAGATGAAAACAGAAATTTAGATCAAGAGATGATGAATTCCTTCTTGACCTTGGGCTAACCTTGGGGAATCATACCTGTGTATTGAAATATTGGATAAACTTAGAAGCCTGGGCCACCTGAGGTCATTCCAGACTATACCTAAAGGGTTAAAGCCCATCCCCAAGCACTGAGAAAGCCCCCAAACTGTGCCTGGTTAGCATGGATGGGTCCACATGCCCTTGGTTTAATTTTCTTTAAGGACTTGAATACAGAGTATCCACACAGAAAACTGGAGATCAATGTTAAGAATTATTCATCTGACTGGAAAAACTGCGTATTTAAAAACGGCAACAAGAAAACAGAGCTCTGCGACCTGTTCATATGTGGATCTATGCATTTCTTAGTAACTGTCACCATGGTAGCAAGGCAGTTTGACAAGGGTGCCTTCTTAGCACAGCACATACAAAGGAGAGAGCTATCAACTAATCACGTACTGTCTTACACCTTTCTCTATTTAATTGTGTTGATCCTGCATCGCTGACGGTTCGCCTTGTACACTTCTCTCCCTATTAGCATCAAGTGCAGTGTTAGGAATCTATCAGGCACTCAAATATATATACTGATGGACTGAATTAAATAAATGATATTTCTGCTATGTCTTCCTTTCCAAGCTATAGAGAGAGTCAGCTGGCAGAAATTTGATTTTAAAAAATGGCTCCTACATTTATTTGCCTAGGGGATCAGAACTAGGCCATGTTCCTGATTGGGCTGGCCCAGCAGGGATTTCGGGTTGAGGTGATTAGGTACTCTAAGACACTATGTTATTAGAAAACTAACATGTGAGTGGTCGTAGAAAAATAAGTAAATTTGTCTTCATCAGTGAGGCCATTCTAAGGTCCGGAAGCTTTGTTCAAGGACGTGCAGTGCTGCTTTCTGGGTGCTAAGACAGGGTTGGCAGCAGTCCCTGGAGTGTTTGATGTCAGGCCTGAGTTGAAACCCCAAGGACAGGGAGTTCACATATTCAGGCTTCAAAATGAGAAAGCTTTTTAAGCCCCCACCTTACACAAAATTAATACTCAGCCTGGAAAGCCTCCTTATTTTAACTCCTTGAGTTAATGATAATCTACAGCCTTTTTCCTAATACATTCTTAGATTTCATTTTAGCTGTCCTCTGTACAATTGCTCTGCATTTCAATGACTTCCATTTTTATTTGTAATGTTTTATAATTTCACATTTCTTTTTAAAAGTCTTTAAATGCAGGCACGCCCTCTTTATTTTAATGGCCGTGGTATCCATATTTGCCACTTGATATCTGGGTTCTGGTAGCTCCAGCAGACCCACAAAGTGTGCCACCTCCAGCTGAGAGATTGATATTCTAATCATGCTCAAGGCACAAAACAGCTGCAAGAATTCGTCCTTGGAATTCTTCAGCAGTAGCTTCCAGTTGATAAAGCCAAAATTTGTCCATTCCAGTGGGTCGACCTCTACAACATGATTCTCATGATCCCACCCTCCCTGGGACAAACGGAGCAGGACTGGCCTCTTGTGGAACGGGCTACAGAAGTCACTGTTCTTGGAGAGGAACAGGTTAAACCCTTCCAACCCTGCTGAGGAATTTGACCTAGTTCCTTGATACTAGAGTGTAACTTGAAAGTATAATTGGTCGCAAATGTGTTTCTTTCTTCCTCAAAATTGCTTTTGAACTCCTGTGAGGCAGAGAGAAGGCCCCCTCTTCACATGGACTCAGATCACCAATGGTTGATAAACTTGACACGTTTAATACGAAATTTGGGGAGCAGACAATTAATGCAACTTCATTTTATGAAGAGAGTGTTTAGGTCTCTTGAGTGCGAAAGTCTGTGACCACACAGAGGACGTGATTATAACGCTCAAGTCTGCTTTCTATATTTTGGCCCCTGTGTTTCGCACAGTGCCGGGCGCAGATGCTCGGTGAATGTTGAATGAGAGAATGAATGCAAAGCTCTTCACGATTGGATTCCTACCTACTTTTCCAGTTTTATTTCCTGTGCCCCTCTCCCAAAAAAAAAGCATACAGTTTAGTTTACACTCTGGCAAAATAGCTACTCAGTTTCCTAAATACCTCTCCTCTCCTGCTTCCCCACTTCTGTACCTTTGCTGTTGCCATGCTCACCATCTGGAATGCTCTTCTCTAGTATCCCAGACTATGAAAATGTTACTGTTTCCTCATTTCAAATGCTACTTCCTCCATGAAAATTTTACTGATTACTCATGAAGATACAAGCTTTTTCTCCCTCTTAAAAATTTGAACCTCTTGTTTGCTTATTATCAACCAACTTATAATTATTTTGTGGTTAAATTATTGGTTATAATTATTTTTGTGGTTATTTTGTGATATATATATATCTCGAAGCTAGGCACTGGGCTTATTAATCTTTACAATGACTAGCATATAGTTGATACTCATTAATTACAGTAATCAGTTTGCTAATGCTATAGTATGAACCCCAGCAAATTTTTATCATTTTTCTTAATAAAATCTAAATGTTATTCTCATCTATGGACATTACTCAAACTCCAAAAATAGATTGAAATTGTACCTTTGTCAACATTTGCTTCCTAGTTAATTCTGCAGGAGATTGAAGCACTCAGTAAAACTCTCCCTTTGGGTTTTAAATGATCATGGACTTGTTTCTTTTAGTGACATCATTAGCATAATTACAGTTCTTATCTTGTGCTCCTCAGAGATCTTTTGAGTATTTTTTCCCTAAGTATGTACGTATCCTTAAATTCTTAATTCACATAATCATTCATTGCTGTCACCTTGCCTGGACTGCTCACAGGTGGCATTTCCGTCCATTCATCCGTTTACATGTGAGGCGGAGGTCTTCATGGAGACCCTTGAGGCTGTGCTTTCTGCATATTATTAAACATTTCTTTCCACAAATGACCTCTTCTTGACACCTAATGATAAAAGCAAATATTGCCTTCCATTTTTTAAAAATTACCACCTGCAAGGCATAAAGAGAGAAGAGCTGGAGCACAAATTGCCCCAGAATTGAGCCTGGAAATGAATTGAGAAGCTGCCCTTTTGAAAGCAGAAACACTGCTACGTGCTTTAATTCCTAAAACTCTTAGCCCTTCTGAGGAAGGTTTGTAATACCTCATTTGGCAGATTCTAAGGATTTAAGACAAAAGATATAGAGGTGGACAAAATTGTCCTTTACAAAATTTGGGGTAATCTTTATTCTGACCAGTATATGGATAGCAGTCCTGGATCAGAACTTTCCAAGTCTCTTAAAAGCACTATTTCTGAAATAAATGCTTCTCCATTCAAGCCCTCCGCAGTTTTTATTTTAAATAAAATTCTCTTTTCACCACACTCCTCTCAGAATACAGCTGTGATTCTGCCCACTTTCTCTCTGCCCCACCCCTCCCTCTTCCCTTACCCCTTTCCTCCTTTTCTAATCATACCTTGGTCCTTTTTTTCATTCTCTTTATTCTCATTTATATTAAAATGCTTAGTAGTAAAATATTTTTCCATTTTTTAAAGATTTTATTTACTTATTTTCAGAGAGAGGGGAAGGGAGGAAGAAAGAGAGGGAGAGAAACATCAGTGTGTGACAGAAACATCAATCCGTTGCCTCTCACACACCCCCAACCAGGGGCCTAGCCCACAACCCAGCCATGTGCCATGACTGGGAATCGAACCAGTGACCTTTTGGTTTGAAGGAAGATGTCCAACCCACTGAGCCACACCAGTCAGGGCAATACTTTTCTATTTTTGAGGTAATTTCATAGTCTTTATGACTTAACTAATCTTTTTCAAAACATTGATTTCTTACTGATACATGAAAATTTTCTTAAGTTTAAATTTCAGTGTCTATAAATACAGGGATTTTGTTGTTGTTGTTGTTTTTTAAAGATTTTATTTATTTATTTTTAGACAGAAGCGAAGAGAGGGAGAAAGAGAGGGAGAGAAACATCAAGGTGTGGTTGCCTCTCACGTGGCCCCTACTGGGGACCTGGCCTGCAACCCAGTCATGTGCCCTGACTGGGAATCAAACCGGCGACCCTTTGGTTCGCAGCCCACACTCAATCCACTGAGCTACACCAGCCAGGGCTATAAATGCAGTTTTATTGGAATACAGCCACACCTATTCATTATGTATTGTCTATGGCTGCCTTTCTCACTACAACAGAGTTGAATAGTTGCCACAGAGACCATACGGCCTGCAAAGCCTGAGATATTTATACCATCAGGCCATTTACAGGAAAAGTTTACCAACCCCTGGTCTACAACATAGTTGGATAAGACTGTACACAAACAATCTGGGATAGGAAGGAGGAAATATCACTGCCCAGTGAAAATGGATTCTTAAAAAATAAAAACAGAAAACAAGCAGGCAGAACAAGGGAGCAAGTCAGGATTTTAGGGAGCTTAGGTAAACAACCATATTTTCACCTGAATCAGTATTATAAGATCCTTCCAGATCTGTGCTTTCCCCATCTTGCAAATTTCTCCCAGATTTCTACTCCTGATGGATGGCTCTGATCACCCAGGGTTCATCAGAAACCCCAGGGGGTTCCCACACCTGCAGACCTCTAAGTCGGGACCGCTTAGCCAGGGTCCTGCGTGATCTGACTGCATCTTAATTTTCTAGGATTCACCTTGATAGAACCAGACACCCGCCTGAATCCCAGGATTCTGTGCTTCCGCTCACACTTTCTATGCTACTTGGAAAGAATTTCTCTGTGCCAAGTCCCAGACGTACTTATTATTGTTATTGTGAACTATTTCAAGCAGACAGAGTACTAAGGAGAATAACATAGGAATATCTGTGCATTCACCACCAAACTTTGTCAAATCTTAACATTTTTCTTTGTTCTTTAGTTGTAACACAGTATTACAGACTTAGGTATTTTTAAAATTTCTAAGCAGGCCTTCTTGATACACCCAAGAAGAATTACACTTTTCTGCCCTGACCAGGGTGGCTCAGT
Organism: Micronycteris hirsuta; assembly: GCA_004026765.1. NCBI lineage: Eukaryota > Metazoa > Chordata > Mammalia > Chiroptera > Phyllostomidae > Micronycteris > Micronycteris hirsuta. Next base: position 188,999 of record PVJI01001041.1, read on the forward strand.
TGGCTGGTTGTTGTCCCGTGGAGCGAAAGGTCACCAGTTTGATTCCTAGTCAGGGAACATGTCTGGGTGGCGGGTTCAGTCCCCGGTGGGGTGCGTGCCAGAGGCAACCAATTGATGTTTCGCTCTCACATCGATGTTTCTCTCCTTCTCTTTCTCCCTCCTTTCCCCTCTCTCTAAAATAATAATAATAATAAAATATTGTTTAAAAAGAATAACACTTTTCTTCATGTGATTTCCTGTAACACTTTCTTTATACCTCTAATATCTGACCTATTCTGCCCTTGTAAAATATTTTCTTTGATTATTCCTTACTACTATCATTCCCAGAGTTGACTCTTCTAGATAGTCCAAGGAAAACACATTTTAAAATTTTTAATTTTGTTAATTTAAAAATGTACATTAGAAATATGTACATACAAGTATTTTAAAGTATATAGTTAGAACATCAACTCCATGATTCCCCAGATATTCTTTAAGATATGGTTAATGTAGGTGGAGACTAGAAAATTACTGAGTAAATAATGATATTAGAAAAGTGTTGAGTAAGTAAAAATCTAGATGATATGGCAAAAATTTGAAGGTTGTACTCAAAATAATTTAGCTTGGAAAACTTAGCTTATTAGTATGGGGATGCAACTTTCATTATTTTTGTATACCCTAAGTATTCAACTAACTCAGAAGAGCTGCTTATTGAATTGAATTGAATTGATTTCTCTCTGGCACAGCGAGATCCTTGAAAATCATATGGAACCTGCTAAGCCCTGACACACCATTTTTTAGACAGTTTCCCCACACTGAATACCCCTGACACATATGCCAAGGACAGATGGTGCACTTTTTTCCCCTCTCCCTTCCTCGCCTATTGTGACAAGTTGTCCCCGTTGGGGCTTGATAAATTTGAATAATGCTAATAATAGTCATCTTCTGAAGGAATGAGGACTCAAGGTTGCCATAATCCTCTTGTTAGTATCACTTCAATGGACCAGTATCAGCAAATTCCCGTTTGTGGATTTGGTTCAGGAGACACACACACTCACACTCACTTTCCCTCAGAATGCTTTATATATTTTTTAGAGAAATCATCCTCAGTCTTCTTAAAAGTCACTATTTTATATCTTTTCATTATTGTTAACCCTGAAGTATCTGAAGTCTTGTCGGCAACTGGATTTGGTCTTGAGACTCGGTGGTGAGGAATCATTTTGCTGTGTGGCAACCACTGCGCAATGTTAACCAAATTATGTCACGTCACATAATTACACAACTGCTGCCCTGGCCTGCAGCTTTTTGGGGTAAATGTGACCCTTTCAGAAGTTTCTTTTCTCCTACCCTGAAATGACCTTACATGCTCTCAGATATCAGAGGATCCTAATTGTGGTGAACTCTTCCTCTTCAAGTTCCCGTCTTTTAGCCTGTGTTTTGAGGTGGTGTTTAGAGAGTGCGGGGAATCCCTGAGGCCTCTGAGTCACAAAGGAAGATTAGAAGATGTCAGAAGTTTGGTTTAACCCCCAAAGCTTCACTCATATTGGACTAGATAAGCTTCTAAGAGAAGCCCAGGGAACTTCTGTGAAGCGCTCTAACTTCATTTCCTAACTCCTAAGGCGCGGGTCTTCCCTGATCCTAAAACTCCACACCAGGCCTGGTTTATAACCAGAGTATGTAACCTTATACCTGATCATCCAAATGAGGACGCTTCTGAAAATGAAATGGGATACTGGGGGGGAAAGGCATAATCCACCCAGGGAGACCATGATGTTAAGTCACACCATACTTAAAACATTTTGAGCCCCTTTTCCTTTAGCAGAGCCTATCAAATTAGGGTCTAGATTTCAGCTGAATGTCTGTGGGGTTCCTTAGTGAATTTAAAGTTTTGTTTTAGTTTCAATGAAATGCTTATGTGTGCATTGTTCACATTGATCCATTGTTTGTCCTTAGGTAGGAGAACTTTGATTGACCCTGACCAAAAAGAGAACAGGAGCAGAATTCACACATAGTAAAATGTTCAAGCCAAGTGAAAGTCAAAGGTCAGCATGGCCTTTTAATGAGAGACATGTAGTAGTTCTGAGAGAGAAAAGTGAAACTTGATAACAGAGGGTGCTGAACTTAGGGGCCTGTGTTGTACATTCTACCATAATCATTTTGCAAGGGGAGGTGGAGTTTTGGCAAAACATTGTGCGTGACATTAATGATATTAATTAGCACTTAATTTTATAAACTTTTAAATGATAAATTTCTGTTGATTTTGTAAGAGAACAGGATCTTTCTTACACCTAAATTTGTGTTGGTTCATATTAAAGAAACATGATAACAAAAAAAAAAATTCTGCATGAGTTTTAAAAGTTTAAGATCAATCAATGCTCCTGGTTAGAGCAGTTTTGCTTTAATTCCTTTGTCTTCCTAATACAACTGTGCCCTCTGGTGGTTATAGTTGCTAACAGAAGTAAAATACTCTATCCCCTTTATAAATGTATCCTTTCAAAATTCATTTGTAGGTCAAGTTGCAGAAGAAAGAATAATTTCCCTCTAGAAACAATGTTACAAATAATAGTAGATATTACAAGATAGCCCACAAAAACCCATAGTGGCCCTGCGTCCCTCAACCTAAACCCTCCTTTTCCCTCCTCCACTGCTCTCCTTGCCGCCAAAACAAACAAACCCAGTCAATGCCATCACCACCAGAAGTAGAAAGAAGAGAGAAGGGGTTATGCTTTGGTCAAATCCAGTATCTTTATTTATAGGCACAACTTCTGTCCTGAAACCCCACACCCCTCTGGGACCTTCAAAGCAGTGAGCCACCTAGAAGGAAACTTAAAGTTCCTCTTTGCCTCTTAGAATCTTAGGACAAATATTAAGCAAATCTTGCTTCCTTTTCTCCTGCCCCATGAACAGCCCCTCCTAGTTCTCCAGAGTCACCTTCCAAGTGGAAGAAGTCAATGAGAAAGGAAAAAGAGACAAAAAAAAAAAAATATATGGAAAGAAAAGAAAACCCTTTGATTCAACATTTCCCCAAACCTAGAAGCCAGTAATCTCTAACATAAAGCTTCAAAGGCTTGCCTCCTCCAAGCCTAACTTAGCCCACCAGGCCCTGCTAGGGGCCGGCTGGAGGACAGGAACGGTTGAGGGAAGAAGCAATTTCAGTGTAACTGGTGTACATCATATACCCTCAACACTTCAGCGGTCTGCTGTCATTTGCACTGTGTGATTCCTAGGGCCCTCCCTGACAGGGCCAGTGACAGTGTGGACCCTGCTGTGCCTAAATAAATTTAGATATCCATCCCATTTGAAAGGGACTAGAAGAATTCTATGGAATAGTATTGTGTCCATTTAAAGCGACAGAGAGAGAAATTTGTGATTTTAACAATCATAAATCAATTAGCTGAAAGAACACATAAACAAGTAAAACACGTGGGCTGGTTAGAGAGACCCGATGGTGGTAAGTTATGTAACTTGGAATTCACCTAATATTGATTTAATGTTACATGATTTTAGTTCAAATAAATGCAAATGTTCTTCATTGCTTTGTTTATCTATTGCTATCTACTGAACCACTCCAAAATTTAGAGGCTTAAAACAACTCTTTCTTTCTTTCTTATTTATTTATTTATTTATTTTTAAAGCTGAGCTCATAGAAACAGAGTAGAAAGTGGTTGCCAAGGCTAGGGGATGGGAAAATAGGGAGGGGCTGATACCTCTCCACACTTTTCAAGGGTACAATCTTTCAGTTATAAGATGAATAAGGTGTGAAGATCCATTGTATAATGCGGTAACCATAGTTAATAACACTGTTGTATAATTGAAAATTGCTAAGAGAGTATAATTTACATGTTCTCACAAAAAAAGAAAAAAAACCCCAGATGAATATGCAAGGTGCTGGATTGATTAACTCAACAGAAGGAAATCTTTTCAGTGTAAATGCATTGCACACTTTAAATACCTTACGATTTTATTTGTCAGTTATACGTCAGTACAGCTGAAAAGACCACTCCGTTACTACATGCCACAACACTGTGGACTGGCCGGTAGCTCTTGTGCAGGTCTCACTTTGGGTCTCTTAGGAGTTTGCTGTGAGGTGGCAACTGGCTAGTGCACCTCTTTGGCCTCTGTCTACAGGTGTCCTTCATCCGTTCCTTCACTCAGTGTAGAAGAGGCACTCTGCCCTGGCTGCTGCGGCTCAGGGGACTGAGTGCAGCTGCGAGTCAAAGGGTCGCCAGTTCCATTCCCAGTCTAGGGCACATGCCTGGGTTATGGGCCAGGTGCCCAGTTGGGGACACGCGAGAGGCAACCATACACTGATGTTTCTCTCCTTCCTTCTCCCTCTCTTCTCCTCTCTGAAAAAATAAATAAATGGAATCTTTTGATAAAAAAAAAAGAAGTACTTTGTGCCGGGCACTATTCCAGGTGGGGGGAAATACTATTGAACAAGACCAATGAGGGCCAGACCTTCATGGAATTTACATTCTTAAATTCTTACGTTGCAAAGTAAAAGCAAGTAAACGTAATCATTATAAGGGGATGTGGATGGATGGGAGAACATTTTGGCAGCTTTCTTTGAAGTCACAGTTGAAGATGGGGCGGGGAAAGCACTTGCCAGTCCAAATTTCCAGGGCCTGAAAGAAGCTGGGGTGTTCACTTGAAGGAAACCCACAAAGGCCGATGTGTTTGGGGAGCAGTGAGTGAAGACGGGATGACTGCATCCGATCACGGACGAGGTAGTCAGAGCCCAGGTCGCGAAGGGCCTTGAAGGCCACGGTAAAGACTTTGGGTTCCATCCTGGGTAACGGGAAGCAATGGAAAAGTTAAATCAGATATCGTATTGATTTTCTGTTCGAAAGGTCACTCCAGTCACCTTAGAGAAAAGATTGTCGGTGTCAAGGGTGAACGCAGTGTCACTTAAATAGGCCACTGCAGTCAGGTAATGGAGGTTGGGATGAGGGTAGTAGCAGTAATTATGGGAAATCAGTAGGTTACAAATACATGTTGAAGGAATTTCTAATAAGCACTGCTGATGGATTCCATCTGGGGAATGAAGAGAAAGGAGATAGCACAGAGTTTCTGGCTTTAGCAGTGGAGTGGATGAAATATCGTTTACTGCCATGAAGACCGGTAGAGGAACAGATTTTTACTGTTGAAGAAAGCAATCAACACAATTTAAAATTCTATTTTGAACATATTTAAGTATGTCATGCCCACTAAATAATTTGTAATTAAACTATTTGATTTGACTTAAGGTTTATGCTAATCTGTGCAGGAATAAGCCATGTTATAACAAGGTGCCATACTCTGGGAAATTAGACTAAATGATATGTATTTAAAGTTTAAGTTCATTCAGCAAGTTAGTGTTTCTGTTAATATAATAGCTACTACTTATGGAGGAGTTTTTATTGCTTGAACCATAAGAAATTATGGATATTGATAAGTTTGAACTTGAAAATTGCGATTCCATATGGTCCATCCCAATATACAGGGTCCGGCCGAAGCAAGGCCTGCTTGAGTGTAGTTGGTAGGGTAATAATAATATGGGCATACTAATTTATAGTTTTAATTTGAACACATCACCCAAAATGTCATATGGTATGCTTGAGTGTGATATTGTTATGTTACAGAATTACATGCTTATGATTTTGTAATAAAAGATTTTGTAATTAAAAAAGGGAGCATTGTTTGTGCTGGACCCTGTATACTAGCCATAGAACTATTTGTTTACATAAAAATGAGTAAATATGCCCTGGCTGGTGTAGCTCAGTGGATTGAGCATGGGCTGGGAATCAAAGGGTCCCAGTTCGATTCCCAGTCAGGGCACATGCCTGGGTTGCGGGCCAGGTCCCCAGTGAGGGCCATGTAAGTGGCAACCATACATTGCTGTTTCTCTCCCTCTCTTTCTCCCTCCCTTCCCCTCTCTCTAAAAATAAATAATAAATAAAATAAAATCTTAAAAAATGAGTGAATATTCACAAAGACCCTCAAGGTAGGCTTTTTATTACTTTATAATTGATAAAACTAAAGTTCTGAAAGAGGGCAAATACAATTACCTGCCAAAAATCTAATGACAAGTAAGTAGGCAGGCAAGGATCAAAACGAGATATTTCTGACACAGCATCTATACCACTAGCCACAAGTTACAACTGCCCAGACTTCTAGCCATGGAGTCACGCTGCCTTCCTCAAAGTGAGAAAAGCTTCAGATCCAAAAGACACCACTATACAGACAGAAGAATGCTTGGTCTGACTGGATGGAGAACGGCCGACTGCCTCCCTCCTACAGAGAGCCAGAACCAAATCCAAGTGGACCTTACCACAGGTTGGTATTGCATTTTAGAAGCAAGTGCAATGAACGAAGAGAAATCGGACAATGAGTTAACAGCGTTAAAGTGTCCTCTAAAATTCCCATCAAAGTCATTCCTTCAAAAAATTTCCAGCTTCTCTTCCATATTTATCATATATATTAAATACAAAACAAGTGATTCTAACCTCAGAAACAGAAAAGGGAATGCCACAATTTGGAGCGTATCACCGTTAACACGCTTCGACCATTTTTATCGCGTGTCTGACAGCACATTTATTACTGTGCTCCCAAGCATTCCCACACACAATCGAAGGAGGTACTACCAGTGAGCGCGAGTCCAATGGAAACATGTAAAGTATGATTATCAACTATAGAAATGTCAAGCTTTTCCGTCTTTACAGAGTATCTAGGTTATCTAGATTTCAGTAAATTGAAGAAACTCTTCATTTATTTCCCCTCACATTACCTGTGAATCTGTTAGGAATTCTGTAAGTTCAGAAGGGCTGCATCAGTTTCATCAGTAATTAGCTGTTCAGGTCAAAGGCTGAAGAAAGTTTATGTGACTGAAAAGCTTTCTGTCTACGCTCACACCTCTTGCACTGACAGTGGCAATTACGGCCAACAGTTCTTCATGGCGGTGAGCAGTAGAAATAGTCACTTGTCAATTAAATCACACTCCTGCTGATGGAAAACTGGGTTTTCCACTTAATAACTAAATGAACCTGTTCTTCAATGCTATAGAGATCAAGGGTTCTCTGAGTCTCCAGATTGATCCAAAAAATAAGGGCAGTACTTATTAACTCCTAATTTCTCAGCCAGCTTTGCTATACTATCTTCATAATCATAATAGTGAATACCGTTTCCTGGTTGCTGACCACACGGCAGATACCATTCTATGTGCTTTACCACCCGTTCTAGTTCAATCTCCTGACAACACTATGTGATAGGTTATGTTATTATCTTTGTATTGACTGAAACTTGGAGATGTTAAGTCACTTCCCAAGGTCCAAAAGTAGTGTGCAGCAAAGACTGACACTCAACCACTTTGGCCTCAAAATACCCACATTCTTGCCCCTTAATACATCTATTTGTTTGTTTTTAATGGTAGAGCTGCCTGCTGTGAGTGACTTTACTCCTGGCGGATGTGTTGTAAAGGGCAATGCTTATGTTATAAAGGTGGTCAGAGTCCAGAGTCTTGAGCCCAGCCTGAAAACTGTCTCTATGTGCTTATATTCTTGGTGATCTTTTGTTATTTATGTGATTTTCATATTCAATATTTTTCTACAGTTAGGTTTCCTAAAAAATAATTATTTTATGGTTGAAGTCAATATTTAGAATATCGGATGTATCTGATTACTAATAGAGATGGATTATTTAGTGATTTTCTTGGTTTGGGCACCAATGAAAAAACACAACAGAAAAAATAACCCTTTTTGACAGGATAACCCTTCAAAGTATTCATTTCTGGGCTCCCCCTGCCCTGCCTCCATCCCAGACTGCACAAACGAATAGACATATGCCCTAAGAAAATCAAGGTGACAAATATTCAACCGAAAGAGCTGATGTAAAAAGATGCAGGTCCAGAGCTTTTGTCCCCAGAGATTAGATAAGGTGTGTTCTCAGAGCAAACACACCACTGGGAGGGAAGGGACGACATTGACAAAAAGGCACGTGGGCGAGAAACCCCCAGCTCTCTCTAGAGCCCACGGCCAGGGGCACTGCTTAGAAGCTGACAGAACTGAGTTGATTCATTGTCTTTCTTTGGTTCCACCATTCACCAATAGTCAGTCCACTGCCCACCATTTGTCCAGTTTGAAGTGTTGCTTTTCTGTTTCCCAAGAAAATTTTCATATTCTTCTGATTGACCATCTCTTCAGAATAATCCCCTACATCTCACCCCAGGACACTCATAAACACCATGTTGTTCCCCTTCGTGCCCAAGTTGAAGGGTAGAAAAGTTGTAGTCCTTGGTGGGCGATGGTGGAGAAGGCTAGGGCAGGGTGCAGGGTGATCTTGGCACAGCTGAAAGGGAAATGTTTGGTCTAAAGAAGGCAGGGTTATTTGGAATCGATGTGAAATCATCCACTCAGCCAGGATGGCGGAGGAACGTACTACTCTGTTATAGGGTGTGGAGAAGTGTCTTCTAGCAGGCAGAGAATATTAGAGCTGCGAGAGAGCTTGGAGAACTTCCATCCCCACCCATCTACACAGCAGAGGAGGCCTGGAGAGGTTGCCTGACTTGTTCAAGGTCAAACAACCGCTTTGTGGCTCCAGCAGAACTGGAAATTAGACATCCTAAGTGAGTTTAATAGTCTCCACTGCACAGCACAGGCAAATCTGGCTTGGGAGTTCCTTCTTTCAAGCTGGATTTGTCTCTGATACTCCCTGAAGTCATGCTAAATTCTTCAAAGTCCAAATTCAATAATACCTCACAGTGACACCAAAGTTAAATTTTTGTTGGATTAAATTAGTTTATTGCCATAAGATTAGTAAAGACATTTTCTTAGTGGTTGGGAGATCATGAGTGCTTATAGACAATTTCTCTTGCACAGAGACTCCAGTCAACTGCTCACATTAGCACAGAGGCACCTGAAACACAGTAGCAAATGCCTTTAATTTTGTTGAAGAAAGTCTAAGCTTCTTTCTCCATGATAGATGAGGGACTGACATTCCTTATGCCTGTGTTCTGCTCATTCTTCCATGAGCACTTCTGTCACTAGAATTTTTACAGGTAGAGAACGAGGGTGTCATCCTGTTGCTCAGCATTTCTCTAATGGCCTCTTTGTGGTTGATACTCCCCACAACAATTTATCTTTGGGTATTTCTGTGACCCCATGCCACTCCCCATTATTGTACCCACAAAACTCATCAGGTTGCACTTGCTCCATTTGCTCTCTACAGACTTCTGTCCCTTCATCATTTTTAATGTCTTTAGAAACTATTTTTTAGAGAAACTCTAGTCTTTAGCACCACTTTATACATGTCAATGTATTAAAGTTTCTTTTTTGTGACATAAAAAACTTTAAAGACTTCTCTTAGCAAGGGGTTGATGGAACATTGAAATAAAATCTTTGTTTGTAGGACATGGGGTTAGCCAGGTACTAAATAAATCAAAAAATGTTTCTCATAAATATTAAGTTGACTTTTGATTAACATTTTATACTCAATTTTTAACATTTCACATATGGTTTCTGTTCAACCAATTTCAGAACTTCATGAAAACATTGAACAGTAAGCTGGGTAATAGGGTAACACAGTGGGAGCCTTTTTCCCCAGGCTGACATGTGAATACAGTACCTGCAATCATAAAAAGAAGCAAAATAGGGAGCTTTGAAAAGAAGAGTTTTCACACTGGTCGCATCAGTGCGCACACACTCGCTGGCGTAGGGCAATGGCGGATAGGAATCTCAACCACGAGACTCGGCCAACATCCTCAGCCCTCCAACCCCCGCAACTTGTGAGGCAGGAGATCTCTGATACGTGTGCCTTTCAGCTCACGGAAGCACTTCACTTCAGCCAAGAAAGTGAATTTCCTGAGTGATGTATCAGTCATGAAAGCATCACTGAGGAAGCCAGGACTGCCCTCCCCACAGTGTGAGCTGAGGCCCCTGCTCTTGTTTCCCAGGCAATATACAGGGGGGAGTTGGAATGAAAGAGTCAAAACTGTGGTGACCACTAGGGCCAAGTCAAGAGAGAAGAGCAGGGTTTATCCCCATGGCCTCAGTAAAAGCGTAAGACAGGCCAGGGGAATGGACAAGGGTGATTAAACTTTTAGCCATTCCCTGGGATGTCTTAAAACATTGGTTCTCAGCCCTGGGCGTGCTTATTAGAATTACCTAGAGAGTCTTTCTCTTCCAATGTCTGTGCCCAGACCCCGCCTCAGAAAAACTGAACAGAATTTCTACGTATGAGACCTAGGTATCAGCATTTTTTTTAAATAGTTGGTCTGGTGATTCTAATGCATGGCAAGCTGAAAATCACTAGTTTCAAACACGGGTCACAAATCTAAATGCCTGCAGGTAACATATTAGGAATAAAGTTAAGATAAAGAATAGAGAGAGGAGCCAGTGGCAAATTAACCTGTGCAGTATCACCCAAGAGTGTAGCTGCTGTTGAGCTTCGGCCAACTATTGTCATGTAGAAGTATGATGCCATTTTTGCCAGTACTTCTGATTTTTCAATGTGGGTGAGTCATTTTTAAAAATTGGGTTATATGATACATGGTACAACACGGGTGAACCTTGAAAACATGCGAAGTGAAAGAAGCCAGACACAAAAGGCTGTATTTTGCATGAGTCCATTGATATGAAATGTCCAGAACAGGCAACTCTATAGGAACAGAAAGCAGATCTGTGGTTGTTAGGGGCTGGGGAGGGGAGAACTGCTTCATGGGTACCAGGCTTCTTTGGGGACAGCGAAATGTTCTGCAATTAGATAGTGAGTTGTGCTTGCACGGCATTGCAAAATGTATCAAAAGCCACTGAATTGCCACTTTAAAGTCTTTAAAATGGTGAATTGCATGATATATGAATTTTACCTCAAAAAAAAGTGAGGAAAAATTGGGTTGTTTGGACCAACTCAGAGCAGGCCAAGCAAAGCCCTTTTATAGGAGCCAGAGTGGAACCTATATTGTAAAACCACATGGAGAAAAAACAGAATCCACAAATTGGGCTAATTTTTTTAAAGCCAATCTAAGGCCATAATGTATATCTCCACATCTTTTTATGTCTCTGTGAAAACTGGTAGCGAAGCTATGCCTGCTGTACCCTTTTCATCTTAAGTCAGACACAACCTGTTCTTTTTTTCTTGATAGGAGCTGATGCAGGGCTATAGAGCTAAGTGCACTTGGCTTTGCCAGCCTATAAATAGAAGTAGGAACCCCTGAGGTGCAGAACAAGCTGGCTGATGAAACCAAGGCTTGCTGCTATTGCTCTTTCTTACTGCCTCCTGACTGAGAGTAAGAGAGGGAAATGAAACAAACAAATAAACAAACAAAAACCTAATAACTACATTCATTCATTGTTTCTCCTTTATCAATTTATTCCCCAATGACTCAGTTGAATTCACAAGCCATAATTTTTCATCCCTTTCAGTGGGGTTTGTTACTCTTACTTCTCACAGCATGTTAAAATCATTACTTCTGTGAGGTACTGGCCGCAGTAAAGACAATGAGTAAGAAACAGTTCTTCAAAGAGAGTTTGATGTTTCACTAGTCTTTTCTGGCCTGGGAATATATTTCAAATGGCAATGGTTCTTAGAGCTCCCCCAAATCCTACCTTACTACAGATCAAAGTGAGATATTACTAAAAGCAAAAATAGAATTTCCCATTGTCACTTAGTCTTCTAAATATTTGGCCATGTTGCAGTTTTGCATGAAGATTAAAAAATGAATGGATTTTACTGCAGGTTAGATTCAGACTTCTTACCTGAATTCTCTGTAGTTTCTGCTAATATATTCAGCTAAAATCTTGCTGCACTGCAGGCAGCCCTTGAGGATGTAAAACTGCTGGTACAACAGAACTGCTTGGCTGGGACTTAACAGCTGAAATGAAGCTGAAAGTCCCTTTACCACTTGCTTCACAGTACCAGCCACAAAAGTCACCTAAACAAGGAAAATGCAGTCGCATGTAGGCTGCATGCCACCCATAAGAGCACCTATTTCAGCTGGAGCCTCAACTAGAAATTGAGGCTGAAGCCCTCACCACCCTTATGCCAGCGCCTTTGCACTATTTCTCATTGAAATGGTACTCAGAGCATGAGACTATAGGCCATTGGGTTTACCGGTTGCCCCCTCTACAAGCAGGGTCAGAACAAGTACTGACTGTCAAGGAGTTTGGCTCCAAAGGGGAAAAAGAACATTGGAAACAGAAGTGGGGACAGAAGGGGAGGTAGGAAAGGTCTGTGGCCTCCTGCACTAGTAGAGAAGAGGGTTTCTCTTCTATTTTACTGTGAAAAACACATGGCTGTGGCTTTCCAGGACAGTCCCTCCAAGGCAGTGGTTCTCAAAATTCAGTGTGCATAAAAATCACCTCCGCAGCTCACTAAACATGCAGAATCCCTCTCCTCCGGAGATTTGGCATAAACAGTTCTGGTAGATTTGTTCCCTGGACCACACATTGAGAAACACTAAGTGAGAACGCAAAGAAAAAGAGGCTTGAAACAAGCAAGTGCTGTTGGTGTCCCTGTTAGCTGGGGTTTTTCATCTAAAGCACTTATGTTACCATTTCTCAGGGAGAAATTAAAATGGAAAAAGTAGCCTGGCTGGTGTAGCTCAGTGGATTGAGCGCAGGCTGCAAACCAAAGGGTCGCTGGTTTGGTTCCCAGTCGGGGCACATGCCTGGGTTACGGGCCAGGTCCCTAGTGGGGGCCATGTGAGAGGCAGCCACACGTTGATGTTTCTCTCCCTCTCTTTCTCCTTCCCTTCCTCCCTCTTTGAAAATAAATAAATAAAGTCTTTAAAGTGGAAAAAGTAGCAATAGTGTGAAGTTATTGGGTTCCTGCTTCTCACATATATAAAAAGCTGTCATTCACAGCAGAACCAAATATTTGAAAAAATAAATAAAAAAGAAGAACAGTGGATTTCATAAGTCTTTTGGGGAGAGGGTACATTTTCAAACTACTATCCATAAATGTAGGCTACTATGGAAAAAGAAAGGGACGTTAGTGCCCTTTCAAGCTCTAACAGCAAGTCACTCTACACATCCATTAAGTTAGTGTCAATTAACGCATCACCTTTCCTACTGATGTAGCCACTGACCCTTTCTAAGTAGGGCAGGTGGTTTGAAGTGGGTCTTCCAGATCCATTTACACATACTGACTAAATACCGTGTCAGGCAAATACAGATTGAGGTTAGAGAGCCTGGAGCAGTGGGACAAAGCAATGACTTTTGGGGGACCAAATTTTTAACTTTTAGAATTTTGCTCTAACCAAGTAAGATAATCAGCCAGAACTGACTGACAAGCAAGTGTATTCAATGATCTCAAGTTTCTTGACTTGCACATTTCTCTCGAATGGTCAATTTTGCCCATACTCTTTAGAACTGAGTTAATCCAGTGTCGGGGCGGGGCGCGTTTTGCCACCCTTCATCCTGACATGCTTTTTGGTCACAGACTGGCCTCATACTCAGCTCAGTTCCTTTGGTGAAGCAACCCTAGGGGTTTATAAAGAAACTTTACTATTGTTTGGAGTCCTTAGGACCCCAGATTTCACACTTCAACTCAGATGCTAGGGTCTGCAGCCACTGCACAGAAAAAAGTGTCTGCGTCTTGCACACAATGAGCTTCTGTTGCTGTGAATTACTGTAACTTTGACACTCCTCAATGTGGGCATGAGACTGGTTAGGGACTGTGTGCTGCTAAAGGAGCCAAGTTCATGGGCTCAATTCCAAAATAAGGTGGTTGGCTATGCTACTGACAAGTATACCCTCCTCTGGCTGAAGCCAGGTTTTTGTCACAGGGATCTGGCATGAGGATCTGGATTCCATAGGACAGGTTCGACATCACTATAGAAAGAGCTCACAGCAGAAACCCCCTAATGGTCAATGGGGGCAGGTTTGTATATGGAAAGAAAACATATTACCTCATGTCGAAACCTCCATTAGCAATGAAAATTTAGTTTGAATTATTACCTTTTGAAGAGGTTTCTAATTAAATGTATGTTGATTGAATGTATGGACACATGGATGAATAAAGGGAATCTAAGTTTGGGGAGATGAGATTAATGGATAAAGCCTGTATTAGAATTAATTCAACATCTATTTTATTGCACATTCATTATGTGCCTAGCACAATGGACAAAGCTCCTGTCCACATGGCACTTGGGGTCTGTTGGGGGAGAAAGATATCAGCCATGATAGACTATGGTAACAAATGTCACAAAATATTGGCTTTGCTTAGAACAGCAAAGGCTTATTACTTGCTCATACTTAATGTCCCTAATGGGTTGGCCCAGGGTTCTGCTCATTGTAGTTCCTGGGACCATATGGAATGTTGCCAGTCACTACTCCAGAAGGAGAAAAAAGAGTGCAGGGAAGCATGTACTGGATCCTAAACCTTCTGAAAAGAAGTGACACAGGCTACTTCTGTTCACATTCCATTGGCGAAAGCAAGAACAGAGACCCACCTAATTTCAAGTGGGGAGGGAAGTACAATCCTGGAATGCTGTGTCTGGAAGGAGAAAGAGCCAGAATTTGTTTAGGCCCTAATGGCTATGATAGGAAGAAACGAGTAATAACACAAACAAATGTGAAGTTCAGTAGTGACAGTCCTATGGAGGAAGGGAAGGAGGTGCCATGCTATGTCTATGTGTGCTATGATGGGGGAATCTGACTTAGAGGTCAGGGAATCATCCACCCAATTCACCCCAGGAAGGGGTACTGAGGCCTGAAGCATGAGTGGGAGTTAACTAGGTGGGAAAGGGAGGGAAAAGCATTTCAGACAGACAGACAGGTGGTAAAGATCCTGTGATAGAGTTGAGGGTGTTGGGAGTGGGCAGTGAATGAAAGACCCACATAGCTGGGAGAGTGAGGGATTAGATGAGGCTGAAGGACCATAATGTGCATGGCCTTACAGGACACATTAAGGAATTTAGTCTTTATTCATTGTGTCTTTATTTATTTTGAGCGATTTAAAGCAAGGGATGACATAATCATATTTTAATGATGTTTTATTATTTATGCTATTACAGTTGTCCAAATATTTCCCCATTCGCTCCTCTCCACCCAGCACCCCTACTCCCTTCAGGCAGTCTGCACACCATTGTTCATGTCCGTGGGTCATGCATATAGGCTCCTTGGCTCCTCCATTTCCTGTACTGTACTCTACATCCCCATGGGTATTCCATAACTACCTGTTTGTACTTCAAACCCCCCACCTCTTCACCCATCAACCACAACCCCCTCTCATCATTTTTTAGATTTAATTATTGATAGATATGTGTTCATTGTCATTTTATTGTTCATAGTTTTGATCTTATTCTTTTTCTTAAATAATTTCCTTTAACATTTCATATAATAAAGGTTTGATGATGATGAACTCTGTTAGTTTTTCCTTGTCTGGGAAGTTCTTTATCTGCCCTTCAATTATAAATAATAGCTTTGCTGGGTAGAGCAATCTTTGCTATAGGTCCCTGCTTTTCATAACTTTAAGTAATTCTTGCAGATCCCTTCTAGCCTGCAAAGTTTCTTTTTAGAGATCAGCCGAAAGTCTTATGGGAACTCCTTTGAAGTTAACTCTCTGCTTTTCTCTTGCTGCTTTTAAGATTCTCTCTTTAGCTTTAAACTTTGGCATTTTAATTATGATGTGTCTTGGAGTGGGCCTCTTTGCATCCATCTTGTTTGGGACTCTCAGTACTTCCTGGACTTGTATGCCTATTTCTTTCACCAAATTAGGGAAGTTTTCTTTCATTATTTTTT
>PVJI01001042.1:0-204068 GCA_004026765.1 Micronycteris hirsuta
AGCAATGTATGGTTGCCTCTCACATGGCCCTCACTGGGGACCTGGCCTGCAACCCAGGCATGTGCCCTGACTGGGAATCAAACAGGGACCCTTTGGTTCCCAGCCCACGCTCAATCCACTGAGCTACACCAGCCAGGGCCCAAAAGGTGTACTTTTTATATTTATCTCATTTAAGAATCACGATAGCCCTATAAAGTAAATACATCTGTTCCCATTTTATAGATGAAGCTGAACGAGATTAACTCGTCCAAGGTTTTGAATAACCTGTCTTTCTTTACTCCAATTCCGATAGTTTCCCTGTGTGTCACTCAGCTCCCATATTTAACTTCCAAAGACCAAGTTATTTTTCCTTCTCATTTTCATCTTTTCTTGGAGAAATTAGCCATAATTGTGGCATTCAAGTGCTAACAGCAATCCCTGTAATATAATTCACTAAAAACTGGAATTTAATGTGAATTGGGGTAATTCTGGGTACCTGCCAAAGGGACTGAGGAACAGTGATTGAGAAGCCGAAGGGAAGCATTCATAAACAAGATTTATGGGTAGGCCCAGATGGACTCATCGAAGAGTACAGCACAATATGGTAGATTGGAAGGGAAAACAGAGGCAGTCTTCTCAATGCGGTTTCTTCTCACTAGAAAAACACATTGTGGAACAGCTTAACTACAAAGACTGAAAAGAAAATTGTTTGGCCTTGGACTTGGTATTTAAATTTTCCCCAAAAGTCACATTCAGATATATTGAAGTAATAAATTTAAATATTACTTGAAAATATCTACTTATCTAATCCTTAGGTAGTTCTCCAGTTAAATGTGACTATTAATAGCTTTCCAGAACTCATTGACTGATTTTACTTTATTTCTGTTATTAATGTGAGTTATCTATAACCTGAAGTATGTATCAAATAGGACAGAGAAGAAAGAAAGAAAGAATAGAGACGTAGGAGCTAAGAAAAAAAACAAGAAATAGAATTAGGAACAAAGTGGCCGAGTCAAAGCATTACTAATTACATAGGAAAATATATCACAGAAATGGGATGTACTTTAGCATCTGTTTCCCTGTTGAAGAAGATGAGACATTTATCAGGTCATTAGTACTTGCATTTCATTGTTTTACCCAGAAAAAAATAGTGCAATAAAGGAATTTAAAATGGATCGCTATGGCTACCTTTATCAGTCCAGGAAAGGGTTGTTCAAAATTCTAAATTTGCTTTGTTCTTTATCACTTGATACTTTTCTAGGCATTGATTTGTGAATCCAACTTGCTTTTGTGTTCCAGAATTAGGTATTAAGGGAAAATATAAATCACTTGGGGAAGACTTAGGTAAAGAAATTTCATACATGGCTCTATGAATATTTTAATTAATTACTAAATTCAGTAATCAGTCATCATGACCTTGGAATAACAGACTAACCCTGAAGGTCACTCCAGAAGATTAGAATATCCTAATCTTTGTTCTTTTTCTCTTTTATTCCTCTCTCCAAAGAGTTGCGTGTTAAAGTTGAAATCTTCCAAGCAGTGGTCTCCAAAATGTTTGCTCATGCATTTCTGTTGATTAAAAAAGAAAAAACACTTTTTGTGACTACATCCCTAATATTAAGAGATATAAACTATTTTAGATAAATAGTAGCTTATATAACATATATACTTAATGTAATATACATACTATTAAAATGGTGACAATATAGATAAAAGAGAATGAATAAAAATTCTATTATTTTAATTTTGCCCTCTTCTTTGGAAGCCTTTTCTTATACTTTAATGTGTATATAACTCAGTTGTTAAAATTCAGATTTTGATCCAGTAGGTGATGCTGATATTGCATGTCCATGGAGCACATTTTTTAGTAGCAAGGCTCAGAATCAAATATCACATTTTATAAATTATTTCCTCCCATTTAGCATATTTCAGAAAATTTAGGAGCACATTCTTGGCCCAGGCAAACCTACCAAACTACTCATTGTCACGACTGGGGTTAGGCTGGCTTTGTTGGAAAGAAGATGTTTCAAAATGGATCTGTGCTTCCTCTCATCCCCTGACAGGGAGTTGGGCTCCACATCAAAATCTGGACATCGAGACGAATGACCTGATGGATAAATTCTTTTGGCTCCTGATCTCCATCCCCATAGCTTTCCTCCTGTGCTTGTGTTCGGGAGCCCTCTTTTTCTGGCTTAGTACTAACAAAGCTGGGACTCAGTGAGGTACTACCCTTGGTAAGAATATTTAAAGAGGTACAAAAAAAAACTCAGTAATCAAGACAGATACTAATATAATTCAATACTTAAATATTAAATCGGCAAACTAGGATTGGCCATCTGTTTTTATAAATAAAGTTTCACTGGTCCCAATATTCTTCCTCTTCTACTCCATGGGTCTCAGCACACTGCCGTGCCTCTGGGCTGCATCAGACACTTCCTAGATGTCCTCTGGCAGGTAATTATTAAAAGCAACTTTCAATAAACGAACTTAAAAAAAAATCTTTAGATCATAATGAAACCGGAAATGCCTGAGTTTGTGCTGCTGGTCACTACCAGAACCAACAAGCAGAGACAGGAATTGAATCTTTATGGGTGCTTTACTTAGATGGCTGGCAATCTGAGAAGAGGGTGGGTTTTGTACCCTAACAGACCACCTTAAATTCCATTTTAAACTAGCTCTTTTCATAAGGAGAAAAAAAGTGTAGGTAAGGGGTTTAGAATTCAGGGAAAAAATTAAGCAGATAAAAGTTGCAATAAAAGCTGCAGCCTTCTTTCATCTGTGTCCTGGGGGTGGTCTTTAGCTGTGTCCTGGGCTATGGAGTCTCACTCTGGAGTTCAAGGGCCCAGATACCATCTTGATTGCTTGCAGTCCTCCTGAGGCACGAAGGTGAAGGTGGAACTGCTTGTTGTCTCCTGAAGTCACGGGGGATCATACCTTCAATTCCTGGAACAATACCTTTTTACATGCATTGATTAGTAAGCTTATTAGCTCTTACCTAAAACTAAAACTTTCCAACTGTGGAGTCCCCTATCAATAAAACACAGTAGTTGGAGAAAAATTAAATCTTTATAACATCAATACTCTGAATTATTAAAAGCTGAGAAGGAAGATTTAAACTTTTGATTTCTTTTAATGGAATTAGACTGAAGGATCAGATAAATGGCCCCATTGATGAATGCGTTACCCTAGTTTTAATTTTAAATATTGCCTAAAATCTGTCCCACAATTTTTCTGCTGTAAGTAGAATGTGAGAGGTATCAGACTTGTTAGTGTTTCTACCTAGGCAATAGAAAGATTGCTTTAAAATATATACAAAGGAAAAGCTGCATTCAAACTCCGTACTACGAGATATATCAACATACCACTGAGTGACCCTAAAATCCATTCAATCACCCAAACAAAAATTTAAATGCATTTTTATTTTTTTCTGTTTATATTTGTCCACCTTCAATTGGTTGCTAAGTTATTTCAATTCTATTTTGTAAAGGCCCTTTGAATCTGCTTTTATGTTTTCTAATCTTTCCCCCACTGCACCCTCACCTTCTGCTGCCTGCAAGGTCTCTTCCAGAAGTTGGATTCCTCCAACTTCAGTTCGTTCTCCACGTTGCTACTAGAGTAATCCTTCTAAAACAAAGACCTAGTCATTTCATTTTATAGTTTTAGAACTTAGGAAGGGTTCCTGTCTTTAATCACACTGCCTAGCTTTATCTTCCACAAGTTCCCCTTTCTTTACACCTGAGGGGATGAAGTTTGTTACCTCCAAAATAAGCCTTTTGGGATATTGATTATTTTAAGCTGGTTATTTTTAAGAAACACAAGAATCAGGAAAAACCTTTGACCTTACCTTTAACTGCCTAGAAGGATTTTAGATAGAGGACCTGCTTTGGAAAGGGAGATATCATCACAAACAACTATAGTTTAATAGGAACTATGTGTGATAGGGAGAAACTTCCCAAGGTCCATTTGATCATGATTCTGTGTCCTATTGCTCAAGATGGCCCAGCAAACATTTCTTTACCAAACATTTGCTTTCCCATCTTCATGTGAATTGTCTTCCTGCCCTTTGAAGTCTCAAACCACAATCTCCACCCCACCCCATCCTTCTTAGCTCCAGAAGGGCATATAAACCTCAAACTCCCAATGTGTCCTCAGGTCTCATGTTCTTATGGAATCCCTACATGTACTTATTATTGAACGGGGACATTTTCTCCTGTTAATCTGGCTCATGTTAACTTATTTCTTAGCCTGGAAGAACTTAGAAGGAGGGATAAAAACATTTTTGTGCCCCCACGCCCACCATGGCCACTTTACACATTTTCTGCAATCACTGACAAAGATACACTCTCCTTATGGGAAATTATGGATTTCAAGGAATGTATAAGCTTGAAACTATTTGAGGCTTTTTGTTTTTATGGAAAGAGAGCTTAACTGAATATGAAACCAAGAAAAAAATTAGAACCAAATGATTAAGATGAAGTTGGAAATAAAGGTATAAAGGAGAGAAGGAAAGAAGAGGGCTGACCAGATTTTTGAGATTTAGATACAGCCACGCCTGAACCAGTCCACCTCTAGATAGACATCAAGATATCTTTATGTAAAATAATGAATTCCTTTTGTTTACCCAGACTAACTTGAGTTGGATTTTGGAGGTTTGCAACTAAAAGACTCCTCACCAATACAATATACCTGAAAACTAAAATTCCAGTGTTGTTCATGATTATAAAACTGGCATATGTGGCTTTCTGGGGGTTTTTTTGTTTTTATTTTTTTTTTATGTTGTTGTCGAGTTTGGTCAAAATGCAGAGCTAAAAACAAATTTCTTGGGGTGTAACAGATTGGGAGAAGGAAATAATTGTAGATAGTAAATAGTATTTATTCCCTATGAAGTTTTTTTCTTTTTCTTTTTTCTTTTTTGATTTGCCTACACTTTAGAACCATCTAAAACCAACTAGATACCAATACTTACAAATATATGGAGTTCGATATACATGCATTATATGTAGTCAAGACAATTGAAAATGAAAGAAAAATACCTTTCTCAGACTTTTCTTACTCTACTGGTCCTAATATTATGCAGAAGGGGAAAAACAAACAAAATAGAATTTATCTTCATTACTGTTTTCTATTTGGATCTTCGCTGAGTGGTATAGTGACCTTCATACTACAGACGCTCATAAGCCACCGGTCTTTCACCACCTGTTAATGTGGCCAGCTTGAAAATTCAGAGACTGGATGTACAGTGGGACTTTGCATTTATTACGGTCACAAGTGGAATCTCCAAAGCCAATGGGATTCACCATCTCAAATGATTCAACTGAAAGAAGCATATACCCTTGGACCATTTGCTCCAGCCTGAGCTATTAGGGAGTCTAAGAAAACCTGTGACTTTTGACTCCCTCTAACTTGCTGGCCACAGCAAATGCACTTGTGAAAATCAGTGGTAGCCATTTAAGCAATGCATCTGTCTTTATTTTAATTACTTTACTCTTTTATTCATCATAATCAACTACTTTAAAACCATGCCTTGTCCTCTGAAAAACCTTTTTCAAATATAATCAACAAATTGGCCACAGCTCACTTACTAGCAAAGTTAAAGACCCTAATGTTCTCTTCAACTGTCCAAAAAGTAAGTCTAGAGATGATGTTTGACCAAATCCTCTTGTATAAGACTTTTATTGCATTTATGGACTTTCTGTTACTGTTAAAATTTCATCAGGAAAGAAAATCCAGTGCTTTCATTTTGGACATCTACACCTCAAACTAGAAATCCTTAGAAAGCAATGCATGGTTCCTTTCGTGAACAGAACATGGTTTCCTCATCAGCAAATGGATAGTGCCGGCCATATGTTGGCTGTCCTGATACTATCGAGGCAGGGACTATGGCTGTCATTGTCATTAAGTGAGCCTGTGGACACACAGAGGATCACCCTCTACGTGTCTTCTTCTCTTATTTTCAGTCCCATACCTCTCATTAAGATGAGAATTCTCACTTCTCCTACATGTGACTTTCTCAGCAGCTTGCTGGCCTGTTCACTAGTTGGGTTGATTTATGATTTAATTTTATGGATGATATCACACAATTATCTCCAGATGGAATAATCAGGATGAAGAGCTGCCAACCAACATTAGGAATGAAACAGGTTCATCCAACACCAGCTATTTCTGCGCTGTAATTATTTTTTGTTTTGACTCCATAAATTTGTCCAGAGACACTGGGTATTCCTTTCCAGAGGGGCCTCATTTGTCTAATTCAAATGAGGTTATCTCACCCCAGTCCCCATATTTCCTCATATTTCTCTTATCAGTCTGGCATCCAACAGCGAGACTCATCAATGATGATTTGTGGAGCTAAAGATATACAAAATCTAATCGGCCCAGCTTGTGATGCACTCCCAGAATCATCTCAATGAACTGTGAATCTTAAAGTTTTGATTTACGTAAGCACATTGGTGAGACGAAGAAGCACAAGACAAGCAGAGTTAGTGATCTGCAAGATCCCTCATCACTGAAATCCACTAAGTATATCTAATCAAGTCAAAGTCAGAAGTATGAGCCCAACTGTAATTACTGTGTCTACAGCATTCACTGAGTCTTCCGTTGCTATGGGATCCTGTGACCCAAAGGACATTTTTTTTTAAATCCCACACTACAGAATTCTGAGGGATAAATTCGGCAAATTCTTCTCTATCTTTCTTGTTTGTTCCCAAGCATAAGAAAGATGCATGCTCATTCTAGCCCAAAAGCATCACAATAGCCCATAAATGCACCTTAACTATAACAGTCTCACAATTGGTGTTGATTCTTGCAAAAATAACCCAAACTTGCAACTGCAAAACATGTTACTAAAGCTATAGGTGCATTGCTTATTTATTTTTTTAATTCATGCAACAGATATTTCTTTTTATGTCAGACTGTTTTCAGGCTTATAGGCCATATTAAGTTTCTTTAGCCAACGAATAATGGAAATCTATTATAGTGTCTAAAGTAGGGAGGGTGGAAGTGTGGGGAATGAACTAATTAGGTGAGTTGTGGAGAAAGGATTGGAGCAGGCAGTGTTCTGTCAGGGTAGGTCCTAAACCAAGGGCTGACTAATTGGTGTATTTAGTCAAACCCTCCAGGTAATTCTGGCAAGTGCTAAAGTCACTGGAGTGTAACAAGAGTGGCTTTTTCAGATATCAGACAGACATTCTTATTTCCAATATAATTGTCTTTGTTTTAGAGTTGGGAGTGCTGCAAAAAGCTTTTAAAGTAACCTCAGAAAGCTTTCTTTCAGTTTCTTGAGCTATAAATAATCTCAATAAAATATTCCTTGTAGAGCAAAAGAAAGCTGAAAGAATTGTCTCTATCTGACGCTTCACTATTCCACCAAAATCAGGAAGATTTGTAGCATTTAGCTGCAAGAATTCACCAGGTCTTTGAAAAAGTCTCTCTAAACAATCATCAGGAATATACAATTGTTTATAGTATTTCTTTATAATCCTTTTTACTTCTGTAAAAACAAATAATAATGTGCTGGATGATGTGAATGATGTATTTCATCCTTCATTTTAATAGTTTGAGTCTCTTTCGTGGCGGTGTAACTGAAGATTTGTCAACTTTGTTGTCAATATTTTATCTGGAGTGCTAATTATTTCTCAGAAGAGGATTGCAAATCACACTAGTTCACATACTTCTAGCCCACCTTAAGTTTAGAACAATTTTTCTTTTTTAATTATGATATTTAATCCTCACCTCATTAAATACAGTGTCATAACTGGAGGAATAAAAATGGATCCTGGAGCACGCATCTTTGATAACCCTCATTTCCACTACTACATCAAGGAAGTGGTCGTCCCAACCTCAAATATTTCAGCGTTTGTACTCTGTTCCGCTGAATTCCAGATAAGGGATGGCAAAAACAATTTCCATGTTCCCAGTTACAACCCAATTTGGTAAACTGGAAACAGATGAGACGTGGCAGTTTCAGTGCCGTCCAGTGCCGGGTTGTCTTCTTTTATTAGGGGAAAAAGTTTGTTTCCTTTTCTGCTGGTTCCTTGTCTGTCTCAGGCACCGAGATCCAACTTCACTTAGAGGGGAACAGGGCATCCGTGCATTAATTCAACTTCTTTGGGTTGAGCATCACTACCTTTCTTGCTATTCTTTGGTGACTAGATACAGATGAGGGTATAGGAGAAGGAGTAAAGGAAAATATCATCAGATGACATAAATGATCAAAAATTAAGCTTCAAGTGACTGCATGGTCACTGTCTTAAAAAACCTGGATAAACTTAGTTTTAAAATTGCATGTCACTAAATAAAGCATATTTAAATTTGCTTCAATAATTAATTGGTTTAATAAATTCATGTCCAATATATTGTGGGCAAAAAGAATGGGTCTATTTGTCCTCATCTTTAAAGGGAGATATATTAGACATATGGGGTTAGTTTCTGCCTTCTGTGTTTTGTGAGAAACCAAACATCAGAAATATTTCCGTACTGCTAATTGGGAAGTAGAAAGTTCCCCAGTCCAGAATGTTCATCACAGATCGGCCAACAGGCCTAATGGACATCATTAGTGAGAGCATCTTCTAGCTAACTGTGCAAAGTGTCTGGCACAAGATGATAAAGCTACTGCAGCATGGCTTTGCAGGCTCAACCAGTAAGAAAAATGTTAAAGCTCCTCATTCCCAAAACACAAACCTGTCAGGCAAATTCACGCCATTAAATCAGGATTTCTCAGTCTCAGCACTACTGACATCTTGGGTTGGACAATTCTGTTATGGAGGAAGGAAAATGGTTTGTACACGGTCAGATGTTCAGTAGCATCCGTACCCTCCATCCACGATATATCATTAGGATGCTACCCCCACCCTGCCACACACATCAAATATGACAACCAAAATGTTTCCAGACGTTGCTCAATGTCCCCAAAAGGGAGCAAAAGTGCCTTCATTTGAGAATAACTTTTCTACAAGAAGAGGAGCATCAAAATTATTTGTTTATACTATACACTTCACTCTATTTTCTCTATTAGTTTGCTAGCGTTGCCATTTAAAAATACCACAAAATAGGCGGTTTAAGCAACAAATATTTATTTCTCATAATTCTGGAGTCTAGAAGTCTGAGATCAAGGTGATGGCAGGTTTGGTATTTTCTGAAGGTTCCCTTCTTGGTTTGCAGATGGCAGCGTTTGTCTGTGTCCTCACTTGACCTCTCTCTGTGCACATCCATTTCTCCTGTCTCTCTGTGCCCCATTCTCTTCTTATAAAGGCACCAGTCAGACTGGATTAAGGTCCTTCCTAACCACCTCATCTTAACTTAATTACCTCTTTAAAGGTCCTGTGTCCAAATAGTCATACTCTTAGGTCCTGAGCACTGAAGTTCCAACATGTGAATTTGGAGGGTGGAAAGCGCGAGGGGCACATTGGTCCATAAACATATAACTCTGAACAATCAAGTAGTGTTTGGGGATGCTGTTGGCTAGCAATACAACTTATGAAAAAAGAACAGGTAGATTGTTTGAGAAAGCCAGTATCATAGGCTCTGCTTTCTCAGCCTACCTCCCCCATCCTACCCCTCAACCCCTGTGGTACTGCCAACTAATGGCTGTTTCATTTTCTCAACTCATTTTAATTATAGAGCAGATTTTTCACACTGATGTTGCTTTTTTCTGTAACAGCATTAAGATTCACTCTATATGTGTCAAGAGGAAAGGAATGGGTCATCCTTTTTTTAAAATCTCCAGTAGATGTCTGGTAGGCATGACAGAGCTCTAGAGGCATGGCAGAGCTTCTTGATCCCTACAACCTGGTCAAATTGGTTTGCTTTTGGAGCTCACACTCTCACTAAAACCTTCCTGATGGAGGTTATAGCACCCCTAAGGAACTAATTCCACAAGGATGTTCTGGGGGGTATTCATGGCAGAGTCCAAGACCCAAGCCCTTCTACTAATTTTTGATTCAACCTAGTTCCCTATATTTAATCAGTTTCCTCTTAACAGTTAGAAAGACTTATGTTTTGTGCAATTGAAGCCCAATGTACCCAAAGCTGTACGATACAATTAAAAATGGTCAGTTTATTACTTCTTGTTGGGTTGCTATTTCATAAGTAGACTATACTGAAAAGAGAAAAACATACATATAAATCCCTATTTCTTTTTGGCCTTCCAGAGCTAGTAATCTGGCTGTCTCCTACGTAGCTAAAATACAAGGAATGATGTATGTTTGTCCTTTGAATAAGCCAAATTCTGACCACAGTTATAAAAAAGGTCGCACTGGTATAAGTAGTATATAAAATCAATATTTAGGATTTTCATGGTTGAAAGTATGGACAGGGGACCAGAAGTCAAAGAAGAAGGCAATGGAATTTGGCTAACTGAATGCCTATAGGAGGTAGAGCTAAGGGAGCAGGTAAAGATAACTTGGATAATGCACTTGAGAGATGGGGAGAATATAGATGAAGAGATGCATTTGGGTTTGCAATAAAGATAATAAGCCCAGATTTAACATGTTCATTAAATCCCAAGTTCTGTTAAAGGGGAAAGATGTTTTCCCTAGGAATGAAAAGATTTTTTTTTTTAAAGATTTTATTTATTTATTTTAAGAGAGAGGAGAAGGGAGGGAGAAAGAGCAATGTATGGTTGCCTCTCACATGGCCCTCACTGGGGACCTGGCCCGCAACCCAGGCATGTGCCCCGACTGGGAATCGAACCGGGACCCTCTGGTTCCCAGCCCGCGCTCCATCCACTGAGCTATACCAGCCGGGCGGAATGAAAAGATTTGAGCCAACTGGGAATATTAACTGAAAGACTTATGGAATTGCTCACCTAAAGAAAAGAGATGAGCCCTGGCTGGTGTAGCTCAGTGGATTGAGCGCGGGCTGGGAACCAAAGGGTCCCAGTTCGATTCCCAGTCAGGGCACATGCCTGGGTTGCAGGCCAGGTCCCTGTGAGGGCCCTCTCTCTAAAAATAAATAAAAATAAAATCTTTAAAAAAAAAAAGAAAAAGAAAAGAGATGAGGTCAATAATCAAGATTCTAGGAAAGGAAAAGTAAGGAAGAAGTCAAAAAAGTCAAAAATCAGTCCATCAAATAAAAGCACATGCTAACATATGGACGAGATCCAATAACCAAAGTGAATGAAAGCAAGTGAGAGAGGATGGAGGGGGCGGGGCAGGGTCATTGCCATGGAAACACCAAGCATAGGGATACTAGACTTAAGCCAGGACATTTTCTTCACAAGGACCCTGCGCTTTTGTCCAGGTTAACAGCCTTAAAGAGCAGAAATGGACAAG
Organism: Micronycteris hirsuta; assembly: GCA_004026765.1. NCBI lineage: Eukaryota > Metazoa > Chordata > Mammalia > Chiroptera > Phyllostomidae > Micronycteris > Micronycteris hirsuta. The sequence continues at coordinate 11,250 of PVJI01001042.1, forward strand.
GTGACAGCAGAAGTAGCTTAGAGAGAGTATCTGCAAACAATTGACAATGAAGAGCTCGGTCTTTAGAATGGTTAAGTTTACAGATTTAGACTTTGGAGCCATTCTCATGGAGGTGATAGTGGACATCACTGATGACAAAACAGAGAGAGATATGCACACCCTCACATTAATGCAGTGGTAGGTAGAACACTCAGTGAAGGATTCTGGAGATAAAAGGACATTCAGGACAGTCCCTTTTATGGTGCGTCAAGAGGCAGAACTGCAAGTAGCTAAGGATGGTTGACAGCGTCAAATACAGCTGGAAGGTTGAAAATGAGATGGTTAAATGACCATTGGACATTGTTAACTGAAAGGTCATTTGTCATTAGTGACCTTCAAAGAGAAAATTTGAGTAGCAGGGCCTGAGTAAAAGAAAAAAAAAACTAAGGGATTGAGGAGGTCACAAATGGTATTAAGAGAGTCTATTTTGGGCTTCCAGCTTAATCATCAGGCAGGGATCAAAAGTTGAAACTATTTTAGTTCATATTTCTTGGCAACGGATGCCCTGGACTCCTGCATTTTTCTTGTAACACTTTTTTTTGTCTTAAAATAATTGACTTTACCTTTCTCTTGGTTGAAAGGTAAAACCAATGCTCTTTAAAATAACATCCGATCTATTGCAGCTGGACAGGAGGTGGAAGATGCAAGGAATACCATTCCTGACAAGATGATGAAAAAGTTTGGGTCTCTCAGTGCTTCTAGGGCACATATACTGACATGCAAGAGCTCAGAAAGGGAGAAGAGGAGATCATCTTCCAGTGATAACAAGGTTAAGAGCAAGTTTAAACTGTCAGGTTGATTTTTATCTTAAAGGCCTTTATTTTCCTACCCACTAATAAAATCTTTCATGTTAGCGAGGGGTAGGGAAGAATGGAGTTAGCAAGAAATTATGAATTTCGGGGCCAGGGAGGACATTATAGTTCTATAACCTTGGCTAGAACGCCCATTTGGAGGCTGACCAGGAATGTACATTAGCCCAGCTCCCATAGGCTCCCCTTGGGCAATATAAATTCAGACATATTAGAAGATGTTAGCCAGACTTGTCTCTGTCTTTTGTTACATTAACATAGAAACACAGCACTCAGGTAATGGGCACTGAAAAAGAAGTCCTTATGGTACTGTTGGGAACTAAAGGTCAAAATGAAAAGTTGTATCTTTCTATAAGTGTATGTATATATGTACATGTGGGTATATGTGTCTCTGTAAATATATATGGACGTGTTTTGCTTGGACCTCAGGACTGACTCCTTCTTATCACTCAGGTATTGGCCTAAAAGTCATCTCCTCAGTGGGGCTTTTCCCAACAATCTCATCTAAAGTAGCTCCACCACCCCGTCTCTCATTCATCATAACATTACCCTGATCATTTTCTTTAGTGTTTATCACTTTCTGAAATTATCTTGTTCATTTTTTTTAATTGATAGAATCATGTCCCCGTATCCACGGGAGATAGTTCCAAGTCACCCAGTGGGTGACTGAAACCATAGATAGTACCGAACCCAATACATACTTTTTTTTTCTTTCTATACATGCATATCTTTCACTTAAAAGAAGCACTTTATCATTTCTCTTTGCCATATCTGACTTGTCAGTATCACTACTCTTGTGCTTTGGGGCCATTATTAAGTAAAATAAGGGTTACTTGAACACAAGCACTGTGATACCACCAAAGTGAACCTCATAACCAAGGTGGCTGCTAAGTGACCAAAGGGCAAGCAGTGTGTACAGTGTGTGGTCACTGGAGAAAGAATGATTCATGTCTGGGGTGGGACAGAGCGGACACTGCAATATTTTATCATGCTCCTCAGTACAGTACTCACTTTAGAAATGATGAGTTGTTTATTTCTGGAATTTTCCATTTAACACTTTCAGACCTTGGATGATCATGGGAAGCTGAAATCATGAAAAGCAAAACTGCGGATAAGAAGGCACTACTATTGTATCTTTGTCTCTGCATTTCCAGTGCCTATGACAGTGTCTGGGGCATAGGAAGTGATCAATCAATAATTTTTAAATGAATATGCCCAACTAGTAACAGAAGTTATCTCTTAGTTGGGGATGACACTCAGGGGGTTAAGGAGAGTCTTTCTATTCTGGAAGAGAATGGAATATACTATAGATAAAAGCAAGACATTAAGGAGAAAAGAAAGAAAAAGTAGCTACCTGATACAATGAGAACAAGAGCATTGGTTTAACTTTAGAAGAAAACAGAAAATTCATTTGGATAGAGGGGCAAGGGAGAAGGAGCGTGATAATGAGTAAAGATTCAATAAAGTCTGAGAGAGAGAAGTGAAATACTGGAGAAGTTTTAAGAAAGAGGGAATTTGAACACTTCAAAAAGAGTATTTTCTATAACACCTTACCTCTACTAGTTTGTATTATTTTCTTTCTTTAGAAAAGAAGTTCTGGAGTAACTGGCCTTGGTTTTCATAAATAATACTAACAGATGATCTTGGGTCCCCTCTCTCTGGGGTCCTCCCTCCTTTCTCTAAGTAGCCCTGGGACCCTGTTGCTCTCTCTATCCTTAGGCAGGTTTCACATTTCTTTTCAATTGTGCCCCTGAATTTTCTAAACACTAAAGTCAAAATAATTAATCATCTCTATTCACTTAGTGAAGTCACCACTTTAGCTTGAGTTCTGCCCAGTGCAGCTACAGGCGTGTCTAGCCACATGGTGCAACACAGAGGGCTCGTCGGAGTAAAGTCACCAGCTTCTAGGAGAAGAGGAATCAGGTGGGTGGTCTGCTGAAGCGAAAGGGTTGAGAATACAATATGATGTTTTCACACATGTTGAGTCCAAAACAGTGATGAGCAGCAGGCAAAAATTTCTATTTATAGGTCTTGCATTCTGTCCTATTACCTATGGCTCTGTCCCTCCACGAATACCACATAGTCTGGGTTACTGCAGGTGTTCTGTAAGCCTTAACATTAGGTAGAGTGATTTCTGCCACTTTGTCCTTCTTTGTCAAAATCATTTTAGCTATTCTAGGCGCTGTGCTTTTCCATATAAATTTTATGATAATCTTGACTATCTCTAGAAAGAAATTCTGTAGGATTTTGAGAGGAATTACACTCAGCCTATAGATCAATTTGGAGACTTGATATCTATAACATAATATGTTGAGTCTTCCAATTCATGAACACAGTACATTTTCATCTTGGATTTAACAGCATTTTGTAATTTCCAGCACACAGAACCTGGACATTTTTTTAAGTGTACACTTAAGTGCTAGAATGATTGTAGTAGTATTCTGTTTTAATTTAAAATTCTGCACTTTATTGTTAGTATATGGAATAATCAGTTTTTGTTTTTTAATCTTTTATTTGGCAACCTTTATGACTCACTAATTCTAGGGGTTTTTGGTTTGTAGATTTCTTGATATTTTCTATGTAGTTCATCATATCATCTACAAACAGGGGCAGATTTATTTCTTCCTTTCCAGTCTTTATGGTTTTAGGTTTTGTTTTTTTTTCTCATTACAGTGGCTACAATTTCTAGTACTTTATTGAATAAATGGTGAGAGCAGACATCATTGCCCTCTTCTTAGTGTTAGGGGAAAACATTCAGTCTCTCCCTATCAATAAGAAGTTAGCTATAGAAGTTTTGAAGATGCTTTCTATCAAGTTGCGGTAATTACCTCCATTCCTAACTTGCTGAGAGTTTGTATCATGAATGGATGTTAGATTTTGTCCAATGTCTTTTCTGCATCAACTCACATAATTCTATAATTTTTCTTCTTAGACTATTGATATAATGGTTTATTCAAATACATTGATTGATTTTCACAGCTAGATCTTACATAGCTAGAACAAATCCCCCTTAGCAATGGTGTATAATTCTTCTTAGTAATTATTGGCTTCAGTTTGCTAATATTTTGTTGATAATTTTTGAATCCAAGTTCATAACAAGTATGTATTATGCAAAGGTGTTCATTCTATGAAATGCATTAAAAGTAAATTTAGTGGAAATAAGTATGCCATTTCAAACCACATTTAAACAGAATAGCATTCCAGGGCTCCAGTCATGTTTTTGGCTGCCTGTGGAAACTTTTGTTGAGGTCCTAGAACGGAAATTTACTGAATCTAAACTAAAATTTCTCCCTTTTCCTTCTTTAAATGACATTGGAAAAATAAAACAATAACCAAAGTGCCATAAAGAGTCCCAGTGGAAAGGCAAGTGAAACTACTATTTTAAAAGTATGAGATAATTTTTTTTTTGCAATACAATTATATGAATTGCTGGCTGAAAATTTGGCGTACAACTTGGCTTTTTTCTATAATAGAAAGCAGAAATTTATCTGCAAGTAAAACTATTGTTAAAAGTAAAGAAATTTGGTGGGGGGGCTTCCTGCTTGAGATTCCTCATATACAGGGAGATCATTAGGCACATGCTGGGATATTATGGATTATTGAAGATTGGGTCAGGGATATAGGTGATAGCTGCAATTTTGGCAGCCAATGATATCATTCTTGGGAAGATGCCAATCAATAGAATGGATTAACACTGGAAATCATTGTCAATCTGAAGAGTCAATGCTGGGATTGTAAAAACAGGTAAGAAAGCAAATGAAAAGACTTTGCAAAGAGGGTGAGAGGGAGAGAGGAAGAGCATAGGAAAAGAAACATGAAGCTACCTGAGCTTATGCTGCAAAGGGTTACAATAGCTTTACCTAGAATGTCTATGGCCTAAGTATTGGGTGGAAACATCGTGGTGATGTGGATGCTCTCCAGGAACATTTTGTGTGAAATGCATGCACAACTCCATAAATACAGACCCATCTCTTCCTCCTACCTGGACCTAGAGCTGTTTAACATCAAAACTTCAACCGTATCTTTTATATCACCTCATCCTCTTGCAACCTGGATTCTTTCTCAAGCATTTTTTTGGCCTTCTCTTTTTTTTCCTTAAAGAATGAAATTTTTATTGTCAATATAAACAGAAGTATTATTTGCATAGAATTAGAGTTCATAAGTGATTGCGCAAGTATTAACTAAATGATCCTCACAAGAGCTCTATGAAGTAGATCTAATGGGTTCTCATACCTACTTTATTACAAATTAAAGAAAGGTAATTTATTGAGGGAGTTCATTTTAAAATGCAAATGTCGCTGGAAATCAGTAGCTATGTAATACTTCAGAATGAAAACAAAACAAAACAAAACAAAAACTGGACAGGTGACTGCTTAAAATGCATGTGAGAAGAGATTAGGGTATGGAGGATGAGAAAGTGCAGGAAAGTGACTTTTTGAACTTCATAATTTGCCTGGGACCATCCCTGAGTGAATTCTAGCGCCTTGGGGCAGGACTGCGCTCAGAACTTTCTTCCACATGAACTGCACAAAAATTCCCCAGCATCCCTGGCGGTGTAGCTCAGTGGATTGAGCGCTGGCTGGGAACCAAAGGGTCCCCGTTCGATTCCCCGACAGGGCACATGCCTGGGTTGCGGGCCAGGTCCCCAGTGAGGGTCATGTGAGAGGTAACCATACATTGCTGTTTCTCTCCCGCTCTGACTCCCTCCCTTCCCCTCTCTCTAAAATAAATCTTAAACAAAATCTTAAAAAAAAAAAAAAAAAAAAATTCCCAGCATCTCTCCAGATTCCCTGTTGATGCCATCTGGAGTTCTGAAGAAGAGGAAGTAAAAAAAATAAAATAAAAATTCTCCCTTTTAAATGTCTGTAGTATTTAGGCAGGATGATTAGGCTTTTGTTTAATTCAATTACTGTAAAAGGCTTGCTTTCTCCACCTAGCGGCCAGCAAAAGGAGACTTCCATCTCCATGGAGATGAAAAATGCAGGAAAGAAAATGCAACAGAACACCTGGAGTGACAGCAGCTATGATTTTTTGAGTATTTGTGCAGATACTGTGCTAAGTGCTTTATATACATGACCAATTCCCACACCTGGGAGACGGGGCCTGTCGTTCCTCTCATTGCCAATGTACTGAAGCAAAGAGAAGTTAACTTTCACAGCTAACGTCACTTGGCCTAGTTCACATAGTTCTAATGTGCATAGCCAAAATTTTAATCCAACTTTGTGACTCCAAAGCTAGTTCTCTGTTCTATTTTTTAAAATATGTTATTGAGTATGCTATTACAGTTGTCCCAGTCCCCCCCCCACCGCGCCTTTGTTCCCCTCTGTCTGGCACTCCCTTCCATCCAGCAATCCCCCCCCTTAGTTCATGTCCATTGGTCATGCATATAAGTTCTTTGGTTTCTCCATTTCTTATGCTATTCTTAACCTCCCTCTCTCTATTTTGTACCTACCATTTATGCTTCTTTTTCCATGTCCCTTTTCCCCTATTCTCCCCCTTCCCCCTCCTAGACAACTGTCAACAACTGAATCTAAAACAACAAACTACGCAAACAACCAGAACAGGAACAGAATCATAGATATGCAATTCTCTGATTTATTAATAAATTTGCTTCTAGACTACATGAATGCTAAACATTCTGTGATCTTTTTTGAAATCAAGTCAGATGACATCTATCAGTCATCAAGCTTAGCAATGAGGCCAGATAGAGGGAGAAGAGGATGACCTAGGACTGATGGGGGAACTCCAAAGTGTGTGCGTGTGTGTGTCTAAGGGGAGGGGATTGTTTATTTCAAAAGGACACTTTTTCAATTTTTATTATTAAGTAGTTATAGTGCTGATTTCTCTTTCTTTGATTTGTCTCCTGAACAGAATACCTTAAAAGAGTACATTTCAAGCCAGGGAATCACCTAGCACAGACAAAAAATTCCACAGAAACCTCACCAAATAACAGAGTTGGGTGTGCTGAAAGAAGTTACAAAATATGCATAAAATATGCAGCCTATGGATTGCAGAGAGAGAAAGAGAGAGACAGAGAGACAGAGAGAGAGAGCTCACTGCCACATAAGGTAACCAGTATTCCCCCTCGTTGAAAGAACCCGATTTCCAAAAGTACATATAATTCAAAAAAATGTATCTATACTGCTCAAGATTTCTCCAGCACTTACAGAAACGAAGCAAAATGAGATGGTGCATTGAGTGGTGGTTGCTTCAGATTGAGATCCAAGAAAACATGATGAAATGGATTTCATTTGCTCAAATAATTGGTGAAACCTATGTGTTTCTTAATTGCTTGTGGGACGTATGATCCATTCTGTAAGTAGATAGGGAGATAGAGAAAGGGAAAATGAAGCTTATCTCTCTATCCATGTCACATTTTATTGATTTGTTTAATAGCTTCTGAAACTAACTCGCAAATGAATGAATAAGCGAATGAGTGAGTGAATGAATGCCTAAAGTACATTAAATGTGAGACCCTGAAATGCACTTGCCCCTCTCCCTGACATCTTCCTGGAATCACCTTTCTCGTTTGGCTGGTGTTTGATACAGAGCAATGGGGTTTCTTGTTAAGGAAACCTTCTTCGAAGTTACGTAGGCAGATCCGACTTTCTCACCTTGAGGCCAGTGGTCCTCAAAGTGTTGTCCAGGGTTTTCTGTTTCAGCATCCTCTAGAACCTTGTTAGAAAGGCAAATTTTCAGGCCCTGCCCCAGATCTATCGAATCAAAAACTCTGGAGGAGGGACCCAGCAACCTATGATTTAACGAACCTCGCGGGCAATGCGTATGCCTGCTAACCTTCAGGCATAACCTTCCAAAAGCAAGGGGCAAGGCCTATCACCCAGATGACATAAAGGAACACATTACTCTCTCAGTGTTTTCAGATAGCAGGACTACTCCAGGAATCAGATGCATTCTGAATAGGGAAAGCGCAAATTGTCTGTGGTTAACTTTCCACAATCAAGAGCAGGTTGAAATAAATGCGCGAAATAAAGATTAAATTGAGTTGGAGAAGAATAAAATACTGCTCTTTGCTCATCTAATTTTGTGGATTGAGATTGTATCTACCATACTATATTGCCCCTCTTAATCACTGACCATTAAGTCTGCTGAGGCCCATAAATTATAATTAAATCATTGCAAAGCCCTTCTGGCTATCGCAGTCAAACACACTAAATAAATAAACGAACAAATAAATATTAAAAAAAATAATGTGTGAATCTCATGGTAAGTGACCTAATCATTAGGAATGCATATCATGATTACAGAATTGCTGACATTCCATGAAAATACATTTATCTTTAACCACAAATCTGAGTTTCCATTAAGAATGTAACTGTATGTTCCCTATCTTTTCACTCCTAGATATTATTGGTATTTTCCTTAGGGTGAGATAGCTATAATCATTGTGCTTTGTGATTTTACATATAAACACACTTAGGAAAATGTCAGTACAATAAAATATTAAGATATTAACTTCATTACATGGACAGATATAACTTTCCTTCCCTAAAATCTCAACCACCCAACAGAGAGAGTCTTGGCATTAGCGATTCCTATGTGTGAAAGGAAACTGTTTATATGCATGAATTTAAGATAGACCCAAATTCACTGTTCAGACATTAAGTAAATTACTTCTACTCTTGGGGCCCTTTCTGACCCAGAAGAGCCAAGATAATAACCTTCTCCTCTTCCAAAGGAGACCCAGACTTTACTCTCTGGAGCAGCTGAACTAGAGGTGCTCTGGAACTGGGGCACAGGGAAGCGTAGAAGGTGGATGTGGGACATAGAGTACAATCATGACAATTAAATGTCCTGTGCTCATGTTACTTGCTGCCAGGCATGTGTCACCTTTTGCCCTACTCAGGCAGGAATTGGGAATATTTTTTCCAGAAAACCAGAAAGACTCCTGGGCAAAGACCTTCAGAGACTGATCTCTGAGTGTCTCTCAGCCAAAGTTGTTCCACAAGCAATCACTTGTTTTGCAGCCCATCCCGGCACACAGTGCTTCCGAACAAACAGCTTTTTGCGTGCTCGACTCTTCAGTTAGAATGACAATCAACCATTTGAAGAAACTCTTTGATAGATGAGAAAGAATCCAAAGTAAACAGAAATGGAGAACTATAAACAATCCTGAGCTTAGATCTGCCATGTGCTAGGCAGTTTTCAAAGTGCATCAAAGGAAGTATATCTCCTATTTTTGCATTCAATTTGTAAGTAGCCATCATACCATTCCTGTCTAGTAATAAGAACAAGGAAACTAAGGCATTGGGTTTTAAATGATTTGCCGATAGTGGCCAGCCAGGAAGTGTCAAAGCCACTTCCAACACTTATAGTCCCTTCCCCCCATGCTCTGTGAATTCTAGCTCTGTGACTCTGTTCCATGCCCACCTTCCCTTCTCCAATTTTCTTGCAGTAATTATATTTTGAAATAATTAAACACATTATATAGTGTCCTGTTTCCTTATTGCCTGTGCACAGCTATTTAGAACGTTGTCATGTCTACATAAAATGCTAGGGTACAAGTAGTGTTATTTCCAGTTTAATTAGCTCTTCTGCTGCATTAGTCCATCATTTTACTTTGATAGCTGATCCAGGTTGTAAAAGATACCATTTTCTCAGCTTTTCAGGGAAATCTGGCAGAGAGGTTTACTTAATTAACCTTATCCATTACGTGTAGATTAAACTCCCCAATTTTCTAAGAGTCCTCTTGGGCATTAGTGGAGATAGTTAAGGGGCTTTTATAATTCCAGTGGTAAAACAGGAGACTTTTTTTTTCCTCTGAAGAAAATAGACCTTTTTCTTCACTAGTTGGAGGGACATTTTTAAAAGAAAGGAAAAACATCTTTGTGGCTGTAAGTAGCATTTCAGTTTAGCAGCAAGCAGATGTCTCTCTGCTGAATAATCTCAGAGACTAAGATGAGAAGGATCCCCCGCAGGAAGTAATTAAAACTTGACAGTGTGGACATTGGAAACAGACTTCCAATCTAGAATTATGGGCCAAATCTCTCGGAAGTAATTTGAGACAAAGTTTAAGATTCGCTATAAGTTGAAGACAATATCACTGCACTTGATTCTCCCCGGAATTATTAACGAAAGATGTGTGTGTATCTTTAAGAACTGTTGATTGTTTTATTCTATTGTCTCTAAGGAAAAATCATTTTAGTTGTGATTATTTTAAATCCTGTATGTATGTTCAATCCTATTCATCTCCTTAGCTGTCATGCAGCGGGACTGACTTTGATTTAGAATTGTGTGACTGTGGCACACGATTGTCTCACAATAGCACTGAGCTTAAAGTTAGACTTCAAGAGTCCAGCCCAGAAAAAATAAATAATTTCCTACATTTCTATAGCACTTTATAATTTACTAAATGTTTGCTATACTGCCTTGATTGATCCTCAAAATAATCTTGTGAGCTCGATCTAGAAGTACCCCAAGTAGGTCACAGTCAATGCAGGAAACTTCGAGCTGGTTATAGCATTGCCAATAAAACACAAGAGATGAAAATACAGGATACCCAGTTAAATATGAACTTATCGTAAATAACTTTTTGTATAAGTATGTCCCATATAATATCTGGGACATGTCTACAATAAAAATGTATTTCTATTCATTGCTTATCTGAAATGCAGTTTTAACTAGGCATTCAGTATGTATCTGGCAGCCTTAAGCTACCACCAATGAATCAATGTAATGAATATATAAAAATAAAATATATTTGCCCAGTATCTCTTTATTAAAATGCCCCCTTCTTTATTCTTAACTAGTGTGATTAGTTTCAAAGGCTGAGCAGCAGAGCCAAGGCCTAGCCAATCAGAGGACTTCATTATCCCGCCTTAGTAATTACTTAGCGATAAGCATGTGACTCAAGCTGTACTAAACAGCGAGACCCCTGGGAGACCCCTGGGACATTTGGTGAAACTTGAGAAGGAAATAGCCCTTTCTCACTGGATTGCTAAATGCCAGGACAGTGTGAGTTTAGAACTAGTCGAGGGGATTCTGAGAATGAAGCCAGGTCAGAGAAAAGGAGATGTCAGAGGGAAACTGTGGATTTGTAAAATTATTTGAGACTCTGATTCCAGCTAGACTTGAACCTAGGTACAACCCTCAGTGTTTAAATTGGGCTTTTGTCACTTACAACCACAAGGTTTCTGAGTCTCACCCTGAGATTTGTCACCGCCTTCCTAACTCGCCCGTTAAACAGGATCCCCTGACACTCAGACTTTTATGCACAGCATTACCTGCTCCTTCTTGACACCTAGACCTTCTCTTGACCTTCATCCCCACCCCCCAGATCCAGAGACAGGAAACCACTCAAGAGCAGGACTCCTCCCCAGAAGTGTGACTTTTGGAATATATGGAAATACGCTCCACTTGGACCAATTTACTGCCTGCCTCCTAGAGAGCTCCAAATCATTCCTCTAAGACACGAGGCAGCAAGCTTCTTCTGCAATGGGCCAGAGAGTAAATATTTTCAGCTTTGTAGGTTGTATGATCTCTGTCAGGGTCATTCAACATTGTTTTAGTGTGAAAGCAGCTACAGACAGTAAGAAAAGGAATGCGTATGGCTACGTTCCAATGCGACCTTATTTATTAAAACAGGCAGTGGACCAGGTGTGGCCTGAAAGCCGCAGGTCACTGAGGTCCAAAGGGTAGTGCCAAATATCAGGTGACCCAAGATTTCCCATTGTAATAACTCGGCTAACTCTGAGGCAAGTGAGAGTTTAAAATTTCTAAATTTATCCCCTGGGCCATGGGCAGATACGGGCATAGCAGCAGATATGGCCAGTTTATATATCTTCTTAGCTTTTGCTTTCCAAATATGTGGATTCTTCTTCAAGTTTATATAAAAAATACATTTTTATATATACTTTAATTATAAAATACCCCAATGTTTTTATTAAAAAAGGTTTCCCAGTGTGGGCCTTTGAAGATATTGCCTACACATTGCCCTTGCTAAGACTTTCATATACAGGGGTGGGCAAAGTAAGTTTATAGTTGTGAGCACACAAAACAGAGTTTATTCTTGTATGACTTTATTAATTATTATATCATTTATTTGTATTACAACTATAAACTTACTTTCACCACCCCTGTACTATTTTTATTTATTATTTATCCTATACTGACCAGAATACTTTTAAAGACTGCTAATTAGTTTGATTTATAATAATTTTCTGGCTATTTACTGCTGTATAACACACCACTCTAAAATGTAATGGCTTCATAAAATGACAATCATTAATTTTGCTTACAAGTCTGTGATTTGGGTGGGTTTGTGTGAAAAAAGGTTGATCTCTGGTCTGTGTGGCATTAGCTGGGTAGTGTCATGACTGGAAGCTGAGGGATTGATTCCCAAGAGAGCAGACAAGCTGATGCTGGCTGCCACCTGGAAACTAAGCAGAGCTGAAGGATGGAGTTTTAGTTCTTCTCCAAATTGGGCTTCCCATGTGGCCTGGGCTTCCTTATACTATGGTGGCTGAGTTCTAAGTCCTATTGTTACAGAACAGATAAGGGGAGGGGGTGAACGATATGAAAGACCCCCTTTTTTCCCCCGGAAAGGGGTTCCTCCCCCTTACCAGGTTCGCTTTGCCCACCGCCAGAGGAAAGACATAAAATGAAAGGAATTATTATTTATTTGGAAGTTGTACAGACTAAAGTTCTTTAGAAGATGCATAAACACACACAGTCCTTCCCTCTCCCTCTGCCCCATCTGGGGTACCGTATCTCAAGCAGGCTCCCGGCACCATCCACGTGGCAAAAAGGGAGCACTTCCAAAGTCACGTGGTCCTGACTCTCACTCAAGCTGCATGATTTCCACTCTGCCAAAACCGCATAGTCCCAACAAGATGCCCAAGCCGTGTGGTCCCAAAAGAGACGCCAAATGCTTGCCCCGCCTGGGTTTAAATCCCAGAGCCAATCTTTCTCTGCAGCCTCATTTCCAGCTCCTCCCACAATTGGCCACAGCTGCCAGCATTCAGGACAGGTGTGGCCCTTTGGTGTGGAGTCAATTATCTCCAAGCTCTTCTGGACCCCATTACAAATCCCTCTCTGGGCCCCCCCCCCTTGGCTGCACCCTGTTACACTATCGCAGGAGAATAAATGCAATGGAAGCTATATCACATTTTATAAGCTGGCTTCAGAATTACACATCACCACCTTCACCACCTCTGCCTCATTCCACTCATTGAGACGTCACACACACCTAATTTCAAGGCAAGGGAATGGAGGCTTTAATTTCTTTTTGGTGAAATGGTACAGTTATGGAAGTGCAGCTTGGATGTGAAATATGGCAGAAATATTTTGTCAATAAAAAACATTCATTTTATGAGAATTTGAACAAATGTTGCACAAAGAAAAGTTTTTTAACAAAATAGTATGGTGAAATAATATAAATACAAGCAAGAATAGTAAAAAATATGTAAAGGAAACATAATAAGGTGGAAAAATGTTAAATATGTCATGATTTAATGTGGAAACAAGAGGTCCTAAAATTAAAAGCCATGGATTTAAAAATGCAAAACTATAAAACAAAAATGTAATACTTATGGTATCCTAACTATAAACACATTTTTCAGCAAAACTTTTAAAGTAAGAATTATATTTTGTTATACTGAATATTTTATTTCTGGATTTTCCCCAGAAATGGAGACTGTCTATTAATCTTATACTCGAAGAAGAAGTTGAAGCACTGAGAAAGAAATATTCTGCTAACTTGTAGAAAATAAAATCTGTCATAAACAATAATAACAACAACAAAAACCATCAGTATAAGATACACACAGTACTGGAAGTTTGAGTACCTTTAAATATATTCACCTATAGACAAGGGAAATTATTTTAGAGATGAATAAATAATTCATTGAACAACATTTATTGTATAGCTGCTTTGTAATATGTTCTAGGGATAAAAACATAGAACACACAACAATCCTTCAATGTGTACAGTTTATGAGTAAAACAGAAATGCAATAAAGTGCAGGGAAAAATGCTAAAGCAAAGATGAGGTGAAAAATGCTAAATCAGGTCCAGAGGAATCAAGGAAAATTTCCCACGGGAAGTAATGTCTAAATTGAACCTTGGGGGGAGGAGGGGGATTGGGACTGTTTGAAAGAAGGTGAATGGATTAGTTAGAGAATATACATGAAGGACCCATGGACGTGGACAACAGTGTGAACATTGACTATGGAAGTGGGGGTGGGCTGGGCAAAGGGAGCAAAGGGGGAAAATTTGGAGCAACTGTAACAGCATAAACAATTTTAGGATGATAGTAGTTAGCCAGGATAGAGGGGAGGAAGATATTCGGACAATAGCATGTGCAAAGTCAGAGAGACACAAACATAAATAGCGCGATATAGCCATGCTTCTGTGACTATTCATTCTCTTGGGATAGGATATAGAACTCAGCCACCATACTATAAGGAAGCCCAGGCCACATGGGTGGGCCAATTTAGAGAAGAACTAAAACTCCATCCCTCAGCTCTGCTTAGTTTCCAGGTGGCATCAAGTTGTCCACTCCTTTGGGAATCACAACACGCGCAAGGGTGTGGCAACTGGTGTAACTGATCAGATCCACGTGGGCTCAACCACGAAGGGTCTCATTTGCCACGTGGGCTCAACCACAAAGGGTCTCATTTGCCATGTTCAAGAATTTAGTTGGAATCAATGACCCTATCTTTCCAAGCAGTCTTACAGAGATATGGCCAGATCAAAATTTTTAAGAAGTGCCCTGTGGCAGCACAGGGTCATGAGGATCAATGTTTAGAAATGAGAGCCTCTAGTGAAGCAGTCACAGTGGCCAATTCAGTGTATGTAATTTATGGGAAAGAAATGACCAACTTTGGTAAATTATTTGATATGGAGAATAAAAAAGAAAGTGATTCATATTTCCAAATTTTTTCCCCATGTTCTATCTACCTAAATAGATTGCCTCAAACAAAAACAGGCTGGAAGTTAATTTACTTGTGGAAAAAAAAAATCCCTGCTATTTCTGAGACCATAAGAAGAGTTTTAAAGTACTTGTAGAAATTTGTAGCCTGGAGGAACATAGAGGTTGGGTTATTTTAAGGATGCTGATTTTTTGTCACTTGGGTAGCTATAGACAGTATATTAATTTCATAGAGCTGCTGTAACACAGTGCCATAAATTGAGTTTAAATAACAGAAATTTATCTTTCACAGTTACGAAAAGTAGAAGACTAAAATGGAATCAAGGTGTTGGGAGGGTTCATTTCTTCTGTAGATTCTGAGAGAGAATCTGTTCCAGGTCTCTCTGCGAGCACCCAGTGGTTGCCAGCAATCCTTGGTGCCCCTTAACTTACAGATACATCACTCTGATCTCTGCCTCTGTCTTCCCACAGCTTTGTCCCCTTTGTCTTAGGTGGCTTCACATGGCATTCTCTTTGCCCTGTGTTTTTATGTCCACATTTCCTTTTTATAAGGACACCAGTCATTGAACTAGGACCCACCTTAATCCAGCATGACTTCAACAATTCATCTGCAAAAACTCTATTTCCAAATGAGGTAACAATCGCAGGTTCCAGGTGGACATGAATTTAGGGGGGGGGGCGCACCATTCAACCCAGTACAGGCAGGAAGAAGGGATTTGGGCCCCATGCTGTCTTATCTTTTTAGAAGCTGCACAAAGGTCTCTTACAACCCACATATTCTTCTGTTGCTTAGAAACTAAATCTTCCAAGTCTGTTATTGTGGTAGATTGCATTATTTGACTTACTTATTCTCTCTGTGACTTTGTATTTCTTCCCAATAAAGTGGTCAAGCTTATTTTTCTTTCCCATGACTTTGGATATGGCAAAGTAGCATATGTTTTAGACCAACAGAATATTGTGGAAGTGATATTGTGTTAGTTTTGAGCCTAAGACTCAAGATTTCTTGTATTTTTGTGCTTGTTTCCCATTGCCTCTTCATCATTATGAGAAGAGCATGGGAAGGCTTACTGTTGCTTCTGGAAAGGGGTTGGAAACATATGGGACAGAGCTAAAAAGAGCCCATCCAAGCTCAGTCTAGACGTGCCTGTCCGCCCTCTGCTGACACCCAAAGAATCCACAGATCTGTGAGGATAAATGGCTGTTGATTTTTAGCAATCGCTAGCTGATACAATCCTCAGACCAAAAATATACTCACATAATATTTACAACAATAACATGCTTACACAGCACATTTCTTCTATGAATGCCATCAATGTCTATTTAAAGAAGGATAACTAAAAAAGTAGGAGAAACGCAATAATGTTGCCATAATAGTTAACATATATTGAGAGTTTATCACGTCAGGTGCTTTGCTAAACATTTTGCATTCTTTTTTTAAAGGTTTTATTTATTTATTTTTAAAGAGAGGGAGAAGGAAGGAGAAACAGAGGGAGAGAAACATCAATGTGTGGTTGCTCCTTGCTGCACCCTACTGGGGACCTGGCTTCAACCTAGGCATATGCCCTGACTGGGAATTGAACCAGGGACCCTCTGGTTCATAGGCTGGCACTCAATCCACTGAGCCACACCAGCCAGGGCTACAGTAATCTTATAAAGAAGATTAAATAGAGACAAATATAGAGAACCTTGGGTTCCTATTTCTACCTGTTATTCAGCAGTTTAACAAAGAACTGGTTCATCCAAATGAACAGATGGTGAACTCTCTTGATTCCTCCTTTCTAACAAGGTCATCTTCCTGAGGCTCCATGTTACACATGCGCCTGATCTGTTGATATGTAGAACTTTGTGGGGGCTGAGTCCTTTCTGTGGAGTACTCATCATGGGGCCTTCAACCCAGGGCCTGTGCACTGAGGGTTTCATGTTCTGATATCCCACTGCTGTAACGAAGGGCATGGTATTAATGGTATATGTGTCCATGCCTACTTTGCTCAATATATGAAATGCTATTATCCCATTTTATAGATGAGAGGAGTGAGGCTCAGAGAGTTTCATTCAACATCATATTGCTACTAGGGCTAGAATTTGACGGTAAAGCCTGTGCACTCAATCACTGCTTCATCCTCCTTTACCCTGTGGATACTGTTGGCTTTTCCTTTCACGTAAAATTCAGCGCCCTGCTACCTGCAATCCACTCACCAGCCTCTTGACATTCACATGGCCCAACTCTCTCAACCTCCAATCAAGACCTCCCAGCCAAGACTGAATACAGCAGAGCCATGTGATCCCCACAAATGCCTCTCCATATCATGGATTCATAATCAAAATAAGTGACTTTTATTGTTTTAAGCTACTAAGTTTTGGGGTGATTTTTTTAATATAGAAGTAGCTAATGGAATATCTCCTTTTATTTGGTTAATTCAGCATCACTCAAAACAAAAATTGTTGTACTATAATTCCGGGAACAATATTGGCAATAAAATCTTAGAATTAGACTACAGGAAACTTGAAATTTGCTTTCTCCAGTTGTATTACTTTTTAAAAAAAAATTGCATTTGTTTGTTTGATTGATTGCTTGGTTAATTAGGTTTGGTTTTGGTTTTGCATTTTTGGGAAAACTGGAAAATCAAAGTCACATTTTCCTGTACTTATGCATTAGCTCCGGCATATTTTTCTGAGTTTTCAAAATCGACTCATTAAAATAAAAATTGTTGCTCTTGAAACTTAAGAAAGCCAAATCATGACTGGTTGGAATGTCAAGAGCAGATGTACAGAATGTCTTTTTTCTTAACAAACACTGGAAGTCTTAATTACCTGAGTCAATTGGCAGATTTCAACGCTGAACCAGGTGAAGAGGCTAAGTGGGTTTTTCATCACTGAGACACTAAGAAAGTGTGACAGACTGAGCCAGCTGCATTCTGCAAGCTGTTGAAAATAGTCACATATTGACTAGACACAGTCTCAAAATCCTATTGCATGTCATTTCTCCTTTGAACTGAAAATAGTCTTATGAACTCACTTATAAAAGAAATAACACTACAGGCTTTCTTATTGAATTCATAGTTTTGCTTTATTATTTAAAATGGAAAATTGCTGCCCAAAGGTCTTTAAAAGTTACCAGTGGTGGAAACTAACATTTATTTTAAAGCTATCACATAGCAGGAAATTTACATACATCATATCTTTGAATTCCTCTCCAAATCCTACGAGAATGTGATTATAATCTTGCCTTACACAAGGGGTAGAGGAGGCTAAGAGATCTCTATCTTCTCCAACCTCATCAAACTGGAGAGAGAAAAGGATCCTTATTCAGGTGTTCTTGTTTTAGATGTTATCCTTCCTCGGAACTCTCTGCCCTTCTATTTTGCATTCGGTCCTGAAATTTCTTCCGTAAAAAGTCAGTAAATAAATAAATAAAAGTTGTTCATGCCTATTTTCTCTGATTTATTATCCCCTCTTTAGGGCTATAAAAGTGTGCAGATATTAAAATTTTGCTACCATAATTTGTAACTTATTCTATGACATAAGGACTCAAAGTCGGAAGGAATCCAAAAGACTACGTCTTCAATTGCTCAAGGTAAGAAAGGATCTCTGCCTCACTTTTTATATGTGGTTTGCCCTTCTGCTTTGAAGATTCCAATGACTTTTTTCCAGGCATCTGTTGTATTTGTAAGGCTGGTTGGGAGAAATGTTTCTTTCTATTAGCCTGAATTTGCCTTCTCTAATTTTTCTCATGGTTCTCACTTTCTATTAGTATAGACTTACTAGAATTAGTGTAGATTTAGCCCTGCCTGATTTCTTTTACAGCATGTAATAGAAATGGTAAGGAAAACTCTAGACTCAAACCAAATGGATTTCATTAATTTTGACTACAATTATCTTTCTTTTTGAAATTACTACCTTGGTTTCTCTACTTTCCACGATCTAGTCAAAGCAAACCTCCCAGGCTCATCTTTTAGTTGTTTGTATGGAAAATAACACTGCAATTAATAAGTAACAATACAAGAATAAACTCTGTATTTTGCATACTCACGACGGTAAACCTGCTTTTGCCCCGTCCTGCATTTCTGCCTTTCTTTGATTTCTTCTAGGAAAGTTCTTTCTATTATTCCATAACCTGCCGGTCAGAAACATGAGTACACATCAAAGTCTTTAAAAACTCTTACTTACCCATTAAAATGATCTACAACCCTATCAAACAAATGCAATTGTTTCTACTTTTTAAACTTCCATAGAATTTGCCCTATTTTTAAGAAACATAAAATAATCAAGATTTTGTAAAAATCTTTTTTTCACTTATATCTATGGGCCACAGGCTCTCCGACAGCAGAGGTGCTATCTACAATGCTCTGCTCCCAGCCTTGTCTGTAAAGCAGTACTCACCAAATAGACAATGGATGGACTTTGCTAATTTAAATTCACTGTAATTTAACAACAAAAACAAAAAGCTGTTTTTAGACAAGAAAGAAAAAGATGTAGTAAATTATCACACTACAGTTAGATTTTTTAGCTGTTATTGAGTTAGCTAGTTGTGCTGGTCACTTTTTAATTTTTCCCCTGTTGCCTAACACAGGTACCCATCCTTTTTGTCTTGCTTGGTACACTGGATTAAGGCAGCAAATGGACCCCTCGATGGCTGGCCCATAGTTGATTCCATGAGTGAGAGGCAGTAGCAGGAGACCCAATGGCAGGAGGAGGAAGAGCTTGGGTATTTGCTCTCCATCCCTTCCCTGCTCTCACGGAGTGTCTCAGGCAGCAGCTTCATTCCTTCATGTTGGCAGCCCACCAGGTGCTTCCTCCCTGGCTCTCACTCTCATTGGGTTCTAGTAATACTGTCTTCTGCCCTTTTCACTTCCGCCCTACTGGTGGTAGTAGCTTTCTGGTACCATTGCCTCATCACAGCTGTAGTTTTTACTTCTGTCCACACTTTTCTAAGCTGTCTTGTCATTAATGTTTCTCATTGAACTGTCTGGGGTAAATTCTGTTTCGTGTTTAAATAATGATTGATATGTTAATTAGTGAATTCGTTTGGAGAAAAAGACATCTTCGCTTTCTATGACTGAGGAAGGTACCAGAAAAATCACCCACATTAAAGCATGGACATTTTTCCCCTACAGGAAGATCCCTAATCCTCTGTGAAATTCTGAAGTCCAATAAAAATGAATACACAGGACTTTTCTTAGGAAAGCCTTTTGTTCTTAAGGCTCAGTAAAAGGAAAATTATAATGATAAGAACTCCTATCCTCCATCTCAAGACAATCTATCAACAAGGTCTGTCATATGTCAAAAAGGGAGGCCTCATTGGCTTTCTAATTCAATTGTTTGAGAAAGAGATGGCTAGCAGAATTTGGGGGTTTAAAAATGTAAAAGGAGGAGAGTCTGGACCCTGAATAGGATGGAGGGTGGGCTGAGGGAGGACAGCAGGCAGGGGCAGAATGGAGGTCTATAACAAAATAAAGAAGCTGAGTCCTGAGCCCATCAAATTGAAATAGCCTTGGTTTTCCTCCCGGTCTAGATGCACCAGGGCCAGTAGGCAGGGCAACGCACGTCACACCACTTCTTAGCCGCTGAGACTTTTTCTTTTTTCAACAGATTTCCTTTAGTTTCAAAATCACCACTCTACATATCTAGTATCTTCTTTCTAAGAAGATATGAGGTATTAGAAGGAAGAGTGATCTGTCTTTGAAATTACAAAATCATAGAAACTTTTAGCATTCCCCATAGGTCCTAGATTTTTATTTCATTGATTTATTTGGTTGTTATTTTCTCTTTCATCTTCTAATAGTCTACATGAATCCAGAACAAATATAGATTTGGTAACTTTTTTTTTTTTCTGGAAGATCTGGGTTGAGGGGATGGAGGGAGTAGGGAATCGTGTAGGAGGTGCTTGAGGCATTTGGATCTCCAGGTGATGTTTTTCCCTCTTGGGAACAGATGGAATTAAGGTTTTGCTTCCTTATTCTCAGTATGAGTTATGCCATTGTCACTGTGCCATTTTTTTTTGAGATACACGCTGCATATCATTCTTGAAAGAGGTTGCATAACATCATCAAATACCTTGATTAAAGTCTGTTTGCACAGTACTCCTCTATTTGTTTGACCTTTTAGATAAATTAGAGAATGATATTTAAATACAGGAAAGGAAGTTACAGTTCTACTTTATTGTAGTCCCTATGATTTCTACGAGAAACGGGCCCTCCCTTTTGCTGGAGTTGATGACTGCAGGGATTCTGCAGGCGGCCATGGGAATAGTCCCAGTATCTGTTCCTGATCACTGAGTGGGAAGTGCCAGCCCTGGGCTTTAGGACCACCTAGAGAATTGAAGACCTCCCCCACCCCCACCTCAAAGTCTAGTGCTGGAAGCAGAACAACTAATATGTGGATATTGATTCTCATTGCATTTAATAGGAAATAGAAGCCGAGGGAAAGCCTTGGATTGCCCTCTGCTCTTTGATTTCCCCATCATTTTCACTTTATTGTGATTATAGGAACAAAGCAGTCTGAAAGCATCTATTTGGCAACTGCTAATTGCTAGTCTCTCAGGAGAGCATGGTTTAGACAACATGCCTTATGTAGACAATAGGAATTACCCACAGCCCATAGGGGCATTAGAGGTCTCACCATTAGCTAGCGGAAACCTTCTGGGTTGCTTTTAGGTTCTCATCCTCACTCCAACTGTAGTCCTGACATTTTAAGCTTTTCCTCATTTTATGTTGTACTTTCAAGTTCTCTACTCTCGAAGGGACCAAAGCAAACAGAACTATTCATAGAAAGTGAGTTAAAAAAACAGACTTGTGCATAGATGTTCAGGCACCTCGGCTCAGACCATTATCAATCTCTAAAAGAAGAGTATATTCTTAAGATGCAAGTAGTGAACACATCCAAAGCTACTCCTCCATGCCAGGACCTATTTTAAGATTTATAGTTAACATTTACTCATTGAGCATAAATATAGCTCCATATAAATCAACATAAGTTCACATACATAAGCTGTATCATATCTTCTCAAGTCTGGCTTATAGATTTACTCAATGCAAAGTCTTGCGTACTGATGAAATTTAGAATTGAGAGACTGCAGATTTAAATTTAGAAAAATATTCTTTATGATAAAAAAGACTCTGGCCAGTTAATTTCAGACTTGGTAAGTGTGAGCTTGCTGAGTTCTTTCCAGATTTCTGTCTATTTCCATTCACACTTGATATGGAATTATCTGAGCCAGGACTTTGGAGAAAAAGAGCAAGGACTGGGGTGTAAAATGATCTTTCCTGAAGGTTCCCATGTGCCTAATTTTCTTTGGGATAAAACCTGCAATAATCTAGGGTCCAGGTCCATTTTGTAAATTCACAAAGTAGGCAACAATGTATATGATATCCTGTGGGAATTCTTTCCACACGCGTGTAAACACGCAGTTTGGAAATTTACGCATTTTGAGCTCAGCTCCGCGTGAGAAAAATTTATTCCAGCGTGGATCATGTCAGTGGAAAAAGAATCCTCTAATGGGAATTTGGCAAAAATGTATCTTCAGAAATTCTCTTAACTTGCTGAGTCTCTTCCTCCCCAAAGTCAGGAAGCTTAAGTTCATAGATCACTGCCTCAATGTTTTATGGTCCTAAAAGTTAACAGCCCTAGTTAGCTTGCCCTCAATTTACTTGTCTCCTGTTTAATGTATACCCTGGTCCTGTCTGCCACCGGACCTGAATTTACATCCTAATGCTCTGTTAATGAGTAAACCTACCCCTTATCTATTCCCTTCCCATATATCCTCATGACTTAGCTGAAGACCCCTGTTCTACATAAGTTCATGAATAATCAATCCAATGTAAATATGTCCTAAAACTTTAATAAAAACCCCGGCTAAGCTACCCACGAGGCCTTTTTCCAAGATGGAGGAAAAGACCTGTGGCTGCCGGATTCTTTTCTCAAAGCATGTCTCTGGGTAAGTTTGATTCACGCGTCAGCGTACGGTTCCCCAAGGATTTTGCTGGGACGAAATCCCAGCATCAATATGCTTTATAGGAGGCCAAAAGCCCTCCCTTTTCCCAGGACCTAAGCTGTTTCCCTGGTAACATTACCATAATACTCTACTGGACATATCGTGTGGTCAAGCATTATATCCAGGGAGTTCTTAGGTGCAAAAATTGTCATTTTGGAGGAAAAAGAGATTGTGGAATATATATATATTTAATTAATGGCAGTGGAAATATATATATTTAATTAATGGCAGAAGCAGAAAAAATGTAAAATTTGGGGAGAAATCAGGAAGCAACTTGAGGTCAAAGAGAGACTTTGTAAAAGTAGATTACATATACAACTTGGAGCCCTGACCAGTGTGGCTCTCTCAGCTGGTTGGGCATTATCCTGCAAAGCAAAAGGTCACCAGTTTGATTCCCAGTCAGGGCACATGCCTGGGTTGTGGACCTGGTCCCTGGTCGGGGTATGTGTGAGAGGCAACCAATAGCTGTTTCTCTCACACATCAATTATTTTTCTCCCTCTCTTTTTCCCTCCCTTTCCTTCTCTCTAAAAATAAATAAATATAATCTTTTAAAATAGGTCTTGAAGGGGTTGAAAACATAACCTATTCCCCAATTTGGCTTAAGCTTCATTCTTACTTGGCCTGTTAATTAGAACCAGCGAGGGGAGAAGATTGCTATTTCTCCTAGGCCCACATAACTTTAAGGCCGTCCTTGGGTTCTACCCAGGGGCATACAAAACTTGGAGATGTCCTATGGGATTTTCTCTCCAGTCCTTTCAGCACAGGACTAATCTGGGATATAGGAGACTATGTACCAGATAATGGGCTTACAATATTTCATTTGGTGTTTACCCTGTGAGAAAGACTCTTCTTGATCAAATTTGAGTCATGTTCTTCTGAGCTCTCTTTTCAGCTAGGCCTTGACCTTGGCCCCTGTCCAATCTGCAGCCTGTCTAGCACAGTTTTAGCAAAAAAAAAATAAATAAAAATTGTACCAAGTCTTCCCTCATCCTTGATATCTCATCAATGTTTTTTTGTTTGTTTGTTTGTTTGTTTGTTTTAAATCAACCACATTTGATGTCTGAGTCCTTGGCCTGTCTTTAGCGAGAATCCCATTTGGTCAGTGAGCAGGGGTCCCCCTAAATCCTTGATGCCTCCTCTTAGTGATTTTCCATCTGCTGATCCCCTTTACCCTGTCTCTTGGCTGTAAATACCCAGATGCCATTGTTCCATTCAGAGTTGAACACAGCTTCTCCGCTCTATTGCAACACCCCTGTCACCATAGTCTTGAACAAAGTCTTTCTTCCTCTTTTGACAAGTGTCTGTGATTTTTCTTTCACACATGAGCGAGGTAGCTCAGCATCAGAAATGAGCACGAAAACTAAGTAACAAACTGAACCTGAGGGCAATGACACAGAACGGTCAGACTATCCTCCCTCCTGTAAAACTCTGTGTCCTTGTTGCCCCTTGAAACGAACACCATCTCCTTGGGATCTACCATTTGGAGAGTGCTTATCTATGCAGTAGTTTTATGGTGTACTATTTTATTTTAATAGTCAGCCTAAATTGACTATTACAACACAGTAGCAGACACATTAAGATTATTGCTGCACTGCTAGGGGAAAACAAAGAAGAAGGAAAAGGGAAAAAGAAAAACAACTTCTGGCAGTTGGCACAAAGTATGCCGACCCACTCACAGAAGCCATGGCAAAGCCCAAGTGAAGTATCTCTGCTTCTGTTAAGAAATACCAGGGGGAAAAGCGTGGTCTTCTGAAGCAAACCCATCAAGAAGCAGATGGCTCTGGCCCCATCAAAAATTTTTCACTAAATATTCACACTTAGAACAGAAATACTGAGAGCTTTTTAGAGGGAAGAAAGACATGAGAGAAAGATAAAACAATAAATCAAACTGATAACCAACTCCATTCTGTTATTAGAGCTAATTTTATTATATTATAAATTATTATTATATTATATTATATTATATAATTATATAGTATTATATATTATATTAGAATTCTATTACAAAAATTATATTATATTAGAATTATATTACAAAAATTATAAAGACTATTTAAATAAAAGCAAAATTACAAAAATGGTAACATTTAAATTAAGATTAGGAATTAGATATATATGATCTTCTTGTCATCAATATTCATCATTGCCTTAGAAGGTCTAATAAAATAAGAATTTATGTAGCTAGTGTTAACATTGAAAAGTAAAATTGTACTTTTTCTGAAGATCTGAACATACATCTCAAGACCTCAAAAGACTTCAGTAAAATAATGAATTAGAATTAATAAGAGATTTTAGTATGTTGGCCTGAGATAAGAGAAATATTAGAAAATTAACAGTGAATTGAAATGAGAAAATATATCATCAGTATAGCAACAAAAGCAAAACATTTAGGAATAAATTTAATAAAATGGAGCAGGACATGTAATGAAAAATATAAAATATTAAAGAATGCAAAAGTTCTGAACAAATGGGAATATATTTAAGACTTTTGAATGGCAAAACTTAATCCCATAAAAATGTCAGTCTTTCATAATTAATGTGTAAGTATAATACAATTGCAATTAGAATCCCAATAGGTTATTGTTAATTAGAAAAAAGATTTTTAAATTTATATAGAATGAAGGCCCAGAAATAGTTAAAGAAATAATTCAAAGTAATTGTGATAGGAGATTTGCTATATCAATTATCAGTATCTACAATTATCAAATTAAGCTACTATTAATATAAAATTGAGTAAATGCAAAAATACAGAATAACGGAAAAATGAAAAGGGTATTCTAATCATTGAATATACATCAAAAGTAATATTCCAAATCATTAGGAAGAGAGTGTTTAATAATTAGTGCTGACACACCTGGAAATACATCTAGAAGAATATTAGTCTTTTTTGTATACCATATACTAAAGTGAATTCCAGTTGAGTTAATTAATATAGAAAATACCAAATAATCAATTTTTAAAAGAAAATCTAGATAGCAACAAACTCATGGTGCAGGCCATTCAAAACATGACAAAAAACCCAGAAACTACTTTAAAACATATAATAGAGGTATTTAGGCATAATATATTTAAACCTTTTGTATGTCAAGAGGTATTATTTTTAAAAATGTAAAGAAATAATAGACTTGTTGCAAGTGTGCTATATAAGGAAATGTGTAAATGACTCTTTAAAGTAGATCAGAATCAAATGATCCAATAAAAAATTGGTAAAATTATGGCAACAACTATTAATATGTCACCTTATGATGTCATTATATTTCTTAAAATAAGCAAAAGAAGACAACTGGCATCTAAATAAAATAGTCATTTGTCCCTCTTCCTCCTTGAGTGGTCATTTGAAACATGTGTACTCACTGTCCTGGATGCTGTTGGCTTTGAATGGTCACTTGCATGAGATGCTCTGTGTACACTGGAATTATTTGGAAAGGTAAATATTGCAATACAGCAACAGCCCAAGAACTTTAATGGAGACAACTGTACTTGAACAACAATTTTTAAAAAGTTTAAAAAAAAAGAATTTTTATGAATGGCCTGCCACTCTTTCTGCCTTTCAAAATGATTTCTTTTGTTATTATACTCAGAAAAGATCATATTAGGCAAAAAACATTTGACTACATTACACTAAGTGGACTTCATTTTATGGAAAAGAATAAAATTGATGTGTTTCTTAGCAAGGAATATTTTCTTTCCTGTGACTTTGGAAGATCTTGGAGACAAACAACCCAAAATAAACCTGTCCTTTCCAACATGAGAGGAAAATGGCAGACAGTCAGTAAGTGATGATCCCAATGAAGTTGACCTAATTTAGTGATTAAGAGCAGAAGACTTTAGAGCTAGTCAAGGCTATTTGTACTTTACCCTAACACCATTTACAAGTTGAGTGACCTTGACAGACTTATATTTCTAAACTTTGGTTTCTTCAATTACATAAATAAGGAAAATACTACTTCTTCACAGGATTGTTGTAAGGACTACGTGACATAATTCACGTGAATCTCTTAGTAGGAAGATGACCTGAAGTCAAAGCAGTTCTTAGTATTATGATTACAATCACGACTGTTGCTAGAGCTGTTGCAGTTATACTTGTCCATGCTGTTACTATCTAGTATATTTTAATAAATATATCTCAACTATATAATATATAGTCAATTCATGTTATCTATCAGAATATAAATTATAAATTTATATATTCTTATAATTTAATAGTATTAATGGGCAAATCATATGACTATATAAATAATAAAATATAATTATGGACATGAACTATTTATTATCATATAAAATATACACATCATATACATTCTGAATACATCTATCTCATATTTCTGTGAGAAGCAGAGAGACTGACTTGGCCTAGTTTCTTTTCTCTCTGCCAAAGGTATCATCCCCGGCTCACGTTGCTACCTAGTGCCATTTATTTTTCATACCCACCCAAACTAGGAAATAAAGAGACAGAGAGAGGGAACAAGGTAAGGGTGGAGGGAGGAGGGACGGGTAAGATTAGGGGCAGCTAAAGTCAACGTGTTTGAGCAGATAGTGATTTAAGCTGCTGTGAATTTCAGCTTCTGGGAACATGGACCCCTGAAGGAAGGTGGTAGAAATGAGAGGAGAATTCAGGGTGAGCCCTAAGGCTCCCACTGCCCAATGCAGTGCCACTAACACAGCCTCTGCCCGCAGGTGGAGGGAAGCAGGGAACTGTTGGCATGTTGATGTCACTGTCTAGCTCCTCGAGCCAGCCTGCCCTGCTCAGCCTTGACAAGCTGCTCACCGCTGGCAGGAGGAACTGTCACCGTGTGCAGAGGCTGGCAGTGCCACTATTCACTTTGGCTGCAAGCCTGTGTTGGCCAGGCCATTTAGGGGCCACAGGAACCACTGTTTGGTACCAGCGTGTCCTGGTCTGGTTGGGGCAGGAGTGGGAGAAAAATGGGGGTGACATTTAGCCAAGAGTGACTGTTCTAAAAGGGCAGAGGGCGGCTCATTTTCCAATTTTGGAAAAAAAAAAAATCCGTTCCCATATTTTTTTAGGCCTCACTGAGGTCATCTTTGTAGAACTAAAATAAATAAATCTCTAAGTAAAAATACAAGAAGGATCCAGGGTTTAACTTTTAATTCTTGAGAGTAAAATGCTTTTCAAGTTAATAATTATCTTCCAGAGTGCTTTCTAGTTCAAAATCATTTTCATGGGCATCATAATATAGTGGGACTTCCAACATCTTAATAAGGGAATTTGACAAAGAGGTTCCTATAGTATCCATTTATCTGTTGGACTCCACTGTCCATATCAGATGCAAGCTGAGAGTGAGATTAGCCTGTGTGGCCCACACAACCCAAAACCATGAGGTGCTACAAGACCAAACAGCCATGGATGCATCTGATCTTAGTAGAGGCTATCAAGGTAGACTCTGGTATGCCTACACCTAATTCCTGACAATACCTAAGACCCACTCCCTCTTGGATAGTCTCTTCAACAAATACTTGTAGTTACTCTTAAATCCCTCCCTTAATACATTAAATTGGCAAGATCGAGCCACCATAATCATCACAAAGGGAGTTTGGATCCAGAAAAATAGCTTATGTTTGTGGCCTGAAGGCTTACACTGGCCACATGAACATTTTTTATAATACCTGGGAAAGGTCGAAAACTAGTCAGATGACATTTTGTCCTAGAAGTAATCACCTTCAACATTACACTGAAGTTATATTTTACCCATTTTAGTCAATGATCACGGCGCTGAGGATGCAACTAGGAAGCCATCGTTTGTGATTTTTCACCCCTGCCCCAAAGAAGTAACCCTGTGAGCTCATTTTCTCCCAACACTCTGGTTGGGAGCTGGTTAAATTCCATTAGCTGTTCCAGTGATCTCTTATATTAATTTCATTTTTTAAGGCATTAAAAAACCCCTAAAGCCTTCTCATATCAAAGTTGCAACTTCTTATCCAACTTCCCCATCCTCTTATCTAATTCCGAGACTGGGGAGTGAGTCTCAACTTCTTAGCTCACTCTTCTCTTCTCCTTTCCTTCCTAGATGGTACCAGCCTTAGCTCTTCAATGATGGTGAGGTTGGTGGAAGAAGAGATAGGGGACAACCAAATTGCTTGTGGGGTTTACAATTGAATGCCTTCTGAGAAAAGTCAATGTCCCAAACACAAACTCTACATCTTTTGTAGGGCACCCGAGTGGATTCTTAGATGATCTCACAGCTCTCAGGATCTTCCATTCACAGTGGCCTTAACTAGACAACTGCTTAACACCATCCCCTACCCCAGCCACCACTGACTTTCTGTGACCCAATACTCAGCATATCCTGATGGAGAGAATCCTTTTTAAGACAACTCAAGTCTAGCTCCTTTCTGTGAGGTCCACACCCCACCCTTAACTCAGCCACCTTTATCCCAGCCACTCCTGACACCTCATTCTGCAGCTCAGAAAGACACTCTATCCATCCTCTCAAACTGAGATATTTTAGTCACAAGGTACCAGCCCTCTTATTCCACAATTTATAGGGAACATATGCCAGGTTATCTGAGTGGTTCTTTCAAAGTCCTTGATAACTTTTGATAGGAAGGAACGCCTCGCCTCCCCTTCCTCAGCACTGTTTCTCTATAATGAAATCTTTTGCATTAAAAAAAAAAAATCCCTGATGGATTCTTAGTCTTTTTCTTATATAATTGGGAGAACAAATAGTGGTACAACTGTCTCTTAAACAGTGCAACAAGGTATATTTTACATACAATAAAAGGTACCCGTTTAGAGGGTATAGTAACCAACCTTGTCACCACTACCACACACGAGGTGGAGATTTTCACACTTTAAATAGTTCCCTCACGCTTCTTTATAGTTAGTCTTCAACCCACCTACCCCCATCAATTGGTTCCAGTCAACTGCTAATCTATTTTTGGCATTATTGATTAGTTGTACCCATTCTAGAATTTCATATGTATGAAGTCATAGGGTATATATTCTCTGGGGTCTGCCTTCTTTCCTTTCATATAATGTTAATGTGACTTGTAAAAAAAGTAAACAGAAGCCATATTTAAAATGAAGGAGGGAAGCCAAAGGAGGGCTCTCACCCCCTACCCTGATCGCAAAACACCCTCTCACCTTCCTCCTCCTCTCTGTAAAAGACTCCTTGCCTTTGCTTTAGCGGGCCTGCTGTGGCCTGCCATGGCTGCATGTTCCTGACTGCTGTTCTCATTGTTTCTGAACACACCTGTTCAGAAATACATGGCTGACTTTGTTTAAAATCAACAGAACCGTTATGTCTCATTGTATTTTTTTCCAGCAATTTGTTCATTTTTTATTACTGACTAGTGTTCCATTTACTGATATATCACCATTTGTTTATCCACTCACATGTTGCTGGCTATTTGTTTTCACTTTGCAGCTACTATAAGTGAAGCTGTTATGAGCATTGTGTATAAGTCTTTGTATGGGCTTGTGTGTCCATTTCTTTGGGCTAAATACTTAGGGGAGGAATTGTTGGGTAGGAGAAGGAGTCTTTGTTTAACTTTTATAGAAGTGACCAACTTTCCAAATACTGGTATAAGTGGCTTCTGACTTTTCCAATTTACAAGTCCTGCAGAGATGGCTTTGTACCTTACTTTATTTTATAATGTGGGGTTGCTTAGCTCCTGTTATTCCTATTTTGGGATCCTTAGCTGATACTTTGAAACAACAAGAACATTTATATTTAACTGAAATATAAAATACTTGATTTAGCTTTATTCCTTTAAACTACCAGACTAAAATATTTGAGAGGGCAAGAACCATAGCTTATTTATGCTATGTTCTTCCAGGCACAGTATCTGGCTCTGTGGTAATGTTCAAAGAAAATGCCATTTGAACTGAAATTTAGTACCTTTAAAAGCACTGCCTGCACACTACAAATGTAATTATTATAGTCATTTTTTGTTATCTAAAATTTAATAATTTAAATTTGAAGTTAGCAAAATCCATAAACCCCAGTGAAAAATGACAACGCTCTATATCTACCGCTTTCTCCCTGGTTGGTTATAAAGAATTTTTACAGTTCCCAAGTAGAATAAAATAACAAGGTAAAAGGGGAAAAGAACAGTCATCAAAAGTACATTTTTCCCTTTCTATCTTATGGACGTCTGAGGCTGCACCCTGAGTTTGACTGTGTATTATTAGAATTGGCACAAAGCCATTTTCCTTCCAGACTACAGTTTCAAAAACCCTTGTCTGGGAAGGAATGACCTTTCAGCCACTTCAAAAGCATCTCCTCCCTCACGCCCTGTGATGCCGGGCTTCCTGGGACTATGACAGGACTCTCAATTAGAAAGATGACTTCTAAATGGTGTCTCATCATGTCACCTCATGCTTGTGTGGGTGACCTCTGTGGCCACAGGGAGAATCGTGACTACACAGGAGTCAAAAGTTAAAGAGCCATGAGGTTGGAAAGGAACAGAAAAATGAAAATGCCACTTTTTAGCGGGGAAGTTTTCCTGAATAGGAAGTCGAGGCACCTCTGAATATGCCTGAAGTCATCCAGTTGGTCCCACATCAGTGGTGGCTGCGTTGTCAATCCCTGTCCGCAGCTCTCTGATCCAAAGGACACTTACGATTCTCAAAGATCAAAGGCATCCTTGGGAATACGTCTTTATTTTTTCCCCCAGTCTACCTTTTCTTGTTCTTTCTGCTCCAATAATTTTCCATTCACCCTTCTGAGACATCCCTTCAGATTCAGAATGAAGTTAAGAAAAGTAGTTCCTAGGGAGACAGGAAGTCTTTGCACAATTTCACCTGTCCAAATAAGCCATCCATTATCTTGATTTGGCAGTTCTAGTCAAACACAGCTATTTGGTATTCTATCATATATAACAGTAACAGATAAAAATATCAGGGATGCTTTTATCTTACAAATGTGGATGGAGGATGCTGACCAGAGATAAAGCTTGCTGAAGTCCCCTAGGAGAAACACAGGAAGGTTATATTAACCGACTCAGATTTCTGATTTTCAGATGAATGACCAATTTAACATATTGGCTCATACCAAGACTTGTACAAAAGTGTATTTTATTCAGTGAATTATGCAAGGAAAATTGGTTAATATGTGAATTTATTCAAGTTTAATTTTTACTTTGATCATACTCTACATTCTAGAAATACAAAAGGGTTAGAGTGTCAACAAATTTTTAAAAAGAATAAAATACAGATGTGAATCTAACCTCAGGATGGAGAAGGGGAAGTGAAATTAAAATTAGTGGAAACAAACACAAAGAAAAAGATATTAGATGAGAATACAAAAAGCAGTGTAAAAACTTCTTTGCATGAAAGGCTGTTAAGAAAGAGTGTGGTAAATGTGAAAGTGCTAAAATGGCAGGGTATTGTATTTAGCTTTAAAAGGGAAGTTGTATGAAGTATAATTGTGTTTTTACAAATTACATATATGATACCGTTTTATATGTATGTGTGTTATTGGTGATATAAACCATCTATATCCTGGACTTTTGGTATGTTAAGTCACAGTAGTAGTGATTTTATCTGATTTATATATTTACATATGTATTCTAGAATACATTTACATTGATCAGATTGTTCTGATTGATTTCATAAACTCCCTTTTTTGTCAATTTTTAAAAGATTTTTATTACTACAATAAAGGGCTTTATAATATTCTCTTCACACCTATCCTGAACCTTTCTGTAGGATAAATTTCTAGAATTGGAAATGCTTTTCATAAACTTGTACACATTGTAAAAAGCTCCCTGCATAAGATCCCCAAAACAATCTCTACCAACATTGAATTGGATTATACTCCCACCAGCGATCGTAGCTGCAATTCCCCCAAAACTCACTCCCACCATCAATATAAGGTGTTTTATGCTTTCATAAAGGAAAATGAGACTATCGATATGCTTTGCTCATATTAATTTGTATTTTTTAAATTTCTTTCTATTTGATCTGTTTACTTGTTAAAAATTATATTTGGTTTTACATAACATACTATTAATCACAAAATGTCTCTAGTGAAAAAGAGCTTTTATTTTTTTCCACATAAAAAAGAAGTCCACGCCCAAGCTTCTTTCTGTCT
The DNA here is from genome assembly GCA_004026765.1 of Micronycteris hirsuta. NCBI lineage: Eukaryota > Metazoa > Chordata > Mammalia > Chiroptera > Phyllostomidae > Micronycteris > Micronycteris hirsuta. Next base: position 44,032 of record PVJI01001042.1, read on the forward strand.
TTATCTATCCTTAGCCCACGGTTTTTCGTCTCTTGTTTATTTTTTACAAAATATTTTTAGTTATATATTTTTAGAGAGAGAGAGAGGGAAGGAAACATTGACATGCAAGGGAAACATGGAGCAGCTGCCTCTCACATGCCCCCAACCCAGGACCTGGCCTGCAACCCAGACATGTGCCCTGACTGGGAATCAAACCAGCGACCTTGCAGTTTGTAGGTTGGCACTCAATCCAGAGCCACACCAGCCAAGTTTCTTGCTTATTTTTTATTGTCCCAAATGTCTGCACTATTTTCAACATCATAGATATGCTCCAGGTAAGAAGGAAGGAAAGAACAAAAAGCAAAAAGCTTTGTACCTGCAGAATTTGTTCCATTCTCCTTGAGGCTCCTCCCCCAGAGACCCACCAACTTCCTATTGCTCAGAACTATGTCACATGGCAACTCTTGTCTGAAAAGGAGGATGGGAAATAAAACTAGATGTATACATTATTTCCCAGAAACTCCCCCCACCCCAACAAATAAATAAAACCAAATTTTCCTAATGAGAAAGGAGGGAACAGCAGATACCGAGTTGGCCGCCAATAATGTTGGTCACAATTTCAGCATCTTAGAAGTTCTAAGCTGATCTTGACTTTGAAGTTCCTAGGCTTTTTATGTTCTAGCACCAAGGTTTAAAGTCACTCAACCTTGTCTTTCAGAAATAGAAGAAGTGGGAAGAGAAAGCAGAGAATAAGGGTAGCCAGGCAATAAATCTCAGCTCCAGTATTTTACAGTATAATAGTACACGCAACACTTGGACAACTCCCTCATCCTCAATTGGCTCAACTTTCTAATTTGCAAAATTGTTGTAACCATACCTACCTTCCAGTGCCCTATGAGATTAATCAGTGTGTGACACATGTAACTCTATATAAGTGTAAATTATCCTCATCACAATTTCCCTGCAGTGGTATGAGTTCAGAGTTTGTGTTTATATTCGGTGCACCGAAAGTCACCCAGGAGGAAATGATGCCGTATAACAGCCGCAACAACACAAAAATCCACTGAAACAAATCGGTGGCAATTGTGTGATGAATACCAATGCTGGAAGTTTCCCGTCAGGAAATCCCTCATAGAATTTAACCCATTTTCAAATCAGATAAACCAAACTGTTTTGACAGTTTCCCAGATATTTGCAGATATCGAAGAGTCAGTCAGCGTGAATTTTTGTAGGAGCTATTAGTGCTCCGAACCTCACTCAGAATAGCTTTGTCCATGGTAACGTCTCATCATTCCTCCTTTAAATTCCTGCCACTCTTCTGTCGTGTTGACCCTATCTGCCATTTTCCTCCAGATTTCTCCTCTTCTGGGGAGCTGAGCTCTGTCTTGGGGGACATGAGGTCCATTAGTCTCAGCCTCACTGTCCTCTCCTTAGGCAGTTTGTCTGCTAAGGTATTGAATGGCAGCTTCCCCGGGCCTCCACTGCTTGCTCCCTGCTTGAGAGAGGCGGCTCCTTCTTTTACATCTGACGGCTCCTAGAATGAGAAGCACTGACTCAGCCCCAGTGGGAGAACTCCAAGAACAGCCTTGGGGGGAGGTCAATGAGATAGAACATGTGCCTCTGGCTTCATTTAACCTTCTCTCTAAAATCAGGAGCAACTTACTTCCTACTGCAAGCAATGCGATTGAGGTAATGCCTTTAGATATGGTAAATTTCTCTTGTGATTGATACCACATCAAAAGGTCCTTGTTGAAGGCTTCCTACATCAAGAAGGTTTGTGTGCGTGGGAGAGAAGGTTAATGAAAAAAATCCATATTCTAGTAAAAGTTAAAAGACAAATATGACTAATAGAGTCTTTAAGAAGTTATTTAACTTCTTTCACCAATATTTCTAGCATTAAAGATCTGAAATTATCAGATTATTAGCACCTCATGGGAATGAGTTATGCCTCAGGAAATTCAATCAATAAAGAAGCCCTCCAGATATATTTAGAATTTATTGGAAAAACACATAGTATATTAAATGTCAAGTGCAAAGTGAAACAGGTCTCAGATCTAATATATTATAAATACGTACACTCCTTTTCGTGAAAAGGACTTAAAACATGCCTATCCACACACAGCACTTTGGAAGCTTGGATCTAGTGGCTTTCATTTGACATTAATTCCCTGATGGATGTGCCTGTTTTCTGTAAGATCTCCCCAAACCTGCTCCTTTTCCAGTATTCCTTATCTATGATGAAACCCATTCTGGAATGCAACCACCTTTTACCCAATCATACACTTCAGAAATCTAGGGTTTATTCTAGGTTCCTCCATCCGGTCAGTCCCCAGGGCCTGCTCATTTTAGCCACTTAATGCTCTCAGGCCCACACTCATCTTGGCCTTCTTCCCTTTTGGACTTTGTTCAGTTCTGCCTCAGCCCTACTCACAGAAAGTGATGTCTCCAGGAGTTCTTCTCAGAGGTTGCCTCTAGACTGGGCTAGAAACCCTTCTATGTCCTTCAAGACACAATGTGCTTATCTTTCACAGCAGTTTTCTTGCTATAGATAATAGAGCAAGCAGTATACTTTCATTGCTCAACTCAAGGGCAGGGTTGATCTTATCCCTCCTTAAACTCCTGGATCCAATGCCATGCCTGACACCTTGAAGGGATTTATTGATGTAGAGCACTGCATGGGGTGTTCCCGATGCCTTCAACACTTTCTCCAAATAGTTCTATGGCTAACTCTCTCACATCCTCCAAATCTTTGCTCAATTCTGAACTTCTCAGTGAGGCTGACTCTAACTGAGAAGAAGAAAGAGACTTCAAATCCATCTGTAATCTAACTCTAAAACTAATAAGTAGGAGGCAGAAACAAAAACTATTATGTAATCTCATTTATGAATGTGATATAAATATCTTTAAAAGTACTAGTAAGCAAAACTCAACAGCATACCAAAAATAATTTATTCCAAACTACAAAAATGCAAACATGTTGTTTTATAAACTAATAATATATAACACAACTTAGTAAAATTTTAAGAGTACAATTATCTGAGTAGATTCTAGAAAAGAAATGGTTTGAATTTAACCCCAAGTCCATATAAAAATAAGTAGTTACGGCCCAGCTGGTGTAGCTCAGTGGATTGAGTGCGGGCTGGGAACCAGAGGGTCCCGGTTCGATTCCCAGTCAGGGTACATGCCTGGGTTGCGGGCCAGGTCCCCAGTGAGGGCCATGTGAGAGGCAACCATACATTGCTCTTTCTCCCTCCCTTCTCTTCTCTCTGAAAATAAATAAATAAAATCTTAAAAAAAAAAATAAGTAGTTACAGAGTAGCTATGGGGATATAAAGTACAGTATAGGAAATAGAGTAACCAAAGAACTTATACATATGACCCATGGACATGAACAATGGTGGGGGATTGCCTGAGGGAATGGGGCGTACTGGCTGGAAGGGGATAAAGCAGGAAGAATTGGGACAATTGTAATAGCATAATCAATAATATATAATTTTTAAAAAAGGAAAATAAAATAAAAATAATGAACTAGGAACAGGAGGATGCTTATTAGCTTGAAAAATTGGCAAATCAATGGGTAATATTATACCTGAAGGTGAAAAACAAGATATTTCCATTAAAACTGTAATCAAAGCAAAGATGTATAATATTAATAATATTTGTAATGTTTTTGACAATTGTAACCTAAACAATAAGATGTTATGAAAATAAGAATTAAGATAATTAGAAATAAAAGAAGACGATATTATTAGTAATTATATTATTTAATGTATAGAGAATTGATTAAGTCTATTCAGGAGTGAAAACAAAAATCAAGAACATATAGACAATAATAATACCGTATTATATACTTGAAAGTAGCTAAGAGAATAGGTTTTAAATGTTTTCACAACAAAAAGAAATGGCAGTATGTGATGTGCTGAAGGTGTTAGCTAATGTATCAAATCAAAGGTTGTACAGCCTAAATTTACGTATTGGGAGTTGATTACTGATTTAATCTCTTTTTTTGTTATTGGTCTATTCAGACTTTCTATTTCTTCTTGATTCAGTATTGGTAGGTTCATGATTCTAAAAATTTATCCATTTCTTCTAAGTTGTCCAATTTCTTGGCATGCAATTGTTAATAATAGTCTCTTACATATTTTTTTAAACTTTCGATGGCATGTGCTTTATAGACTGAGCTCCCATATCTGACTTTATTTATTTTGGTCTTCTCTCTTTTTTCTTAGTCTTTTAAAAATATTGTTTAAAACCAAACTCTTTAGTCAATGTTGATGTATAAATGTAGTCAATATTTTCTATTGCAATTATAATTATAAATTTCTTCTAAGAAAATTAAAACAAATTAGAATGGCTATGCTTAAAAAATGAAATAATAAGGATTGTATTTCATTTTTTAAGGAAATGAAATCAGGATTTTATTACTAAATTATATCATAAAGTTTTTAATATTATTATTATTAAGACTTTATTTGGAGGTCATTTTAGGTTCACAGCAAAATTGAGGGGAAGGTGCAGAGATTTCCCATCTACCCCCCTGCCTCACACATGCACCCCCTCCTTCATTATCAGCATCCCCCCAAGTTGTATTAGTACATTTGTTACCATTGATAAACTTATATTGATGCATTTCAATCACACAAAACTCATGATATTATACAGACTATGGGTTGGAACAAGTTTATAATGATATGTAACTATCATTTTGGTACCGTACAGAGTGTTTCATTTATCCATTAATGTTTCATTTATTCATTTCATAAATATTTATGGAGGTCCCAGTATTTGCTAAGAACTGTTTTAGATAATGGAGATAGAGAAACAAACAAACAAAAAAACCCCTGCTTTAAGGAATTTATATTTTAGTTGGGAAAGACTTGTAATAAGCAATATAATTAAGTAAACTGGAAAGTGTATTATATGCTAAGTGATAAGAAATAAGAATTAAATGTCATAAAATTTATATTTACTTTAATCAAGTATGGTAAGACATTTAGCCATAGAAGTGATTGTCATGAAGAAGTAAGTTTATACTCACAGTTCCCTAAAAAGGGGGGAGGAGCCCAGCATGCCATGCAGGGCAACAGGGGGAAGCACCAAGGTCAGCCAGAGGCAGAAAGGACAAGATGAGGTACAGGCCACCATAACCTCCATTGCAATTTCTGTTGGAAAGTCAAGGCAGGGCAGCATGAACCGTTTGAGACTGGCTAAGTTTAAATCATTACTTGGTGGGCTGTGAGCATAGGGGCTTGTCCGTAGTTGCCTGGGAGCTGGCCCTGGGTTGATTTAGGGCATGGGAAATATTAACTTGATGTGTGAGAGTTTGTGAAGGGGATGGTTGGTGGTGTGGGTACAGGGTTGGTTAGTTTACACTTGAAAGATTTGTTCTTGCTGAGTGCTTTGTTTTCACTAAGAATTGGCTAGACCCAGGAGGGGCAATCTGTCCCTAGTCAGGGAAGTCATAAATGTCAGAGCATCAGGGTTACAGAAAATTAGGAAATAGAGTTAAAACAGTAAAAGATAGCAATGAGAGGGGGTAAAGAATGTTCAGAGCGGATGGACTGCAATTTTACATAAGAATGTTGGGACAAGTCTCACTGAGAAGGTGGGAGTGAGGCATGTGTGTGTCCGAATAAAGTTCTTTCCAGGCAGAAGGAACTGAAAATGCAAAGGCATTGAGGTGTGAGGAATAACGAGGAGGTTGGAATGACTGGAACAATATAAGTGCTTAAGGACAGTAGAAAGAAATAAATATGGATATGGAATGGGGTGAGATGGCTGGGTAAGTACTATAGAGCCTTGTTAAGCCATTTGAAGGAACTTGACTTTAACTAACTGGATCCAACAATGTACTTATATATAATAAATAAATGCCAGGCATGGCTTATCCCAAGAATACAAAATGAGTTAAAATTAGAAAATATATCCCTTTATTTACCACGTAAATGGACCAAAGGGAAAAAAATGAGATTGTGTTATTTGATTCAGAAAAGCTCATGATACATTTAAGTATTTATTTAAGACTTTAAAAAATTTATAGCACAGTTTAAGATTAGAAGGGAACATCTTTTACTTCACAGAAATCATGTACTAAAAATGTATAACACACACCACTTTGATCAGACCTTAAATACCCTTCCTCTAAGACTGGCTATAAGATCAGCATGGCCACTGTCATGAATGCTTAGCATGGCACTGGGAGATTGGCCAGTAGTACAAGCAAGGAAAAACAGAACAGAGTGGTAAGATTTGACCCAGGAGAAATAAATTAGCCCATTGTTTATAGAAATATTATCTTCCTTAAAGCAGAAAGGAATTATTCAATTATTAAATCTAATAAGAACATTCATCAAGTGCCATGTACAATATTGTTTTTTTTTTTTAAACTAGGCATGTAACACTGATGTGGAGAAAATTTTAATACCTAATAAAGCATATAAGATACAACTGAAGTCACTGGGACGGCAGTGTTGTCCTTGGTTAAAACGACTTAATACTATAAGGTTGACTATATTTCACTGCAAATCATTCAAACATTTATTTCGAATTTTTAAGGAACTTAGTAAATTTACATAAAAGAATAAGAATCAATGAATCACTAAATTAATCTTAAATAAAAGAAGAGAAAAAGAAGAGTGACTTAAAAATAGCATGATGTGCCCTGGCTGGTGTAGCTCAGTGGATTGAGCATGGGCTGGGAACTAAAGGGTCCCGGTTCGATTCCCAGTCAGGGCGCATGCCTGGGTTGCAGGCCAGGTCCCCAGTGAGGGCCATGTGAGAGGCACCCATACATTGCTGTTTCTCTCCCTCTCTTTCTCTGTTCCTTCCCCTCTCTCTAAAAATAAATAAATAAATAAATAAAATCTTTAAAAAAAATAGCATGATGTCAGTGTAAGAAAATTGACCAATGAAAAGAATAGAAAGGCAAGCACATGTAAACGTGGAAGGTTAATACACTATAATGGTGACATCACCAAATCAGTGAGGGAAAAAATAAATTACTTTGGGGAAATTTTCTCAAAATTAAAATAAAACAAAACTTTGTCTTACATATACCACTACACTGGGTAGATTAAAGACCTAACTGAAAAACCCATTTATAATCTTCATAAAAGAAAATGTAGGGAAAAAAATTATAAGTTATAGGGAAGTAATTCTTAAACATAATGTCAGGTATACAACCCATAAGCAAAAAGAAAAAAGAAGACAAATGTAAAATATATCAAAATTAAGAATTTCTGTATAAAATTGGCATCAAGGGTAAAGTTAAAAGATAAGTGACAGAACGGGAAAAATAATTTGCAATTTTTAAAACCACTAAGAGATTAATAGTATTTAGAATATAAAAGGAACTGTACAAATTTGTAAGAAGACACAAAAAAAATGGGCAAAAAAAGGAGACGAAGAACAAGTTAGCAAAATGGGCATCCAAAGTTAAGAATATTAAGTCATATTTAAAACAACTTTTAATCAGGTAAATGAAAATTTAAAAAAAGTGACATATATTTATAACCATTAGTCTGAAAAATTAGAAAGCTGGTGATGCTGAGCATTGGTGAGGACATGGAACTCTCCCACGTTTCTGGAGGGAATGTAGACTGATGTCGCCATTAGGGCAGGCAGTAGGACATCAGATGGTAAATTAAGAAAATGCATATCTATGCTATGTTCTGGAAATTCAATGCCGGGACACATATTTGTGGAAGTCAGTGCTTTTCCTCAAATATTTTTGGCTCTCTGTCAAAAGCATATGTTTCTCAATATAGTCTTACTTATAAGACAGCCAGGTGATTGCTCGGCTAGCTGCCTACCGAGCAACATGGCACCAAGGAATAGACAAGAGTCACACACAGTATCTATGCTATTCACTCAGCTTTTATTGAATGCAGTTTCACTCAAAGGAGAACATCAACACATGTTAATATCCTCCTCACACTCTAATAACCCAAGGTCAATATAACACACACACAGAGCAATCAATGGGGAGTAATGAACCTGAGTCCCAGAATTTCAGGCTTCAGGTCCAGGAGATAGCACTATGGGCAAGGAAGCTGTCTGTGTCTTGCAAGGAAGAGCCAGTCTCACAGGTCAGAGAGGGTATGGTCTGGATCCAGCTGAGCAGGGCAGAGCCTCTGGAGGCCAATGCCAAGGGAGATCGTCATGGTGTGGGGCAGCACTCTGGTGTATGGAGCTCAGCTGTCTCATCTGTGGTCTGGAGCCTGCCTCAGTTATTCCCTTGAGGGTGGTGTACTCCACCCTTCTGGGTCCCTTGATAGCAAGTGGTGAATTTTGCCAGGAGCCTATCTGTGGGTGGTCCTACTCTGCCAACATGGCTATTCTGGTCACATGTGCAAATATCTTAGGCATGTCTCCTAGCCAGATGTGTCTATCATGACTTAGGTAATTTCTTTCTTGAACCAAAGTGTCATGGCAGACTGGCAGCCATCTTGGTTGACATAAGCGATGCCAGCTTGTTTTATATACTTTATCTTGACCAGACCAATGTCATTTTGTTGGTCTTGCTTTCCACACTCTCAACCTCTCGGGCACATGGTAAGATAGCGCTTCTTTTCTCCTTCACCTTTAAAGATAAGTGTGGCATGATGTTTGCTTAGGTTAATGTATGAGTAGATGTGACCTGTTTCACTTCTGATGAATGCTGTCTTCCTAAAGCTGCAGTGTTAATGGAAGCAATATGTTGACGTGGAGTCTCTCTCAGCCTGCATCCTTGAGTACCACTATGAGTATATCCCCTATGCTAAGACCTGGGTTGGATCTCCAGCATGACTGAGAAATAAACTTTTATTGTGTTGAGCCACTGAAATTGTGAGGTTGTTTATTACTGCTGCAAAGCTGGCCTATCATAGTTAGTACGCTATCCCAAGGAATGTCTCATGTAAATACATAAAGAGATATGTATAAGGATTTTATTTTTAGCATTATTGTTGATCATGAAAAACTGGAAGCAATATGAGCCTCTATCTTTGGGAGAATGAGGAAAGGTGGTGGGTACAAACCAGCAAGTACTAAATGTCAGTGAGAAGCAATGGCTAATAGGTATAGGTAATAACATGAATGATTATTAGAGAAGTGCTAAGTGCAAAAAGAGGAAATAAAATAAAATACAATCTGTAAGACTAAAATCTATAAATCTCTTTATATAATTTAAAAAATACAGTAACACAAAACCACAGATAAACAGTTTGGAAGAACACATACAAACAGAAAGATATACATTCAGATCATTGCCATAGGTTGAGAGAAGGAAGAAGATGACTCAGGATTATGAGAATTAAAGAGAAAAAAATTATTAAAAAAATACAAAAGAAGAAAAGAACTAAAATAAAAGAAGAACATGCAAAAACTAATGACAACAATGTGGCCCAAACTGAGGGTAATAATTAACTATGAACCCAAGATTTGAGAAATGAAAAAATGTGCCAAGTCACATTCTTACTGTCTTACCCCCCAAAGTACAGTGAAGACAAATCATAAAAACAGATGGCCACTTAATGTGATGATTACTCTTAGGTGTTCACTTGGCTGGGCTAGTGGATACCCATATAGCTGGTAAGATTTGCTTATTTCCCTGTGTGTCTGTGAGGATATTTCTGGAGGAGATTAGCATTTGAATCGAGTTGAAGTAAATAAGACCTTTCTGACCAATGTGGGCAGGTATTATCCAATCCACTGAGGGAAAACAGAGGAAGAATGAATTTGCTCCCTGCTTGAGCTGAGACTTCTGTCTTCTGCCCTTCAACATTGGACCTTCTGGTTCATAGGCCATAGGAATCTGACCAGGAATTACAGCTTTGTTCCTCTGGTCCTCAGGACTTTGGATTTAGATGGGACTATACACTACACCACTGGCTTCCCAGCCTCCAGCTGGCAGACCACAGATTGTGGAGCTTCTCATTCTCCATACCTTTGTGAAACAATCCCTTAAAATAAATATCTTTGTAAATGCCTGTATATGTTCTATTGATTTTGTTTCTCTGGAAATTCCTGACTCATACACCTGGCTAAGGTGATGTTAACAGTAGTAGATGGAGTAGATGTTTAGTATGTAGGAAAATACATTTAAAAAAAGAAAATCACTGATATCCTCTGATGGCAAAGATGTACATTAACCATTCTTTTTTTCTTAATATTACTTTATTGTTGTTCAATTACAGTTGTCTGCATCCTCTCCCCTCCCCTCCCCCACCCTCTCCAATACATTCACCATTCTTAAAAGTCAATGCCTCCTCACAATATTTTTTGCTTCTTCTTGAGAATCTCCCAGAAATATACTTGTTCAATATACTGCCTAAAAATATACTTTTACCTGTGAACTTTATGGTAGATTGAATTGTTGCTCAAAACTGTTCACTTTCTCCCACCACCAACAATCTTTATTAGAGGAATGTTCTTCTCCGCTCCAACTTTGAACTTGGCCATATAACTTTTTTCAGCAAATGAAATAACAGCAAACATGATATAGTCAAAAGCTTAAAATTTGCTTCCCTAATTGAGTTTGTTCTCTCCCACCTCCACCTTTGTCATGAGAGGGGTTTTCCCTGTAAGGCTTGTGCCCCCAGATGGACATCCATGGAGCAGACTGAGCCAGTAGCAGTATGGAGCCAAGCCCAGCTGCATCCTTCGCTTGAAATAGACCTACACAGTGAAGGCCAGTGTAAATCAGCAAAATCCCTACCAACCAACAGAGGCATGTATTGTTTTAAGTCAATGAGTTGATTTGTTACACAGCAATAGCTAACTGATGCAAAAACTAACATTCATTGACCCTTAGTAATGAAAATATATTTCCTCTGAAATGAATTAAGTTTCTCATTCTTCAGAGGATGAGATCCAAAACTAGATGACTTTTAGAAAGAAGATGAATAGCATTTATACACCTTTAGGAATCAACTCTCAAAATTAACCAATGTCTGACATAGTTAAATAGCCTCAGAGTCACAAGGAAAACTCCCACAACTATACATCCCATCTCATTAATTCAAACACAACCCTACCTATGTCACTCTGTATACTTTCATGGCATCAGGTAGTTTCCCTTTTTGCACATATGTTTTAAATTATTTAGCTAATTAGTTATAGTAATTCTTTTTGTTTATTCTTTCTGTAATTCAAAAGCTTAACACAGTTCATGCCTTAGAGCAGGTGCTCAATGAATTGACATTTTCTCTGGAAATGACTCACTAACATTGCTTGTAGGCTCTTTGAAGCCAACCCCAAACCTGAGACAACATAAAACCTCCTTGGGTCCTCCAGAGAAATTGTACAGACATCACAGTGCCGTGAGACATATGCCAAGCTTTAAGCTGCCAACCAAAATATTAAATTACAGAGTAATATGTTAGAGAAAGACTACCTGGGGCATAAGAAGTCCAGGCTCAAGTCACAGTTTTCTCACTTAGAAACTAGCTGCATGACCTTGAATTACCACTGCCTCACTCTAAATCTATTTTCTCATCTACAAATTATAAATGTTAAAGGGCACAATGAGATTTCACCCTAGCTACCTCTTGCTTTGTCTGCCCCAAACACTATTTCTTCTGAGATGGCACCCATCTTATTTGGTGAGCTATACTTCTCTGTGCTATAACCTCCTTATTTTCACAGGAGGGTCAGGGATTTTTACTTTTCCCACCCCATTCCTACCCCAGTCACAGCAAAGCCTTCTCCTGATTTTTTTTTTTGAAATTAGAAATGAGAGACAACATAAGCCAGCCCAGATCCCGAAGTGGCCCCAAAGAAGAAAGAATGAAATTAAAACTCAAAGCAAAGCAAAAATGAGAGGTGGGGGGTGCAGTCCATTGGTATTCAAGTTCCTAGTTCCAGATGTTTCCAAGCTCAGTTACATCCTCTCTCTGCCTGCAGCTTGATTTTTAAACCAAACACATCTCTCTTTTTGAGCTTAAGCCATAAAGAACTGCCTTTCATCCATTTGGAATCAAAATAATACAGGTCTTAAATAAGACTCCTTCAAGTTTTCTAGATTCTCAACCCCTGAAAGTTTTAAGAAACAAACCTAAGACTGGGAAAACCCCAGATGGTTCTCATCATACGGAAGACATTTTGAAAGGAACAATTATACCTACATCTGGAAAAACTGCTGTAAACATGGGTCTTAGGTCTTGACTTTGGTATCAGTAGAGTATGAAAACACTTGCCAAACTCTAAAGCATTTTGCATGTGTAAAGAATAATCATTCTTTAGTTTCCCTAGAAGTTATAGTCAATTACTGAGATGCAATTATTTTTTATAATTGGTGAGTTTGGCTGTGGTAAACCCCAGCTGGACAAAAGGAAGAGAAAAGGCCCTCTCCAAAACCAAGTTCGCAGTTTCTGAGAGGAGGCTGGGTGCAGACATGGTCAGGAAGAGAACTGACGCATAATGCCACCGAAGTTGCCTGGAGACAAAGCAGCCAGGACTGTCGCTTCAGTGCCCAGACCTGTCTTTAGACTTTAGGTAATAGTTCTAGACATTTTTGGGTGGGGAGCTTTGTAATCATGAGTGCAGTATTTCCTTCTCTTCCAAGTCCTTCACCGTTCTTTTTTCTACCAAAGGGCAGATTTTATATGTCTTTCAGAGTCATTAGAATATTCCTAAGGCAGAATGACTATGGTTCTGAAAATTGGCTTTTCTGCATACAAATTAGCTAATAAAAAAACATCATTTTTCTTGTTTCAACTCATGTGATATTCTGAGTAACCAGCCTGAGAATCCATTCTGAAAGTTCAGATATATCAGTGTTTCTTTATGTGGGTTATACCTTTCAGTTTTGACAGTACCTTTTTCCAGTTCTGCCAGTGGAATAGCTAAAATATGTTGCAGTAATGACTTGAATTTTTTCATGCTATTCATCATGTATACTATTCACTGCCAACGATAATTATGCCTCACGATTTCTTCCCCAGAATTTCAAAACTCAGTAAAAACATTCATCACCTAGCACTTAATAAGTAGATAGCACCTAATTAGTTTTAGTATCTTAGAATGCTTTGGAAGAAAGACAGCTTATTAGCAGGAATTTCTAAACATTTAGTAGGTCTTACTACACTCTTTTGAGTACTGTAAACCTTTTAATATTTTAGTATGTAAAGCGGAGAGATTTGGAGTTACTTACCACACCACTCTACAGTAAGTTAGTAAAGCGGGGAGTCAATTCAAGTACTCTGTTTTTGAATCCATGGTTTGCACTGCGGAACTCCACAGAATTCCTTTCCATGAGAAACAGAGTAACACAAAGCATCCCCTAGAATGGTGATGGAATCTGGAGCTTGATGAAATACCTTTTTCCTTGTGTGCCTGTCACAGCTCTTTTATCCTTATTAATATTGACAGTTCAATGCAGAGATTTGTTCAATCCAGAAATGGAACACGTGCAGGAGCATCAGAACTGAATCAGAAATTCTGTTAATAAACATCACTGGCAGAGTACCTTAGCTTAATTAGCAAGTAAAACTCCTACACTAAAGTGGGTACAAATCTGGAAAAGCTTTCAACATTACCACACAGGTCTGTAAGATTTGGGGTTACAGAAGCTGAATTTTTCTGAAGGTGTTTCCCAGTTATTATGGCAGAAAGACATATTCAAAACTCATTTACTTTATCAAGTATTTACTTAATTGTCATCTCATATACTTGCCGGTATGAGTTCCCTTGATTTAAAATGAAGCTTCATAGTACCCACTGACCAAGCCAGGAGACATATTCCTCAAATACCATCCAAACATAGTACCTCTAGTCTCTATGAGGAATTTGGAAGGAAGGAAAAAAACAGGTATTATAGTTAGCCCTTTCCTTTCTGTTCTGTGAAGCAATATTCTATGATCTTTTTTTCTGGTTCTAGGGAATCATTCAATGGGGGCCCTAAAGCCAATGAAATCTTCCAATTTCTAATACCCAAAATCACACCAAATATGCTCTCCTACAATATATTTGACTCCAGTTTTTAATCTATTATAAAATATTTTAAAGAGATATAAGTAATTTAACGTAGTTAGGATGTTAATTCGAAAGAAAATGCTAATACAATTAAAGTTCCCTGTTTATTCTTATTTCATCACCTTCCCAACACTTTTCCTCCAGGAATAATTACTATATTGAAATGGTAATTTTGACATTTTATTATTTCTCTGCTTTAGTGATGTGATTCATACACACACACACACACACGTATATGAAGTCTATCAGGAAAAATTCCAGCCATTGTTAATGTAACAAGAACGGTTTGAATGACATCAATGTAACCTGGCAGCCAAGAGGAAGTGGACTGGAATGTGCATGTGTGAACAATGACGACTTCACTGTACTAGTCAGTGGGGGCAGTAGACGCCATTGAGTGAGCATGTGTGCTGTGTGGCAGTCACATTCAAAATGACTGGTGAGGAGAGCAACAGATTTGCAGCAAATTTTGCGTTAAGCTTGAACATTCCTCTGTGGAAATTGTTGGGATTCTTCAGAAGGCTGCAGATGTGGGCAATTTGTGATTGGAAGCTTCATCACTGACAACACGCCTGCTTATGTATCATGTCAAGTACAAGTTTCTAGCAAAACATCGAATCACCCAGGTAACTCAGCCCCACTATAGTTCAGATTTTGCACCCTGTGACTTCTGCTGTTCCCAAAACTGTTATCATCTTTGAAAGGGAAGGGATTTCAGACCATCAATGAGATTCCAGAAAGTACAATGGAGCAGCTGATGGCGATTGGGAGAACAGCATGAGGTGCCAAGGTGCCTACTTGGAAAGGGACTGGGGCATCATTGTCCTATCTACAAAGTTTCTTATATCTTGTATCTTCTTCAACAACAGTCTCTATTTTTCATGGTACATGGTTGGGTATTTTCAGACAGACTGGGTGTGCCCATGTGCTACTTTGGGGTATATAACTAACTTCTAGTGAATTGTTGTGTTGCAGGGTATGCATGTCTGCAACTTCATTACATTGTGATATACTCCCCCCAAAGATTATACCATTTAAATTTTTAAACACATAGAATAATAAAGCTTTTACATTTTGCCAATACCTATAAAATGGAACAACTTTTCACATGTTTAAGGGCCATTGTCTTCCTCTTTTGTTAATAGCCTTTATGCTTCTTTTATCTCTTAAAATATGCACCTGCTATCTCTTGTTTCTATTAGTATCTTAATACTAAGATACTTTTTATTGATTTTAAGTGTTATTATATATTCTGGATGCCGAGAAATATAGTCCAAGTTGGAACATGAATATGGAGGGCTTAAATAGGGAAAGTGCTCCCCAGATGTATTTAATCAAATGCCTAATGTGTTTTTATGTAGTGAAATGAATATTTGGCTTTTTTGAGAATGCAGATATAAATTTGTGACAGATATATAGAAAACTAAGAAGACAATAAATAGAGGCAATTATTAAACTTCAGGAAAAAGAAAAACTTGAACTAGAAAAAAATATAATCAGTGTACCTTATGAAGATCACTTTTGAATAATATTTATAAAGTAATAATGATGTAAATAACAGTAGCATAATTTTTTGCCATGTAGAAGGTTTGTGTGAGGGTTTGGAAATATAACAGAATTTAATCTTCATTTTCCATAACACAAAGTCAGTAGATAACATACATTAAAGATAACATTAAAGAAAAATCAAGGAATAGCAGTACAAGCACATCATTTAGAAATATGGGAAAACACAACTGAATAAATCACTAAACTACTTAAAAGCATTTGCTTCTGAGGAGTGGAATTAGAAATGGGAAAGGATGAGACAGGAAGTTGTATCTTTTACTGTGTATAGTATTAGCAAAAAACCTTTTAAATTTATATATGTATTACTTTGATAAAAAATTAAATTTATTTTAAAATACTATACATAATATTTATAAACACACACATAAAAATAACATAGGAAGCCCACGAACTAAATGTTTAATTAGTTTGTATTGGGTTAATGAGACTGTAATTGATATTTACTTTCTATTTAATACTTTTCTGAGTTTTCCAAAATTTCTAAAATATATATATATTTATATGGATTTTAGAAATTATATATATTTATTTAGCAGGAAGTTGGAGCTATTACAACTGCAGAACAAGCTGAAAATGGTCCTGTCCTGTTTAATAAGACACTGAGTTGCTTTTCAGAGACAGCAGACTGAAACCACAGGTCATGCAGCTGAAGCATGCGCAGAGGAGAGAACTTTGGCTTCCAGCTACACCCAGAACCAAAGGACCAGGACAGAATCAGAACCTGAACACTGAAACCATTTCAGAAGCCAAGGGTGCATTGTCCAGGAAGATCCAGTGTTGACGACCCTTTACCACAGATGGGCAAGTTTCAAGGTCCTCCAGTTAAAACTTGTCCCATCAGCACTTCTGCACACCTGTTTCTCCTAACCCCTTAAAAGCCCTTTACCTAGTCCACCAGGTGAGATGGATTTGAGGCACCATTATGTTTCCCATCTTCTCAGTTGGTACCTTCTAGACCAACAAACCTTTCCTTACTCCAAATGCTGGTATATTGGCATTTCAAAGCAGTGGGCACATGAACTTTGAACACTATTAATTTTTAAGATTGAAAAAAATTAGGGAGAACAAGACCATCTTTCCAAGGGTTTGAGCAATGACCTCCGAAGGATGACTGGTGAAGTTAAAAGCAGAGAACAATGAGGAGGCCACTCTCACCGTGCAAGCTGGGAGCCAGGAGGGTATGAACTAACGTCCATGGAAATGTTGAAGAGGTCAAGTTAACACGGTTTGCTGAGACCAGATGTGGGGATAACGTTAAGGGATAAGGTTTGAGAATCCTTAAAATTTCTGGTTTGGACACGTTGGCGTCCAGTCACTGAGATGGAGACTTTGTTTTGTGGAGCAGGGCGGGTTTTGTTTTAGGTCTACCGGGTCCTTTAGATAGATCAGGCCCATTACTATCACGACAGCCTCACTGCTATAACTAAGAGCCCAAATTCTCAGGGATCTGACACAGCTCTATTCTTTATTCCAGCAAAATGTGATAGGAATGCTCCTGGCACGTAGACCTTGTGCTTCTACCATCCTCCAATGTTGTCAGAGAAGAGAAAGAGCTTAGAAGACCATGTGGGGGCCAGAAATGGAAGTGACATGTGTGATTCTACCCTTATTCCATTGGCCGTAAGTCTATCACATGGCCCCACATAACGACACAGAAGTCTGGGGCATATGTGCCCATCACATAAAAACAAACAACGGTTTGGGTGGGTACAAAGCATTGTCTTCAGTTCAGACATCCAGTTGGGAAAATGCAGGAGACAGAAATGTGAGGTTGAATTTCAGAAGTCTGAACCTGAGAAAAACCTAAAAAATTATCATTCTGTTAATGGTGCTTGAAGTCAGGATGAGGAGGCTTAAGGGAATTTTTGACTGAGAAAGTAGGTATAAGAATGAAACTCCTGAGAAATTGTAAGTGTAAGCACAGAAAAGAGGCAGAGAGGAAATGGCTAGAGATATGGAGTTAAACTAGATAAACCATGTGAGTGAAGAAAGGAAATCTATGAGGCCAGACATCACAAAAAGGCAAATCAAATAAGAACATTAAGGTATCTATTGACCTTGGCAATCAGAAACACATTGGTAACTTGAACTCAAGTAGTTGCAGCAAAAGTTTGAAGGCAGAAAACAGTGATTGGGGATTGTGGAGAAAATGGGAAATGAAAAGGGAGGGTAACAAATGCCTGTTTCAAATCCTTAAATGCTTTGAAGGGAAGGAGAGAGAGAAAGCAGCAAGAAGAGAGGACATGCATGGGTGATGAAGAACTCCGCATATTTACTCACCAACTATTTTATTACCTATTTTTATGTCAGGAATAATCATGGCAGTCTAACTGCTGTATCTAACAGCCGAAATAGATTCTGATCAATGCAAACACACTGGGTTGATGCAATTCCATTGACAGAGAATACACTGCTTTACTCAGGCTGAATGTCTACATCAAGAGTTTTGAATTATTAATTACAAGTTGTCAATCCTCCTTAATATTTATTTGAATGGCAGCCCCCAGTTTAAGAGTCTGTGCTTCCCATTAAATTGCTCAAACATGTGTCGAGTCATGAATTTTCATAATTAAATTCTTTAGGGAGAGGGCTTAGGCTTTGCAGAAGGCACAAAATAGTTTAGGATTTGAACAGGATTAGAGTAAGCAAAACACAGTATTGTGGGGGAGGGCAGGGGAGACACAAGATAAGTTACATTTGCTAACAAAAGAATTCATGCTATGTGGACTATAATCACACAGGGTAAGGCAAAAGTAGGTTTACAGTTATAAGTATGTGAAACACAGACTTTATTCTTGCACTTATTTATGAATTATTGTATCAGTGTCCATACAAACCCCTGTTAACCTACTTTTGCCCCACCCTATATTTAAATGACTTAGTAATTCCTTAATTGCCATAAGGAAATAGAAACAATTAGGATTAGTATCCAGAGTTTCGGGGAAAGTAAGAGGGTCATTTAAGCTTTAGAGGCTCCCTCAGCTGTAAAGCTGTGTTATCTTTATGGGACTCTGGGCAGATACAAGCTCACATTATTACCCAGTGGCGGCGCTATTAGAGTTGGGGCGTGGCTTATGCTGTTTGGAAGCAATGCTTCCTCTCCGTATTGGAGTCATCATTCCACAAGCCTGAAAGCCATCCCTTGTGAGTCCAAGAAGTCAGAGCCGGGAAACTTGATGCCTCTGTTATTATGCTTATTATTAGTTTTAAACTGTGTCTCCCAGCATCACCATTGCAGAAGTCCCAGTCCCAGGCCCAGGCCGGGAAACTCCCTCAGTACTCCTCAGCAGCATAACAAGAGGAAACAGGGGAGGGAAATCACGTCTTCACATGAGAAATTATGATCAGCTGTGAGCCCTGCCAGCCCATGAATTTCAAATGGCACTCCATTTTCAAATGCACTTTTTCCGTCGTAATCAGCCGGTAGAAAGTAGCCATGGGGGTCATACTTCACAAGCACTTTGGCTTATTGAACACTCATAGGAGACTGCAAGCGAGCTTTCAGCTCATAAAATTTGCCCCTCGGAGTACAAAAGGAGTGCAAGTATATCTGTCTTTACAGAACCAGTATTTGAAGCAAACCAGAGGGCGTTTGCAAGCATTTGATTGTCAGAGATTCAGGGCAAAGCCTGGTTTTCAATGGATGATAAAGGGGGTGTAGTGTATGCTGAACAAGGCAGAAATTGCTCAGCGCACGGCTGGGTTGGAAATGAAAGGGCACATGGAACTGCCAGTGCTGGAGAGACACACCTGGGGGGACAGGGCTTTACTTCCTTGCAGCTTCCTTGGAAATGAGAGCCTACAATTCCATGGAGCCCACAAATTCCAAACACTTGTCCCAGATGGATCTCGACAGGCAAAATTGTAAGTGGACTTCATTGCGGGGTGCCTGTGGCAAGAACAGTGCTCCATCGCCAAATTTCTATATATAATCCGGTGGAAGTACATATATAAATAAAAGATTAAGCCTTCGTAATTTTTTTTTTTATTTTTTGCCCATCTAGAAGGTAAAAATGGCAGAGGCAGATAGAGTCAAATTAATGTCTTTACTATAAATCCTACCTTACTGAAAAATCAATGATGTTTATTTGTTGACCTTAGAAACCTGCCCTTGCTAGAATAACATGCAACCTAAACGTAGCTGCTTTAGATTTTCCTCTGCACCCAGCCCCACAAGCAAGGTTGCTGGATTGTAGTCTATGGTGCCCTCTGGTGGAGAGAAATCAATATCATATCCCCTAATTCTCAAAGCCAAGTGTCAGTTTTCAAAGAAGTCTAGGTCCAGTTCCTGCAGCCTTTTTCCTTGGATTTGAAAGATTGCCAGGAAGTGGAAGCCAGCAGTTTTGTTGTTGTTGTTTATTTTTTTAATGGCCAGAAAGTCCCTTCCATTTGAATGTTGGTTTTGCCAAATATTTAAATCCTTTTAATTTTTAAACTAAATTTGATATATTTTTATTGAGTTTATTGGGGTGACATTGGTTAACAAAACCATACAGGACTCAGCTCTACAATTCAAAAAAACATCATTGCACACGGCATTGTGTGCCCATTGCCCGAAGTAAAGTCTATTTCCATCCTCGTTTTTCTACCCCCTTTGCCCTCTTCTGCCTCCCTCACCCCCATTTCCCTTTGGCTGTTGCCACACTGTTTGTATATATATCTATATATGCTTGATATACATGATGTATATATACACACACACACACACACTGTCACATATATATATATGCTTGATCCATTTATCCCCTTCCCCTCTGACAGCTGTCAGTCTGTTCTCTGTATTTATGCTTCTGTCTGTATTTTGTTTGTTAAATTATTATTTTTTTCATTAAATTCCACATATAAGTGAGGTCATATTGTATTTGTTTTTCTCTGACTGGCTTATTTCACTTAGCATAATAGTCTCTATGTCCAGCCACGCTGTTACAAAAGGTAAGATCTTCATTGTGTAAACATTCAATATTTTATTAGTTTCAGGTGTACATCACAGAGGTCAAACATTTGCACAACTTTCAAAGTGATCCTGCAATATCACTTTTATACATTCTATTCTCACTCAGGAAATACATTAGTTATAATACTGGTGACCACTTTCTTCAAACACAAAATAAATAGTCTGGTCATAGGGTCAGGAAAACTCAGTCTCTATAATGAATGATCAATGTAATTTTATCTAGTAAATTGGCCTTCAGATTTGGGGTGCATTTATTTATTCATTCACACATTTAAACTTATTTATTGGGATACTTCCTAACTAGGATAGTCCTAACCCTCCTTGTAGGTGGTAGAAAACAATGGTCTTTGCTCTGCTCCAGCAATAGCTCTACTTGAAACCCCTCAGGTTACTTTTTGCTCCATTCTTAGTAAGCTGCCTATACAAAGCAATATTGTCTTTGAGCCTTAACACACGCTATTCTCCCTTTTAAGCAATAACTCATGCGTAAGCATGCAGAACAATTGTTTGTAGAGATTCATAAAAATCTATTGTCCTGGATCCCAACCCCAAAATATGGTGTTAGATTCTCCTATTGCTGCTCTGATGCTCAGCCGTCATTGATGACTGTCAGTCTAGAGAGCTCAGTCCATTCTCTTGTCCGTACTCTCCACCTTAATGTATCTGTTCATTAATAAACTCGTTAACCTTGAACTACATACCAGGCATTGTGCTAGAAACTGAGGATAAGACAAGGAATTGAACTAGGTCTTTCATGTCCCTGGCCACACGAAGCTCCTCCCGACTATTGCAACTGCCATTAACTTGAAGGTTGCAGAGAGTCATCCTCGATTATCCTCCAATAACTTGGATTCACATTGATACAGAACTTACCAGGCTGCACTGAAATCATTTACAGTACTATTTATTCTACTCCACCATGAGCTAATCAAGCCCAGGAATTGTATGTATTATTTTGATTTTCTCAGTAATATTGCAAGCAAGAGAGGGAGAGAGAGAAGGAAGGAAAGAGCTAGGGAGAAAAGCAGATAGACCATCCCGAATGTCCCAGGCATCGTCCTTAACTTGGCCCTGGCAGCATCCTCAGATTTAGATCAAAAGGGAAAAAAAGTGTTATATATTTATGAGGTGGGTTCTCTCATATTTAATTTTCCAACAGTATTGACTTACACATTTCATCGTTTCCATTTTAAAGACAAATAACCAGTGACTCAAAGAGGTAAAGTATTCTGCCCAAGGTCACACTTCTAAAAAATAGAGTATCTGGACTCTGAACCCAAAGTTCTCAAGGAGAAAAAGACCCAGAGTTTCTCGGAATTTGCATACGTGACTGCTGGAGTGTGTGCGGAGATGTGTGTGTAGACTTTCCACTTTGTGGACGCTTTTCAAAGGCAGAAATGATAGTTGTTTCATCATTTCTAGTAAAAGAGTCAGTTTAACAAAGTTACCATCAGGAGGGGAATAAATTCTTCAAGGGACTGTTCATCTGTTTCTTTTGATTTGGGGGATTAAAAGTCTATGTAGTCCTGCTAAAATTTTTCCATCAAGGTTATTCTCCAAGTTCTCGTGGATGACTTTGAAATTTAAATTTTCCCATCACTTTCCAGAATGAGGGCTGAGCTTCAAAAGGCATATTTCATTTTTCTCCTTTCCCCATGGCCTTCAATGTCTCCTTTTTCTCACCTCATCCTTTCCCCAGCCAGTGATATATCTGAAAAATGTTTGGTTTGTACTTTCAGCGGGTTCTCTTCCTTCCATTCCTCAATTCTGTATTCCAAAGCTGCATCTTCCCTGTGGAACTGATGCCAAATATAATTGCCCTGCAGTGTTTGGGAAAGGCTTAGATTTGTTTCCTGGGTTGTTTCTTCAGCCTTAATAAGTACAGACACTTATTAGCTAGCCACAATTTCCTTCTCCCCTCTGTGGATTGCATTTCCTTGCTTGTTAATGTGTAAATCATAGATTTCCCTAATTACATACTGTTGCCTTTTTCTTTCCTCTCAGAGCTCAAAAATTAGCAAAGGGCTGGGACTCTGATGGAAATGTCTAGAATGGTTTCTTCACGCACATTTAGGAATGCCACTGGGACAGAGTAAATTTAACGTCGGTGTGTGTGTGTGTGCATGTATGTGCTTGGGTGCTCTGAACATTCAGTTAGTCTCTGATTCCGAGGTTAAGAACATGCCAGCCAGAGTGTAAGGAAAAGATGGAGCTCAAAAACCTTGGACTTTCAAACTCAAAACCATACATTCAAATGAGCTCATCAAATAGTTGGTAAACACTACAGTAATATTACCATTTCTCATTAATTTCAATGATCTCACATCTCCTTATCATCTCTCTCAGGTATTGCCAATCTTCATGTTTCTAATAAAAAGATGGAGATGTTTTCTACATGGTCATAAACTTACTTTATTCTTATTGACTGATAATAATTATTAAACCAGTTTGTATGCGGAGAAACAGTATGAAAAGCTGATTATAATCAGGATGATTTTTGAAATTCTTCTCATGAATGAGAATGAAAAATATAATGGGTCTGTCCTATTACCTCAGAGGGCAGTCCTGAAATCAGCATCGTTGACAAGAGCCTCAGGCCAACCCCATCCCCTCACCAATCTGCACCTCCTGAATCATAATGTGTATATTTTGTGTTTTATCAAGCTCTCCTGGTGATGCCGGGTCTTTAAGTTCTCCCCACCCAGGTGTTTCCCATCTGGGAAAACAGAGAGAAGCCACTCCTGCTGGGTGGGCCGAATTCCCGAGTCGTGTGATTGTGGTCACGGGCAGAGTGAAATGGGTGCTTTAGGTCCCTCATTTTAAGGTGTTTTTTTTTCATAGCAATAGCAACCACATCTACCTCTCTCTTCTGTTTTTCTACCCATTTCCTCAGGGTCCACAGTTCTAGGATTTTTATTATACTCCAAAGCAATCACTGAAAATACATAGAATTTTGACCCTGAATAGGAGCTTAAATGATGTTAAATCCAAAGTCCCCTAAATTGAGTGATTTCCATGCAGCTATACTTACATAACTTCTATACGATTATTAATTATTTTTTTCAGCTCTCTTTACCCCTTAGACCCAGCCTAAGGGATATAAGCCACGGCATCAGAATTTTGATGCTTTGTTTGATTTTTCTAATGTCATCAATGTTCCTAAATATAAAAATAAAAAATTCTTTTTTTATTTTTATTTTTTAATATATTTTATTGATTATGCTATTACAGTTGTCCCATTTCCCCCCTTTCTTCCCCTCCACCCCCTATTCCCCGCCCTTTAGTTTTTGTCCATAGGTCATACACATAAGTTCTTTGTCTTCTACATTTCCTGTACTATTCTTAACCTCCCTCTCTCTGTTTTCTACCTACCATTTATGCTACTTATTCTCTGCACCTTTTTCCCCTCTCTCCCCCTACCATGCCCCTGTTGATATCCCTCTATGCCTTATATAAATCCCTTTAACATTTCATATAATAAAGGCTAGGTGTTGATAAACTCCTTGAACTTGACCTTATCTGAGAAGCACTTTATCTGCCCTTCCATTCTAAATGATAGCTTTGCTGGATAGAGTATTCTTGGATGTAGGTCCTTGTCTTTCATGACTTGGAATACTTCTCTCCAACCACTTCTTGCCTGCAAAGTCTCTTTTGAGAAATCAGCTGACAGTCTTATGGGAATTCCTTTGTAGGTAACTGTCTCCTTTTCTCTTGTTGCTTCTAAGATTCTCTCCTTATTTTTAATCTTGGGTAATGTAATTATGATGTGTCTTGGTGTGTTCCTCTTTGGGTCCAACTTCTTTGGGACTCTCTGAGCTTCCTGGATTTCCTGAAAATCTATTTCCTTCACCAGCTTGGGGAAGTTCTCCTTCATTATTTGTTCAAATAAGTTGTCAATCCCTTGGTCTTCTTCTTCTCCTTCTGGCACCCTTATGACTCGGATGTTGGGACGTTTAAAGATGTCCTGGAGGTTCCTAAGCCTCACCTCAGTTTTTTGAATTCTTGTTTCTTCATTCTTTTCTGGTAGGATGTTTTTTTCTTTCTGCTGGTCCACTCCGTTGATTTGAGTCCCAGTTTCCTTATCCCTTCTCATTTGTTCAAGTAATTGCAACAATTTTTCTTCGACTTCTGTGAGCATCCTGATTACCAGTGCTTTGAACTGTGCATCTGATAGGTTGGCTATCTCTTTGTCACTTAGTTGTATTTTTTCTGGAGCTTTGATGTGTTCTTCATTTGGGCCATTTTTTTTTCTCGGTGTGCCTGTTACTTCAAGGGGCAGAGCCTTAGGTGTTCACCGGGGCGGGGTATCCCACGTCGTTGTGTTGTGACACTGTGTATGGGGATGGGGTAACCCACCTTGTTGTGTTGTGACGCTGTCTGTGGGGGCGGGCCTGAGAGAACAATGGCACTTGCTCTGTTCTCCACACTTCCCCAGCTACCCACAAGCAAGTTGGGCCCTTCTCTGCTGGCTCTGGGGTAAGCGGACGGGCCTGGACAGTTCCAAGTCCCTGTGGGTCTCCGCAACAAACTCTCCTGTGAGGCCGGGAGTTCCTCCCACTGCTGCCTCAACCCCCACAGGTGTATTCAGTTGGTGGTTTGAGGTTTTATTTCCCTGCATTGGTGGGCCGCTCGGTCTGTTCTGCTCCCCGGCTTTTCCTCCCGGTTTATCTGCGCGAGAATGAGGGACCGCCCAGTCCACCCGTCTCAGCCCCAGTTTCTCTGAGTGCGCCGGCCACGTTTTGGCCAGGCGCGCCTGCCATGGGCCTCTCCAGGCAGCTGGAGCGTTGCTGGTACCGCTCCACAAACAGCGTATTGCCAAGCACTCTCCACCCGGCTCCGCCCCGCTTACCGGTCTGGATGAATGTGTCTTCTTTAACTCCCTGATTGTTGCACTTCCACTCGGTTCAGTTTTCTGTCAGATCTGGCTGTTTTCTTTTGGTTGTGTGAGGAGGCACGGTGTGTCTACCTACGCCTCCATCAAAATAAAAAATTCTTATCTGTGTATCACCAAATAACACGCTGCTTGCTTACTACCAGTGTCACTTGTGTCCCGGTCTGGAAGATAATGACCTGGTAGAAACCTTTTATGGGACAGACAACTCCCGCAGGCCATAGACCAATCATGTTCTTGGCTTGTCTTACTTCTGAGCTTGACAAGTGGGAACCATGCCACTATTTTGCCAGTTCCTCATCCTTGTTTTCTCCATCTATCTCCGAAAGCACTTGTGGGCTTTTCCACTTGGTCCAAATTTCTGTTTCACTCATTGTATTTCTCCTGACTACATTTCATACCTTGCTCACCTCCAATTTAAGAGAGTTTACCTCTGATGACAACTGCTCCCTGCATCACTGGTCTTTTATAAAGCTTGTCCCCACTCCAACCCAGCAAGAAGTAAAGAAGGCAGAATGACAAGTGGAACAAATTTCTGTATATGTGAACAGTTACATAAAATGTCAAAATGATGAGTGTAGTCCAGGCTCCTCAAAGTCTCATTTGAAGGCATGTACAAGTTGATGAGCTCTTTATTACTAGCCCATCATAAGTACAAACATTGAAAAACAACAATCAAAATCTTTTTATAGTAGTTTGACAGAGTAATTTAATATCAATTGAATCTGTTAATAATTAAAATTTAAGATTTGTACTTTGTGTGTCTTTTTATTTTTTTTCTAGTTATACGTCTTCTCTTTTATAAAAATATTGGTTTTCAACAGATTACAATTTTTAGAAAATAAAAAAAACTGGTTCTTTACCAGAAATTCTTTTAGAAACATTGTATAAAATATAAATAGAACATGTTCTTTTTTTTAAAATCCTTATCTGAAGATATGTTTATTGATTTTACAGAGAGAGGAAGGAGGGAGAGAGAGGAGTGATGGATATATAGGTAGAGATAGAGAGAGAGAGAGACATTGATTGGTTGTCCCCTGTATGTGCCTGACTGGGGATCGAACCCGCAATCCATGTGTCCTGATTGGGAATCAAACCCACAACCTTTCATTGTACAGGACAATGCTCCAACCAACTGAGCCACCTGGCCAGGGTGAAAATGTTCTTCAAATAGAACTCAGACTATTGTAATAAGAGATTTTTAAATTATATAAGAAAAAACTGGAAAAAATGTAGACAAAAACATATATTAATTTCTAACATTAGTTATCATTAAGTGGTGGGTCATGACCAAAATATGCTTATAGTAACTAGAAAGTTATGACAGAAGGAAGTGGAAACACTTTTTTTCGTACTCCTTACTCTTTGCTCTCCACTCGGGACTCTGTCAGAACACAAACGTTACGGTATCTCAATGACTTCTAGAAATTTCTTCGGACAGAATTTATTTTATTAGGGTGCTTTCAACTAAACCCAATGTTGCTGGACCATAATGTATTTAAACAGTGAGGCAATGCTTAAAGCAGAGCTAAGATTTCAGTTGAGCAGATGCAATAAGAGGTAGTTACTGCCAAGAAGCCCTTGCCTGCCTTCACTAATAACCAAAGCGATTCTCGTAGATCAAATGGGCTCATGAGAGAAGTCAGACATGGAGACGCACTCACACATAATTGGTACTCCACTTTTAGCCATTACCAATATGATGTCATGTAGTGGAAGGAATGACGGGAGTTGATTTGAAATGTGAAGGCGGGGTGTGAATGCTGATTCACCGGCTGCTATTACCATCATGATGGTTTTAAGAATCAGATCTTGGGTATGTAAGAGCCTGAAGACAGACTTTATTGCGTGTATAGGGTTTTAAAGTAATCCATAAGATTTTGTTATAATTATAATGGACTTTACTAAAGGAAACTAATCTTCTTTATATGTGCTATTCCATTAATTAGGAAACTAATCTCTATTAACTATGCTACTCCATTAATTAAGAAACTAATCCCTATTAAATATACTATGCCACTGTATTAAGACCAGCTTGTGGCTGAGCTACATGGATGTCATTACCAGTTTAAGGATACATTGCTAACAAAAGTGAGATTTTCCTGTCAGTCACTAGTCAGCCCATTTGCAGTCTGGCTTCTACAAAAGCCCACCCCAGCAGTGTTCAGTTGCATTAAACTCTCTCTTCTTGAAACTCATTTCTCATCCTGGCTGATATGGCTCAGTGGTTTGAGCGCAGGCCTGAGAACCAGAGGGTCACAGGTTCAATTCCCAGTCAGGACACAGGCCTGGGTTGCAGACCAGGTCCCCAGTAGGGGGTGTGCAATAGGTAACCACACACTGATGTTTCTCTCCCTCTCTTTCTCCTTCCCTTCCCTTCTCTCTAAAAATAAATAAATAAAATCTTTTCTAAAAAAGAAACTCATTTATCTTATTCTGTAATACTGTATTTCTCCATCTAGCTACAAAGAGTGTTTTCTCAGCCTCCATTATTGACTCCTTTTACTGTATCCACATCTAGATATTTGAGTGATCACTGTTTTTCCTTTGGCTCAATTTTGTGTTCATTAATCATTCTCCCCGAGCCATTTACATCTAAATAGCTTATGCTACTAGCTATCAACTATAACCCAAAGACTTATCCTTTTCATATCTTTTCAAGCTTTGAGCTCTGTATGCAACTGCCTGCCAAATGTTTTCATCTAGCTGTCTTATCAAGAATTTCAACTCACAATGTTTTATAGTGACCTCATTAACTTTTGCCACAAACGCTGTTGCTCACCTACTAATCCTGGTCCTAGTTTTTGGAATCGTTATATCCCCAGTTGCACTATCAGAACCTGGAAAGTCTTGCCCAATTTGTATCCATTCAGTCACTTAATCCTTCTAGCTTTATATCTCTAGTCATCACCATAGTGCACAGCAGACAACCTGAAAACCTCAGTGGTCTCTGACAAGAAGCATGTATTCTCATTTCTAGGAGTGTGCAGAGAGATTGAGGCTGGACTTGGCTTTGCACTGAGGGTGAGATTCAGGTACGCTCCGCAAGCCTCTCATTCTCCTGGAACTAGAAGTTACCTACAGAATGTTTCATGGTGATGAGACAAGCTCAAGATGAACTGCATAGTCATATTTCAAAGCCCATTGGCTAAAGAAAGTTGCATGGCCGAGACCAAAATCAAGGTAGTGGGACCTATCCTTGGCTTCCAGTGCAAGGCATAGTGTCACAGGGCAAATTCTGTGGGTGTGTAATTCCAAAACAAAGAAAGTACAAAGAATTGGGGAACCATGACCCAGTCTACCACGTGTCTTATATATTTCTCACCTCTATCATTTGTCCTCCTTCCAAAGGAACATCCTTGTGTCATTTACAGTCCTGCCTGCTCAGACTTTGAAGTACCCACCTCTCTGGTCTTCTGCCCACTCAACCCCGTCCTCTACAATGCAATAGAAAACAGAAAACACAAATCAGACCATAGCACTCCCCTCAGTACAGTTCTCCAGTGGCTCCCCATTGCTATCAAATGAAATCTGAACTCCTCAGCAATGCTCAGAATGTTCTCCTCATAACTACCCTCCTCTCCCAGCTCCTCTCCTCCCGCTCTCCCATGACTTTGCATTTGAGGACTAGCTCCCCTTGGGCTGTAGGTTCACAAGTTTCCACTCTCCTGCTGTTGTTCATGTTATTCCACATCGTACAGCACGCTTTTCTCTCCTTGTTCATCTGGAAAACCCTTGCTTGTGCTTTAAGATCAAGCTTAGACATCCTCTCTGTGGAGAGTCTTGGGATGCCCTCAGACTGGCTTAGAGCTCTGGCATAGCCCTTTCTGTGTTGTGCTCAGTGGGTTCATCCTAAGTGGTTTTTATTTTATTTTTCCCTACCAACAAGAATTCCCACCATACCCCTCAGGAAAATCTTGGAATACTGTTTTTAGAGTTTCTGAACATTACTGACAAAAAATACATATGCCTTTATGTTTATAATCCTAATGTCCAGCAGAAATTTAACATTTTCTTCAATTACAATTACAAGCACCAAGCCATAGTACAATACGTACTATTTGGAGTACTGTGTCACTAATATAAATTATAAATAATTTCATACCCCCACACTACAATTGTTGTAGGCAATTTGAAATTCCAGAAGTCATTCAGTATGTCATTAAATTTTATTTATGGCATTAATAAAGAAGCACATACCTTCTGGTATCAAGTTTTTCAAATTTATGTATTTGATACTTTTTTGCTATATAATTGATAACTTTTTCCTCTGTATTTTATTTACCTTTACAAACATTTTCTGAGAGGTTATCGCCAAATGCTAAAGAGGCCCCAGCACTCACTCCTTGTCAACCCCAGTGATGCTGCTCCCCTGCTGGTTTGGCCATTTCATTTCAAGGAGTACTGGAGAGTTCAAAGCCTAGACATACATATTTTTCAGAAATATTCACCTCTTTCTTACTCTGTATAATTTTTCATTGGTGTTTATTCTGTTTATTGCTTTGTTTATTTTTTTAGAAGTAGCATATTCACAGAATAAAAATGCAAAATATATAAAAAGTATATGGTTAAAAAAAATCTTAAAAAAACGAGTTTTTCCCATGGAATAAGTTAGTAATGAGTTTCTTGTGAATATTTTCAGACACATTTTTTCCATAGATCATGTGGGGGTGGGGGTGGTGTAAGGGTGTGTAAATGAAAAAGAAAAAATGATAAACATATAACAAACACACACACACACACACACAGATTTTCCTTTTTGCAGCTCAGTTTGTGGCATGCCGCACACGGTTCTGCACCTCCCTTTATTTTGGTAAATGACCATTGCTTATTAGTTCAATATTACTGCTAGCGGTCATAATAATAACTCCTTGACATTCCACTTCACCTCTTTGTCCCACATTTGAAGAACATAAAATTGTAACCAAACTAAAAATGTAAAAACTAAGGATACCTCACCATATGCTCTCTCAGGCATTATTTTTTTTCCATTTGAGCCTAAAATCTTCAACACAGATCTGAGGGCAGTGGCCAATCATCGTAAGCAGCTTAAAGTAACGAACATGAAGCAGTTTTCTGGGTATTGCTAATGGAAGCAGATTTACTTCAGTAGCTTAAAGTTCAGCTTCTCAAAAGTAAATGCCCTATCATTGTTCAGTAGTATGGTTTATGGTATTTTTGTTTTTATTAATTAAAACCAACAGTGAAGTATAGTATGCCTGTTTAAGAAGATTTAATTCAATGTTTAAAATAGTGCAGTTGAAAAGAATATGGTGAGAGAGTTCATAATGTAAGTAAAAAAAGATACAGAATTGCATAGTATAAGTCTAATTTTCTATTTTTTTAATCAGAAATGGAAAATAAAAGTCAGAGAGGCCCTGGCTGGTGTAGCTCAGTGGGTTGAGCGTGGGTTGGGAACCAGGCAGTCCTGGTTCGATTCCCAGTCAGGGCACATGCCTGGGTTGCGGGCCAGGTCCCCAGTGAGGGCCATGTGAGAGGCGACCATACATTGCTGTTTCTCTCCCTCTCTTTCTCCCTCCCTTCCCCTCTCTCTAAAAATAAATAAAAATAAAATCTTTAAAAAAAAAAAAAGAAAAGAAAAGTCAGAGAAAATACATTTCTCTGCCAGGAAATGAGGGTAGGTATTTAGTTTCTTCTTTAAGTCAGTTTGAATTTTTTCAAGTGCTCTGTCATAATCTAATGAACATAATCCTTGCGCGGGTTGTGTGTGCTCTTCTGCTGTAGTTGTTAGCACCTCAACGGCGGGGATGGGCTGTCAGGCTGACTGGCGGTGAGAACTGGTCATGACCACTACGGACAAGCTGTTGTGGGGGTGGGGCTGACCTCACAGGGTAGTATTTGCATTAACGGGGCTCTGGTGCCTTGCCAAGTCCACCCTTTGGGTGTGTCATTTGTGGTGCTGATTGGGTGGTGCTCCAGTGTGGTCAGAAGTTGCCCACCAGGTGTGCTGGTCTGGGGCCTCTTGGGAGGGGGTCTGGTGCAAGCCAAGGTCAAGCCCAAAGCCACCTGGTAAGAGCTACAAAGTGATCTGCAGTGGTAGTTGCTTGTTCTGGGCCTGGAGGCACCTGGCTGTGGTTATGCTGTGAACCAAGGCTGGCGACCACCAGTGCTGGGGTTGGGGTCACTTAGCAAAAGGTACAGGGCCTGCTGAGAACAGTTGCTGCTTGTTGGGGCTTTGTAGACCTTCGAGAAATTTTGGGAAAGTCTGAATTGCAGGCTCAGGCTGGCTACTTGTGAGTTAGCCTCTAAAAGTGGTCTGGGGCAGGCAGGTGGATTGGGTGGGGCAGGGTCTCACGGAATCACCAGGGTGGGACTAGAGCAGTGGTAGCCAGGTTGAGGGAGGCAGATTACACCTGAAGCCTGGGCATGGGTTGCGGGCGCAAGACAGGAACAATGGCACCTGCCAACCCTGCCCCTCCAGCCCTGGCCCTCCAGCCCTGGCCCTGAAGCCAGACAATTCGGTTCCTCTCCAAAAGCCTCTGGTGCTTTCTTAGCTGCTATCCCTTCTCTGGAACTTAATGTAAGTGTTTGTGAGCAAGCGAGTGTGCTTAGGCCCTTTAAGATGACACCTGGGTCTACAGCACCCCTCCATCTCAGCTGGACTGAGTCCCTGCTAATTTTCACAGCCACCTAGGTGTTCTGGGGGCTTCCCTACCTGGTTCTGGTGCTTCGGGCTGGGGAGCTTCATGTGGGACTGGGACCTGACTCTCCTCAGTGGGGACCTCTGTAGCCAACAAATCCTTTCTAATTCTTAACCTCTCAATTCTCAACTGCCACGTGTGAGCCTGGCAGCCATTTCACGTCTCCATCCCTCCTATGAGTCTACACATGGCTTCTTTTAATCCTTAGTTATAGGAGTTCTGTTCAGCTAGGTTTGGGGTGGTTCTCAAGGGCAGTTGTTCTATAGTTGTAATTTGCATGTGGTTGGGGGGACGGGAGCACAGCATTTACCTACTCTGCCATCTTGACGGACTCGACGCCATATTTTTATACTCTTAAAGCTTGTCGGTGCACTCTTTATTTAGAAGTGGAGTAGACGTTGCTCATGAATATGGTTGGCTGTGTGTGAAGATTATTAAGTCGAAGTTTATTTTAACTTGTTAGATTTAAGATAAATGTACTTTTTAAAATTTTTATTTTTTATCCTTACCCAAGTACATGCTTATTGTTTGTTTGTTTGTTTTTTGTTTTTGTTTTTTTAGAGTGAGGGGAAGGGAGAGAGAGAGAGAGAGAGTGGGAGAGAAATATCAATGTTAGAAACATCGATTGGTTGCCTCCCACACACTCCATCACCAGGAACAGAACATACAACCTAGGCTTGTGCCGTGACCTAGAATTGAACACGTGACATTGTGGTTTATGGGACAGTGCTCCAACCAACCAAGCCACACCAGCCAGGGAAGATAAATTTACTTTTGTAATAATATGATTAAATATCGGAAAAGGAAATGGCTAAAAATGTCAACAGTCTAAGGTTCCTGCCCCTTCCCGAAACCAGGAATGTGGTGGGCCTGAAAGTAACCAGTGTTCCCTCCATCCTTTCCGAGTCAGCTCCTACCAGTGGGGCTGAGATCACAGGACCACTGCTTCCCATGTCTACACCTCAAATTGCTGTAAGGGAGTCTGCCCTCAAGTCCGACACTGTGGTCTCCATTGTCCTCATTTCACCCAGATCAGAACCTTGTCAATAAGGCAGCAGATACGAGCATCCCTCAGCCCTCCTGGGCCCCTTTTCAGTGCTGCCATTAACATCCGTCTGAGTGAGGTAAATGTGATTATCTTGCACAAATAGTGTGAGGATATACTTGTCCTGTCTTACACATGCAGGGCACAGCTAGCTCAGTGGACCAAAGACATTGGAGAAGAGTTTAAAATAAAGCAACAAATATCAGTGTTAAAGCTTCAAGTGATCCTCTACCCAATTAATGGGTTCTGTTCCTTGCCTTAGATGTTATTACTTAAGCTTCCTACCTCATTTATGAGCGCCTCACTCAATTAAACCAGTTCTGGCACCAAACATCAGTCTGTGCTAACAAGTAGAGCCCCCAGTACTGGGATAAGATGTTCCTTTGGAGATGTCCTCTGTGTTGTATCTTTTATTGTGACTTTGTCCATGATGGTAGAACTTTAGCAATGGTCCCACCAAGGCCTGGAAAAGGTGGAAACTTCTCAGTGTCCCTCTTCTGGGGCTCTCTGGAAGATTCGGGGTGAAGAAGGCAACTGGAGATTTCATACTCCTTCTCTTTGCCTCCTATATCTCGAAACTAGTATCTGATCAAATGGACCACCTTATTCTGTGGATTGCTCTCCCAATCTACCACTAACTTTTCTTAGGGACTAGAAAACAGTTAAGCAACAATATCCATCAAAACCTTTTGAAGGGAACAGAAGGAAGGGTCTTTTTCTAAGCTGTCAGGGTTTTTCTTAGCCTCTGAACCTGGGAACAGGACCTGGGATTCCTTTCTAGCTGGGTGAGGATGGCAGCCATTGAGAAGGACAACAGGGAAATGAGTCTGGAATTGTCTGAGATGGCAACCACTTCTGAAGGGCCTGCATCTGTGGTGAAGAGGAAGAGCTGCCATGGCTGATTGTAATGGGATAGAGCCAGGGCCCCCCAAAGAGGGGTTTGTAATGGGGTCCAGAACTCAGGGTGTCCAAGAAATATAAAAATATAGGATTTCCTCAGCCCCACAAGTCTGGACTGGGGGATGGGACACATGGAACAGGGCCATTGAGAGTTATTTTGCATATCAGCTGTTGGCCAGCTTCATACCCGATATGCAGAAATGGTTATTTGGCATATCTACAACAGCTGGCCAGCTTCATAGATATGTTAAGTAGCTGTGGACAAGCCTTGAGCCAGGGAGACGGGAGTGACTTCGACCCTTGACCTAACTGGGAGGCAGCTCCCCCTGGTTATAGCGCCTGCGTGAGAGCTTGGAGATGGTTTACTCCACACCTCAGGGCCACACCTGCCCGGACTAATCATGGCAGTCAAGAAAGGCTGGAAATACAGGAGTGCTGACAGGTGTAGCCAATTGTGGGAGAAAGCGGAAATGGGGCTGCAGAGGAAGAGTGGCGCCAGGCTTTAAACCCAAGCACAGCAGCCATGTGGGGGCTAACCATGCTGTTTTGGGGCTCCCTTAACCACGAAGCTTAGGAAGCAGGAGTGCAAGATGGAGCAGATGTGCAGAGCTCTCTCTTTGCAGTTCGGAAGAATGCAAGAGAGACAATGCAGGACTAGGGACAGGGACAATGTGAGACCATGCAGGGAGGAAAGGGGTGAAAGGACTCACTGGTGGGCCATGAGGAGGTGCCATGTGGTTTTGGATTAAGAACTGGAGATTCTGGTGACACAGTTGATGGTGCTGGGGATTGTGGGAGACCTGGCCAGCCGAGCACGGGTTACTGGGAGGAACCAGGAGTCTAGCTGAGCTACGGACTTCTATTTTTTTTCCTGAGATATGATACCCTTGACCGGCCTGAAGGGGAAAAGGAGGAAGGAAGGACTGTGTGTGTTTGCGGGTGTTTTAAGGGACTTTGAGTATTTAATGGCGATGTTCTGCCATTACTTTAAACCTGTATAACTTTTGAATAAATAGTTCCTTTCCTTTCGGCAAACTCTGGCATTGAGAGCCATAATTCCAATTCCCTGGTGTCAGGCAAAAAATCCATAGTGATAGAGGGACCCCATAACCCCGGGTCCATTCTGTAACATGATTAGGGCTATGCATGAGGGTGTCATTTTAAAACTGTCTTTAAAACAATAGGTTTCACGGAGTATTTTCTTGTTTCATGTAAGACTTAGCCCCCTGTTCATTACCCTACAAAGAAAGTTCCCTGGTGGCTTAGAGGGTAGGAGTCAGCCTGCTGGGGAGGGAAGGGGTAGAAAGCTGCAGACAGGACGCTTGAGGGGCTGTGAGAAGGTGAACTGTGCTGAGGCTTGGGGCTAGCTTCATTCTGGCTCTCCTGCTGGTGGCTTCAGTCCAGCCCAAGACACGGGTCTCGGGGACATGGGCTCACCATTTTGCCAAGCAAGGAACTCCATCCCAGCGGAAACGATGCTTTCAGCCTGACTCTTTTCTACCCCTATGCTGTTTTGTAGTCATGGGAACTGGGTTGTTGTTACAAATAAATTTTTTGTTGATGTAAAAAGAAAAAAAAAAAATCCCAGTCCTTAATCTGTGGGGGAAGAGCAAAGCACCAACTGGTGCATTCAAGCAATGACAGAGGTGCTTTTCAATCAGGGAAAGGGGACAGAGAGGCCAGAACCACCCGAGAAGATTAGTATAGCACGGAGGAGGGGCGGGAGCCCTGGAGAAAGCTGTAAGCCTGAGAACCAGATTCAGGCTTGATCAAAACCTCTGAAAACGTCTCTTGAAAAATATGTAAAGCACATTGTGCATTTTAATAGACGCGGCCGAGGGTCCAGCAAAGCAGTAGTTGTATGTTTGACCCCCAAAGGCTGTGATTCCTTCTCCTAGGACCATGGTGGTGAAAGAATGCTGCGTGTAGCAATCCCTGCACCCAAGGTGCTGCATAAACCCCAAAGCACACACCGGGAAATGCCATAAAGAGACCTGTTTGATCTCCACCCAGAGGCAGGAAGGAGGAAAAGAGGGGAGAGCAAAATCTCCACCAGAAAGAAAGCCCCAAGCAATTTAACATTATAATCAGAGGCCAAAGAAGTTGCTGCTTCCATTGGCGGGCGTGGGTTTAACGTACTCGAGTGCTGCGCTTCTGTGTGAGCGATGGTGTACTGGTAGTGCCTGGCTCTGGTTAGTCTCCCAGTGAAGTGGGACATCAGCTACCCCGTGCCACCCAGTGTCTCAAGAAGCAGACAGTGAGAAGGTTTGCTACCAAACCTTCAAAGAAGCCTTGGAACCAGCCTTTCCCCGGGGACTTAGCTACTTTAAGAACATGCCTTGACTCTCTTAAGACATTTCATTGAAGACTTTTGTTATTTGTTTGTTTGCTTGCTTGCTTGTTTTTAGCTATAAAGGATGTTGAACATCAAATGGAGCTGTGACAAGAGTATGTGCACACGCATTCTCTGAAACTGAAGCTTCTTAAAATTTGGATAATGTAGCCTTATATTTAGACCAATGTATATATCGAGGTTTCATACGCAAGCAAACTTGTTGGCCTTCTCTTCATGTGTAACAATGACATTCTCATAAAAGCCAAGCCAACCTGCATTTATATAAAGCAAGAATCAGGCAAAATCATTCTAGGTTGTTAGAGTTCAAAGTAATTGATGGGGGGGAGCAGGTAACAGTTATAAAATGACTGCAAGGAGCACGGGAGAGCAGTGTCTTTGGGGGTTGATATTCTGTTTCTTGGTTCCCCCTGTGTATTCAGTTTGTGAAAATCATTGTGTTGATCACTTATCAGATACGCATTTTTTAATGATATTATATTCCAGCAAAAAGAAAAACAAAAACAAACACGAAACTAGTCAACCTGAAATAACAGACTAGGAGGGAGATGGGGACAGGGCTGCGGGCAGAAAGGAGGGGCTCGGTATGTTTTTTCCAACAACTGTCTTAGGCTCCTTAGACTTTTTCAGATACTTTAAAGGCCGGATCTCATTCACATTTTCTAATGGCAATCCCTTGTCTTGGAAATATTTGTGTTTGGTGCAACTTTTGTGTTGGCATTGCTAGGGGACTCAAGAGTTGGAAAATTTTAGTTTATGTAACAGCTAATAAGCTTAGCAATCAATGCATGTAAAAGCTTTTGTTCCAGGAACTGAGGGTATGACCCACCCTGACCCCAGGAGACAACAAGCAGTTCTACCTTTGTGCCTCAGGAGGACTCAAGCAATCAAGTTGATGTCTGAGCCATGGTGCCCAGGGTGAGACACTTACCTCTCAGGACACAGCTAAAGACCACTGCCCAGGGCGAGAATACTGCAGTTTTTTTTAACTCAATTAACTTTTCCCTGAATTCCAAGCCCCTAACTTACGCTTTGTTTTCCTTATAAAAAGGGCCATTTTAAAATGGAATTTAAGGTGGTCCATTAGAATATAAACCTGCTGTCTTCTCAGATAGCTGGCCACCTGAATAAAGCGCCCATAAATATTCAATCCCTGTGCCTGCTTATCGGGTTCAGTATTTGACAAGCAGCATGAACGTTGGTTTCTTTTCCGGTTTCAGCATGACTATTTTGACTCCCTCTACCTTTTGGGATAAACATACCTTATGTACTTGAGTCTACAGAGGATCCTGCCCTCAGTTCTTCTATCCATTTGCAGCTCCCTTGTGGGATAGTCATACCTGATTGCTAACACCTGGCCCCCTCTCTCGGTGGCTGCCTTTAGATTACACGACACCATGTTGGAGGCTCCAAGAAGATAGAGGGTGTTTGTTAACTGGGTGATTTTAAAGGATTATCATCTGAAATTGTGGAAGGATTTAGCTCAGTTTCTGTGTACTCTTGCTCTTGTTGGCCTGGGAGCAACTGGTTGTAAGCCTGGCATTTGCGTCCTCCAGAGTCTGGGCAATGTTGCAAACTAGCTGACTATTAAGCTCAGCTCTCCTATTGCCTTCGTGCCTCGTTCCATATTCTCATATGTTCACCTTGCCCTTAATTATCTGGTGTTACTTTTATAAGACTATTTTGTGCTTTAAAGGGGAAATTCAGAACTGAAAAATTAGAAGTATGTATTGCTTTTGGTTATCTACAATTTTAGAGGATTTACACATGATATACTCATTGCCCATTTTATCTTAATAACCACTCTCAGAAACAAAAGGTTTGCATTTTGACAGATAAAGAAGCTGGAGCTTAAAGAGAGAAAGAAAAAAAAATGTTTTGTGGATAGTATACCTAAAGTGAGACTTCTAGGTCTTTTCAATGCCTATTCAGTACTTTTTCCAATATTTTGTGATCAAGAATACAATGATAATGGCAGAATTTCAGGTAATAGAAAAGTTGTTTCGGACGAGAAATGTCTCTTTAAGTCACATCATTGAATCCAGCATTACATAACAGGAAAATCTTGGGCTTTGTATCTAGCTGGTCCTAAGCTTGTACCATGGAAACGTGGCCAACTCATGTAACTTTTTGAAGCCCCAGTTCCCTCATATTTAAAATGTGGCCAGCATTTCCCTTGAATGATTGCGAAAAGATAAGAGATAATAAATAATGGTTGTTACTAGAGTTTTGACAAGAATAGCCGATTTCTCCTTACTGTCAAAGAGTTGAATATTCTAGATGATTTGAGGAAAGAGTAGCCATGAAATATCTGGTAAGAAAAAGGCAATGGGAAGATGGAGGCATAGACACACTTGGCCTCCTCACACAACCAAAAGAAGGTCAACAACAAATTTAAAAACAAAAAATAACCAGAACTGCCAGAAAATCGAATTGTATGAAGTCCAACAACCAAGGAGTTAAAGGAGAAACATTCATCCAGAGCGGTAGGAGGGGTGGAGACGGGCAGCCGGGTGGAGAGGACATGTGGCAAGGAGGCAGCTGGAGGACTGGGAGGTCCCACATTTGTGTGCGGATACACAGGAGGAACAACTGGGGAGCGAGACAGACCGTGCCACCCAGGGTTCCAGTGTGAGGAAATAAAGCCTCAAAACCTCTGGCAGTAAAAACCTGTGGGGGTCGCGTCAGTGAGAGAAACTCCCAGCCTCACAGGACAGTTCATTGGAGAGACCCACAGGGTCCTAGGACATACACATGCCTATCCACCTGGGAATCAGCACCAGTAGGGCCCAATTTGCTTGTGGGCAGCGGTGGAAGTGACTGAAAGCAAGCTTTTGTTCCCTCTCGGACCCCTCCCCCACAGGCAGAGCCGCAACACAACTACCTGGGTTGCTCGCCCTAGTGAATATCTAAGGCTCCACCCCTCACTACATAACAGGCGCATCCAGACAAAAAATGTGGCCCAATTAAAGAACAGATCAAAGCTCCAAAAATAGAACTAAATGATGAAGAGATAGCCACCCCATCAGATGCAGAGTTCAAAACACCGGTAATCAGGATGCTCACAGAAATGGCTGAGTATGGTTGAAAAATAGAGGAAGAAGTGCAGGCTATGAAAAGTGAAATAAAGGAAAATGTACGGGGAACCAACAGTGATGGGAAGGAAACTGGGACTCAAATTGACAATTTAGACCAGAAGGAAGAAATTGTAACAGGGTGCAGACAAGAAATGGGCCCAAATAAGGATTTGTAATGTGGTCCAGAACTCAAGGTGTCCAGGAAATATTAGAAAAATATATGTTGGATGTCCTCACCCCCACAAGTCTGAACTGGGGTGGGGAGAGGAGGGGACTCCTGGAGCAGGGCCATTCAGAGCTGTTTTGTATAGCAGCAGCTTTGCAGCTAACCTCTGGCATGGTCATTTAGCATATCTATAACCTTTAACTGGTTTCATAGATATGTTAAATAGCTGCAGCCATGCTTTGAGCCAGCCAGATGGAAGTGACTGCCACCCAAGATGAAACTGGGAGGTAACTCCCCCTGGACACAGCACCTGCGTGAAAGCTTGGAGATGATTGGCTCTGTGCCATGAGGCCACACCTGCCCACAGTTAACATGGCAGCCTAATAAAACTAGAAGACTATGAAGTGCTGGCAGGTGTAGCTGATTGAAGGAGGAGTTGGAAATGGGGCTGCAGAGGAAGACTGGCGTGGGTATTTAAACCCAGGCATGGCAGCCATAATGCTCTCTGGACCACGAGGCTTTGGAGGAGTGGGGACACAAGATGTAACTGGGAAGGGAGGAACACACTGCTTTTTGGCAAGAGGGGAGAACCTCGCAGCTTTGGGGCTCCCTTTGCCATGCAGCTTAGGAAGCTGGGAAGCAAGACATAGCAGCGATGCAGAGCTCTTTTCCTGGCAGTTCGGAAGAATGCAGGAGAGACACTGCAGGAAGGGGTCTGGACCACGAGGCTTTGGAGGAGTGGGGACCCTTTGGCCTGAGAGACAGAGACTGTGGACCATGAGGCTTTGGAGGAGTAGGGACCCCTCGGCCTGAGAGACACAGAGAGAGGACCACATGGCTTTGGGTGGCTCCCTTTGCCATGTGGCCTAGGAAGCAGGAGAGACTTTGCCTGGAAGAAAAGGGGTGAAAGGACTCTTGCTGGTGGGCCATGAGAAGGGGCCACCTGGTTTTGGATTAACTGGAAATCGCGGTGGCGACACAGTGGATGGTGTCGGAACCGAGGGTCTGCCTGAATCATGGACTTCTACTTCTTTCCCTGAGATATGGTACCCTGGACTGGGCAGAGGGGAGAAGGAAGGACTGTGTACATTTGTGGGTATTCTAGAGAGCGGGTATTCCAAAGAACTTTAGTATTTTAAAGGAGACCTTAAGTCATTACTCCAAGTCTGTATAACTTGTAAATAAATAATTCCTTTCCTTTTCACCAGTCTCTGGCATTGAGAGACGTCTTTCTGTTGGCGGTGAGCATAACGAACCTGGTGCGGGGTTGGGGTATCATTGGGTGTCCAGGGCCCTGCTCTGTCACAAAATAAGCAGTCAATCAAAACAGAATGAAGAAACAAGAATTCAAGTAAATGAGGAGAGGCTTAGGAGCCTCTGGGACAACTTTTAAACTTTCCAAAATCTGAATCATAGGGTTCCAAAAGAAGAAGAGGAAGAGCAAGAAATGGAAAACTTATTTGAAAACATAATGAAGGAGAACTTCCCTAATCTGGCAAAGGAAATGGATTTCTAGGAAGCCCAGGAAGCCCAGAGTCCCAAGGAAGTTGGACCCAAGGAAGCACACACCAAGGCATATCATAATCACATTACCCAAGATTAAAGAGGAGAGAATCTTAAAAGTAGCAGGAGAAAAGGAAACCATTACCTTCAAAGGAGTTTCCATAAGACTATCATAAGCTGATTTCTCAAAGAAAGGCAAGAAGGGGCTGGAAAGAAGTATTCAGAGTCATGAAAGGCAAGGACCTCCATCCAAGAATACTCTATCCAGCAAAGCTATCATTTAGAATGGAAGGGCAGATAAAGTACGTCCCAGATAAGGTCAAGTTAAAGGAGTTCATCATCACCAAGCCCTTACTATATGAAATGTTAAAGGGACTTATCTAAGAAAAAGAAGATAAAAAATGTGAACAGTAAAATGACAACAAACTCACAACTATCAACACCTGGACCTAAAACAAAAACAAAAACAAAGCAAGCAAACAACTAGAACAAAAACAGAATCACAGAAATGGAGATCACATGGAAAGTTACAGTGGGAGCAGGGCGGGGAAAAGGAACAGGGAATAAGAAGCATAAATGGTAGGTACAAAATAGACAGGAGGAGGTTAAAAATAGTGTGAGAAATGGAAAAGCCAAAGAACTTATATGTGTGATCCACGGACATGAGCTAAGATGGGGGAATGCTGGTGGGAGGAGGAGGTACAGGGTAGAAGGGAATAAAAGGGAGAAAAAAATGAGACAACTGTAATAGCATAATCAATAAAAAATATTTTTTAAAAAAGAAAGAAAAAGGCCATGGCAAGGAGCTTGGAAGAGCTTCCATGTGTGTGGGCGAGAGCAGACGGCTGCATTCAGACCAGGCAGCTGCCCTGTCCACTTTGCATCCAGCCACGAAAGGGTTAAACACATTGCTCACAAAATTCCCTGGTCTTATTTCACGCCGCGATGTTGTCATAGCCCCTGCCTACTGGAATAGACATTCTAGTAAACAAGAACCATGTCTACCTTATCTCTGTATCATTATAATATTTATGGAGTGTCCGGGTACTGCGCACTGTTAAATGAATGAGTCAATGAAAAGTTATGCCTATCTATTTGGTAGATAGGTTCTTTCCTTGCAGAACAAATCACAGAGATGATTGCATCAGCAAGTTATTTCTGGGATGGAAAATGTGAATTGTGTTGGGTTTCTGTGTCTGAGATGATTAGAATGACGTCCAAT
Source organism: Micronycteris hirsuta (assembly GCA_004026765.1). Lineage (NCBI taxonomy): Eukaryota > Metazoa > Chordata > Mammalia > Chiroptera > Phyllostomidae > Micronycteris > Micronycteris hirsuta. The sequence continues at coordinate 86,306 of PVJI01001042.1, forward strand.
GCCCTCCTCCACAGAGGTCACGTCATCGCAGGCCAAGGGAGGTGAACTTTTGAAAAAGATACTGAAAAAGAAAACGTCTTCCACATTGGCATTTCCCAAAGTCATTGCGGAACATGAAACTTTAGAACCCAGGGGTTGAGTTTTGGATGTGTTTTTAAAGCTACGGTCTAGCCCTTCCTAGATGTAGGTTCCTGGGAAGGTTGCCCAACTTTCCAAAACTCATCTGGAAAATGGGGACAATGGCAGTTCCTACTCAGAGCACCCTTGTGAGGGTTGTGTGAACTCAGTGTGCGAGGCACGTGGCACAGTGCCTGGCACAGAGTAAGGGCTCGGTTAATGATGGCGCTTGCTCTCACAGCGATACCTCACCATTCTCTCTTTGGGAATACAGAATCTGGATTTGGGTTTGGAATCCACTGGAGACTAATGCAGCAGCGCCACCTGGTGACCACTTTGTCACAGTTGTCACTTGCAACTTCCTCAGGGCAGGAGAAAGATCCTGGGAGAGAAGATGGGCCCTGTGTCTCTGAGGATTTAAATGAAAAGACAGCCTTTTGATATATGAGAGACTTTTTCATCCATATTGTAAATGACACTCCTGTGCAGATAATTTAGAAATAATTAAATCCTCTGAGATTAGGTTTCTGCTATGCTCCTTTTCACTTTGCTAACTTTGGAGAGAAGCTAAAAGAGTTATCTTTGTCAGCATCCTTTTAAAAAAGCATTATTGAATGTGAACTTTATTGAGACTATTTAGAGTTGACAAAACACTCAGTTATTTTGGGAGAAAAATTTAAAACATTAAAAAATACATAGATATGAGGTCAAGAAATCACATTTTCTTTTTTTTATACAATGGAGGCTGCATTTCTTCATTCTCTAGTTTTCTTTCTCTTATCTTTATATCATGAAAGAAAGGATTTTTTTTTTTTTTACCAGAAGCCTAGGGATGCATTTCTGAAAGTTCCCAAATGCCCTGCAAAAATTTTGTGCGTATGGGTATTGGTGGCGGTATTATCATCTTCTTAAAAGTCTGTAATTCCTGAAAAATAAACAACATGAAAGAACCATTAAGAAACCTGGATGGAATGTGGGTAAGATAAAACTCAAGATCTTCATTCCAGTCTTACTTTCTTATTCTCTCCAGTAATTCCATGCTTCCAACTTTCACTTCCAGCTTTCTCTTCTGCCTGGAAGTACACTGTGAACAGATACTGCCGTAGGGAAAAGGGATACACAACACACACTCCTACAGCCTGGACACTGGCTGGTTAGCTCTGCACCCTCTTGGGCGCTTATATTCTAAAGCATGAGAATATCACAGGGAAAATACCTTGATGCGGCGGTAGCCTCCAAGTACACCGTCCTTCACGTTGCGCTCAAGGCCATGGAACAGAAAGATTCACAGGCCAAATAAAATACAACATGGGCAAAAGTAGGTTTACAGCTGTGATTGCACAAAACACAGAGTATTCTGTATTATTATTCATTAATTATTGTATTATTTTCCATATGAACAGGGAACCTACTTCTGCCCCATATTGTGTGCTGAAAACACAGGGCTTATTGAATCAGTTTAAAGCCGACAGCATGAAGCAAGGGCAGATCTATGGAGTGGGTTAGCTCATTTAAGGTAGGGTACAAAGGGACTGGAAGGGCCACACTAGGCTGATGTTCTGCAGTGTTCCTGTCTCCTGCTTCTCCCTCTGCCCCATCATCCATTTCCACAGATGGTGTGTTGCAAGGACCAGAGATCTGGTTTGAGCAAGGCAGGTGACAGAAGGAAGGAGACAATGAAATGTGCTTGCTCCCTCTGAGAGACAGAATGGCAAGGAGCTGAAATTCACCAGTTACTTGGATGAGCTGCTATGAGTTACAAAGGGCGACCTAATTAAGACCTCAAAAATATTCAGTGCCTCACATTTCTTACGTGTATCTCATGACTACATGGTGCTTCTTGTGTATTTAGTGCATCATAAATATACCGTGTTTTCTTGGTCTTGCTATTTCCTCACACTCACATGCTCTAATTATTTCATCTTTCTTAAAGGTTACTCACTTTGTTGGGTTTAACACATCATATTAATTTTATTCATTCCATTTGTTTTCCTGTCTTGTAGAGTAGAATTAAATATTCTTCAACAATACAGCAAATGCATATTATAGCACAGAAGAGTTTGTTCCTTGAATAGGAACTCCAACTTAGTTTAGATTATTCTGCACCAGAGACATATAGTTTCTGATCACTTGCTTACCATCGATAACCATTCATAGCTTGAGCAATGAACACCTCTGATTTTGGTTGACCTGGAATTTAATCTTTGCAGGGATAAAAGCCACGGGTGTCAAGAAAAATGTTTTCAGCGTTACATATAACTTCGTATCTCCTGGCCTTCACACAAGATACATCAAGTAGCTCATATGTCTTAGGCATATTTGGAAGTAGAAGATGGATGATCACCAAATCCCTAAGCCTAGGAAGTGGGAAGAGTATATGAGGTCCTAGTAAGATCGAAAATCTATTTCCTCTAGAGCCTCCAAATAGTGATTTTATCATGGCTCCTTGCATGAACAGAATGCTCTCTCCTTTCTCTTTTTGTTTCCACGGATGGTTCTTTCTTTGAGGAATTCTGTAGGAAGCCAGCAGTATATGTAATTTAATATGTACAGACATTGCTCCCTGCCCCCCACCAGCCCCTTCCCCAACCCATCTCTGGAGGGGTAAAGAAGAAGACAATGGCCCTTCTTGGTTGATTTTATTTTCATTTTTTATTGAAAGCTTCATCAAAGAAAACAGAAGTTTAAACCTAACATCCACTGATCTACAGAAAGCCCAAGGAATGGGGGAAATGGTAGCTAGTTTGACTGTGGTACAGATGGAAATATTAAAAATAAAACCAGAAACACCAGAGAATCACAGAACTTTCCATGACAGTCAGAGACAGCAGTACAAAAAGCTCTTAAATTAAGTTCAAAATTAAATGCTTCAGAAGTTCCATGAAGTCAAATATGGCCTGAAACAAGGGTTTTTTTTTTTAAAAAGCTGTGTCCCATTTTCTTTTAGAAACTGAGAATTTCGTAGCCAGTACACTTTTACCTATGTATTTTTTAAATTAAGATTCCAATTAATTCTTCTTTTTAAAGAAATGAAAGCATCGATTTCCAGAGTGGAGAAAACTTTTTCAAGTGTCTCTTTGAAATAGTATTTACAGTTCCTGAAAAGTATGAAATAACTCCTTTTTTACATATGAAGAAATAATATATTTAGGGAGGAGGAGAGAGCATCTTTCTTAATAATCTAAGACCAGAGGGTTTAAAATTCAAAGCGTAACACTGAAGTTACACCTTGGACATTATTTAAATTTGAAATGATTTTTAAAATAAATCCATTGGAGTGTGAAGGTCATTCAGCCTTAATACAGCGATGCAAAGTCAAAAAACCCCAAACAATGCTTTTCTTTCTTTCTTTCTTTCTTTTTTTTGGTGTGTGAAAGTTTTAAGATAAGGATAGGAGTGTGTATTTAACCAAGAGCTGCTGTTATATTCTCATAACTGAATTTTGAGTTGACCTTTTCTACTGGTTCAAATTTCAAAAGTGAACAAAACCCAAACAGCTTTTCTTTCGAGGGGAGCCAATTCTTTGCTCGTTTTTTCCTTTATATTCTGCAAGAATACAGCCAACTCTCAATTGTTTGTGGCGGATGGGAAAGGGATACAGGGCATCACAGGTAATAAAAAATAAATGGTATAGAATATTCTAACATTAATTTTTACAAATGATTTTCAACTCCTTCAAACAGCCAATAGTTAACAAGAAGCAAAATAGACTTGAATTTTATTTGCAATTGTTTCTTTGTCCACCCTCAGGGCGACATGTTAATAAACAGAAGCAGAGACCCAAATCATAAGAGTTGAAAAGACAAAAGAAAGCCACAGAGTAGATAATTAGCCCTTCAAAAATTGAGAGTGATTGGATTTCTGCAAGGTTCGGTCGCGGGTGGTTCCTAACCGAAGTGAAGGAAAACGAAGGAGAGTGTGACAGAGCGACCCGGGGTCCTTCCTTCAGCCTCCAAGCGCGGTCTCCCCTCTGCTTCAGCCTTACTGCTTCCTGGGTGTAAGAAGCATTTCTTGAAACGTGATTTTTCTTCCCAGAAATACAAAGAAATGAATATAGAGAAGCCATTCATCCTCAGGTGTATGTGTGTGTGAGTGTGTGTGTGGCAGGGAGCTTATGTATTGCGGCATAAAAACAAAGATAAAAGATACCAACAACCTGGGGAGGGCTCCCTACCCTACATCATAAAAGATCTGGGGAGCCACTCAGGGATCTTATATTTATTTAGCTTTTGTACTTTCCTGAACTGTGTAATCCACAGAGGGTAGCCATGCCCAAGAGCACTTGGATAAAAAGACTAATTACATATTTAAAAGTATTTGGTAAGAATTGTTAAATTTGAGTTAGACTCAACTGTCTTCCAATGCCACAGTGGATGTCATTTGTAGAACGAATTGATTCATTAATGAAATCCCATTATCATTCTGCCACAGGAAGGGGATAGTGTACAAAATCAATGAGCCTGCTCCAATTACATCAGACCCGTAGACGGGAGTGAGAGGCTGTCCGTCCCAGCAAGCTCGGAAGGTTGAAGCGTGCCAAGCCACAACAACACGGAAACCACCTCTCATCCTTTCCTCCCCACCCTGCACATGATACTGGAGATCAAGGGCTCCGTGACAGGTGTTCACTTGATTTTGGAGGGATCCTCAAATGTGCTGAATGTTGCTATTCGCATGCACAGATATTATCCTTTCATTTGATTTTATGTCATATGAAAACAATGATCATCGCAACCTGCTTAAGAAAGTCTCTCCGCTTATCAGCTCATCTGGAATGGTTTGTGTGCTCAAATTAAGCAGGAGGCTGAATTGTCAAATGTACTTTTTGTCTCCTATTAATAATATCAGACAGTACACTGAAGCTTCTCAATCATGAAGCAGACGGCACAGGTGCTATTTAAATGAAATCTCACTTTTCCTTAATGGAGAGTTTAGGCTGCTGTAAAAGATACATAGGTATGTAATTGGCATCCCAATTATTAAAAAAAATTTTTTTTTGAAAAAAACTAAGTCCTTTGTTTTGGTCATACATGAATTGGAAATACTTGTGAAGCCGTTTTGCAAGGGGTCACTGGATTCTGTAGGTACAGTGAACTTCCTGTTCCATCCAGCCACCTGCTGCTCTCAGCCTTCCAGCTCTGAGAGGAGAGCTTTTAACACCATGTAGTTTTTCATTAGAAAAGGGTGAAGGTGAGTCTTATATGCTGTCAAATGTGACAGAGCCATTAAGGTCACAGGAAGAATTGCTTCAAGTGAAGCGTGGAGACAACACCTGAACAATTGAAATCTACCAAGGAAACAAACTAGGCCTGACCTAACTGGAGTCAGCTGGAGGATTTTATTTTATTTTATTTTTTAGAATATTATGCCATTTGCAATATTCCAGACATGCCAGTGTTCAGGGATGAAGAGTCACCAGCCCCTGCTAGTATTACATTTAGTTCTCTCAGGGGCCATAACCTGTCCTGGAGACAGGGCTGTGCGTGAGGAGGCCCCAGCCGCTGGGCACACTTTGCCACCCCTGACAATACCGTATCATTATTTAAAGACCATTGTACTCCTCCACTGACCATGTCACTGGAGTTTGGATGAGATAGTGTTTATCCCATTTGGATTCTGGCTTTAGTTTGATTCCTAAGCTTTAGGTAAAATCTTGGCAATTGCAGTTGAAAGGAAAAATTGAACACTTGAGTAAAGGCTTGAAAACCTGGTGGACCAGAATACTTCAACCAAACAAGTACAGTCCTAAAGAGGATTAAAATAACCAAAACAGGATTCTGATGTCTGCACATATTGAGCACATATTTGGGCTTGTTTTATTTTTTACGACAGTGTAATGCTGCTTACCTGTTGATGCTTTCCCCTCCCAAGACATGACTTTTAAAAACAATGATTAGGGAAGATGACAGATGCGAATTTGAACATGTGCCATTTTTTTTCCTTCTTTTTTTCTTTTTGATTTGAAATAAGATATTCCATAGAATGGCATGATGTAAAAAGTCCAAACACAAAACACACATGGATACATAAAATGACGGGTAATTTCCTTTTGCCTGCAGGGGCTTAAAAAAATTGAGATCATTGAAATTTCATCGTGGAAAAAAAATGTTTCTGAATGTATAAATAAAGCAGGAGTTCTGAATAGAAACAGGAAGTTACCCAGGCACACCCATCAGCCACATGGTAGCTACCTCTTAGCCTCATCGTTGATTGTATAAATGAGACTTTCTTTGTATCACATTGTTTTTTTTTTTTTTTTTTTTTTTTTTTTACAGAAACAAAAGACAACCTATTGGTTTCAGATTCAAATGAACTATGCCCAGGATAATCCTTATTTATACAAAGAGTTCAGAGAGTGAAAAAAAAGAAACAGAAAATACAGTTTCCACACATGTTTGCCTCACCCCTTGAAACTTGGGGGCCCACTTCTCAAAGATAAAACTTAAGCACCACCCTGAAAATACACGAGAGGCTGAAGCATGGAACAGAAGAAAGTAGAAACCTCGGATGCTCACGAAAGCATGGAAAACCATAAAGATGGGTGTGACCAGTTCGTATTCTCTGTAGCATGTTACAATTTCTTGGATATGTTTTTCACCTCTAATTTGACCATAAAGATACAGAGTCTTTCTCAAGACTTGAGTTTCCAGTACATGATGTTGCCAATAGGAGAACCAGGTCTATTTCAGTCTGTTTATATGTCATAAATGGTGACGTACTGACACTTTTATACCAGTCAAACTCATTACTCCTGTGGATCTAATGGGGCTATGATTTCTCTTTTAAATTTTTAAAAAGTTTTTAAAAGCCTACTCTGCTTTCTTTGACACTGCACTCAGTGCACTTCCCTCCTCTTTCTGGACTAAGACGGGTTCCTCTGACAGTTTGTGAAAAGAATTTCCCTTATTTGATTTTAACGATTCATTCAGAAAGCAATTCTAGGGCCCAGTTCAGTGAACGCCGTTTCATTGTCTTTAGTTTCACGTGAAACTGCACAAGTTGGGTATGGATTTCATGAACCGAATATGCAGAGATGTTTGTTACATCAATTTAATTCATTTTAGATACAATTTTGCATCCTTCTCAATGCAAATATATCCCTTTGGCTTTAATGATTGATCAAACCCAATTGTTTTGGTTCTTATTAATATAAATCATATAATTTCTTGATTGTCAACTAGCATTTCAAAAGCTTACCTAAATTCCTCTAACAGAATCTTCCATCTTATTGGTCCTACTTCTCTCAGAGAGTTAAACGGAAATAAAAAGGTCTATTTTGTCTTTCTTCTGACAACACTAGGATATGAAAATACAATGAAAAAAGGCAAAAAGAAGATCTCCCTTCCCCACTGCGGAATCAAGGTGACTATTCACGGTGGGTCACAGCAAAGACTGAGGTGCAAAGACAAAATCAAGAGGTGTTGGAATTTAGAAGGAAGACTATTGTTACAAATACAATGAGACCTTTTCAGGAAACCACTCACTGTTGAACACAATATCACTAAGCTTTTTTTTTTTTTTAACAAGTGACCCTTCAGACCAGGTTCAGGAAGTGTCTTTAGTTCAAAATTCACAAAAAGAAATTTCAACCTGTTAAAAAACTGTCTTAGCTTAGGGTGGCCGTCAATACAGGTTTCACTATTCAAGACAGCGAGCAAAGAGCTGGAAAAGCTCGTGGAACTGAAAGCCACTCGGCTCTGTCAGTCGGTATCCAGAACTCTTCATGCTGAAACTGCTGAGCACAGCAGGTGCGAGCTTCTGCTGTCCACAAATATACAAAAAAAAAAAAATAATATTTTTTTTGCAGTATGTAAAATACCAGTGGAAGGTAGTTTAAACAAACAACAAAATAAGAACTGGTCCGGCCATGTAGGTCAAATAAAATTTTTAAAAGAAAAGTAAAGAAAAACAACCTCTATCTTCTGGACTGCAATAGGGCGCCACTTCATCTTTGGTATAAAATAGGCCATCCATAGGCTGAATTTGATCACAACTAGGAAAGACTACAGAAATTGTCAACAATTTCTCTATCTATTGCTTTTTTTGTTTTTTTGTTTTGTTTTGTTTTGCACTTTTGACCATAAGCTCCTATCTACTTAAGTTTTTTTTTTTAATGCTTTTAAGCTAGGTTTTGCAATGTGACAAGCAAAGCTGACTAAAAACTTTGTAAAGCTCATAAAAAAGACTGCAGATAAAAAGCACTAATGCTTTTGCTAGCAATCACGCTTTGTAAATTAAAAAATTCTGCATTCTGCCCCCCAAACACGCATTATTTCTAATGCAGTTGTTTTTAAACCAACCTTAATAACTTTACCATAAAATGTTTTAGCCTTCCAAATGGTTCAACACTTAAGACAAAGTTCAGGAAAAGTCCCAGCATTTTTCCAATTCTTGCAGTTGCCATGGTTTCTTTTATCAACAAATTTTCTTCAAATGAAGAAAAACATTTTCTTTTAAACTGTACAGTTTTTTTCACCCTAAAAACTCATAGTCTTAAGCTTCTGTACCAGTTAAAGCTGGCACAATATTTCAATTCTTTCTTGATTTTTTAACAAGACGTTGACAGCTTGCCTCGAGAGCCTTTGACGTCCTTAAAATTAAGGCAATTAAGATTCAAGATAAACCTTACCTAAATATTTCTAAGAAAAAAAAATTAAAAAACAACCCACATTTAAACAAGAGGGGGAAAAAAAAAAGAAAGAGTAGCTTAATTACGAGGAAGACCATTTCTTTCCATTTCTGCTTGTCCACCTCTTGACATCAGATTTTTTGTTTAAAAAAAAAATCTATCTACACCTTCGGGTCAATTCTGAATTCAAATGTTCTTCCAGATAAAATGTCAACCTTCCATGTTTTGTTTTGTTTTCATTTTTCCTCTTCTGGGATTTTTTTTTTTTTACTTTAATTAAAAAAAATGATGGCAAAAATAAACTGTCAGACCACATGAAGGACCCATTTGCACAGCACACAAAACATGTTGTTTTCATTGGGTAAAGTACAAAATTAAAAAAAAAAAAAAGCATTCCATTGACGCCTGTGCAAACTGGAAGCCAACTTCTTGTTCAATGAAGTTTCTTCATTCAAGGCAAAGTTTCGGACGGACATTCTTCAGTCTTGTTTATGGTCTGTGAAAGCAATCGAATAAGAGTGGTTATTACATCAAAGCAACATTGAAGTCTCCTTCAGTGCTGTTTTCCAGTGAGGTCTCTTTAAAAGATACCAAGCTCTTTAAAAATAACAGTCGTCAATGAAGTCGTAAAAGCATACCGGGCTGATTAAAGTGTCAAATTCTGCCACTTCTGCACAAATATAAACTCAAGCCGGAAGTTGTATTCACATCAAATATCAAGGCTTATAGGTCAAGAATATCGTTCAATTCTAAAGTAGTAAATATTACAAATATACCCAGATAGCAAATATTCCCTTTGTGAATGGAACCTATTTTTTGTTGTCTGGCTTATGTTGTAGCTCCCCCCAGAAATTCTTTGAATGATTCTATCCATTCACAACTCCCATGAGATTCATCATTCGCTTAGTCAGCAAATACGTGGGTCCCTACTACACACCCAAGATATGGCAATGGATTTTATGCTATCTACGTGCTCACCAAGTATGATACAAGTAATTAAGTAAGGCAGCTAGGAGTGCAATGCAGTTTTGTTCACTTTCCCTCTTCTCTTCCTCTTCTTTGCTTATTCATCTCATCGCGATTTTGAATTATTGAGAGCAACGACTGTATCTCATTTTACTTTATATTGTCTAGAAGTCTGGCAGAGAAGTCTGCACATAATAGGTGTTTAACGTGACAAATGTCTCTTTTACTATATGCTACTTTGCGTAGCCCAACCCAAGTAATGTCTTCTGCTCCTGCTCCATCTGTATTGTCAGACTGAGCTTTTAGTAGGCTGACCTTTCCTCTTAGATTTTCCACTCACAGATCAGAATTTTGCTCGATAACATCAGGGGTGTGATATAAAAAGAATCTTTAAACTATCCAGAGGTCATATGTATGCAGGTGAAACCTCTTCCCTCAGCGCTCTGCAGGTTCTTCTGATGCACGGTTGCTTAATGTAGTAGAGGAACCTCCGGGTTGCTGGGTACGGTTGTACAGGTTGTTCACAGTTTGAGATGCGTGGCTGATGGCGCCCAGTGGGGCTAAGTTCTAGCCATTGATCTGTTGCCCAACCTATTTACTCTGGTGCAGGGCTGCATTCAACCTGAACAAATGGGCCTTATTCAAAGTGACAAAAAGCCCTCAACAATGTGTTAATCCATATGACAGTTAGCCTGGGATGACTCAGAGGGGATGCTTTTTCTTTCTTTCTTTTTTTAAAAAACTGTATTTATTTATTTTAGTAGGGAGGGGAAGGGATGGAGAATGAGACGGAGAGAAACATGAATTGGTTGCCTCTTGCATGCCCCCGATTGGGGACCTGGCCCACGGCCCAGGCTTGTGCCCTGACAGGGAATCGAACTATCATGACCTTTCTGTTCACAGGCTAGAGCTCAATCCACTGAGCCACACCAGCCAGGGCAGTAATGCTTTCTCTACTTTGCAAAAAGCCCTCTTATGAGTCAGCTACGTCTCTTACACCCTGATTATCTTGTATCTAGAATCATGTAAGGAAAATGTCTAGTTAGTAAATTGAATATATCCATTTTTAACTAATAGTTTAAGCCTCTAGAAATACATTTTTCTGAGTTATGCAGGAAAATGGGATTTCTTTTAAGAAGAAATGCAATTAAAATTTCCATAATAGCAGCCACAATAAGGGACATTTTATTAGTAGTAGTCATGGAAACCATGGTATATATTTGATTCTTCTCCATGCCTTTGCAAAGTGTAGACTTATTCCATTTATCTCTAAAAATCCATCTTTTATGGTTTTGTGTTTTTGCTTGTTTTATTTTTTAAATCTATTCTTTGCACCTGCTTCCATCTTCGGCCCTGGCTTTGTTGCGTATCGAGTAGGAAACGCATGAAATGCCGTGAATCTCTGTAGGAGCTGCTCAGTGAACGGTGTCTTCCTCAATGGACTACACTGTCAGCGAGCACCTGTGGCGCTCAGGTGTGGCTCGTGCACCGGTCTCCAAGCATCCATATTTATGAGCTAGGCTGGAGCTATTGTCAAGTTTTATAACCTTACACAAATGTTTCTAATAGACCTCTCCCATCACTTGCTCCATCCTTCAAGTAGTCTCGTTGCTGCATGTAAACAAAGGAGGAGAAATAAATGGTTGTACTTTACATTTTTCACGGTTGCTAGCTGAAGAAGTTTGAAGGAAAAAAAGCATCGCTATTTATTAGAATCGAATTCACTCCTGTCTACCTTCTCTGTCCCAGGTAAAGTGTAAAAGTGCACATTTAAATCAGGACATAAAAACAGAGGTTTTCATGTATATCCATAAAAACAGTAGTTTTCTAAATTTTCAAGGCTATGATGATAACAAACAAGAATTCTTTAAATTGGACAGGGAGATTATTTTAGAAATAAAATTGGCTGGAAGTTAAAAAGAGGTATGTATCCATGTGAATGAGTACAAAAATTACTTGCCAACTGTAACATTCTGTGCAAACAAAATGTATTATTGCAGCTTACAGGACATGTAAACATGGCGGCCAAGGATATAGCGTATACACATCATTAACATACTTACAATGCACAGGGGTTGGTGGTCGTGACAGTTCAGTCAGCCAGAGAAGACGCGAAGAATAGAAAGACCTTGCCATACGGGGGCTGAGACAAGGGCCTTCTAAGGTCAGTGTGGATGTTGGAAGACTAGGAGTTTGAATTTAAGATCACAGAGTCATTTTGAACTCTCTCTTCCTCCATCCACTTTCCCCCTCCGCCCACCTCCCCCTACACAAAAATAAAGAAAAGCACAGTGAGTAGATTAGGAAGTAGCAAAGCATAATCTTGGAATTCTAGACTTTTAGAGCTGGAAGAAGTCTTAGAGTTGATCTAAGAATGCAGTATTCTCCTGTGTTGTTCCTGACGGATTGGCCTCATGTAATAATGCCCTGTGAAAAGCGGGATTCATTCTGTGGTACTGAGTTCAGGAAAAACCACACAACAAACTAAATAGGTGGTTAGGGCCCCAACAAAGAAGGATATCCAATACAAAAAGAAAAAAAAAGTATTTGAAAGAATGTAATCTTTTAAATTAACATCAAAAGCATCATCACGTGGACAATACAAAATTTTGTTAGATTTCTTTAATAATTTTATACCTTAAAAAAACCCAGAATGCTAGAGGAGTGGGGCAGGACACACTAACTTTTCAGGAAGTAAAACATTTGAAATATTTTGTCTGGTCCTCTAGGGGGTCATAGTCATTAGCATTTAAATAGCTTTGAAGAGAACTGCAATTAAGAAAGCATTCACTTAGGTCACAGCACTGTTCCCAACACGCTGCTGGCCACCCTCCCCACGTGGCTCCAGGAAAGCTGGCTAATCCTTCCTCGGTACTAGAGATCTGATTTACAGTCTTCGGAGAACAATCCAATCTCTCACTTTAAAGAAGAGGAAAACGAGGCTCCGAAGGGGTGAGTGACAACTCGCCAGTGACAAAGAAAAAACTGATAACTTGGGCAGGAATTGGAATTTCCATGGAAATTCCAAAATAAACCACAGGTATCATTTTTTTTTTCCCTTTTGGGCTAAGAGTCCAGAGTCTCTTTTGCAGTAATGTGTCTTTTAACAATAGAAGGAAAAAAAAAATGAAGACCTGTTTTTTAGCTGGGAAAGCAGAATTTGGAACGTTAAAATATTTGCCAACATATTTCCCATATATAACCTTTGGATTCCTATGCATACCATTTATATTTCTTAAACTTTTTCCTGCGACCTTCTGCTGTGATGTTCCTAATTTACTTAAAAATACCTTTAGTATAGATGTTATGATGTTACATGTATGTGTGCTGATGAGTTAAACTACTGTAGTTCATGGGCACCCCAATCTGAATGTCACAGCCGGAGGAGGTCAGCCATCATTTAAGGAGAAAGGCCAGGGGTCTGTACAGGCACTTTTAACTATCCATATCTCAATTAACATAATGCTTGTTAGAAATGGGTTGTCTGATGCACGAAAGCAAGGGCGTGGCAGCAGGATGATGCTGGAAATCAGCTGCCGTTGGTGAACTTTGGAGCTCTCAAGATAACATGGATTGTCAAAAACATTTTAGAACTACTCACCACCGTACATGAACAGGAGAGACAGAGCTATGTAGAGAACTGTGTAGCTTATAACTTTAGGGATAGTGCCTTGTGACTTGACCTCAAAACAAGACTTCGAGTAGATTTCTGGTGGCCTTTCAAAGGACAATAGAGTACTACGCCTAGAAAATGGTAGAATGTAACTTGAATGAATTTTTCCATATTATTTAAAAGATTTGAACTGGGACTGTATCAAGTGTGTACAAGGCACGTGGCATAAATTGTCATGTGTCTCCTTTCTAATGGACGTTTCTTTAGTAAATGCCACGGTGGGTGCTCTCGCATCCCTAAACGTTTCACAGGGATGGTGATATAACCCAACAGACTCAGGTGTTTACACAACCCAAATGCTGAGCTCAATTCCCAGGGTCTTCCTTGAACGGTTCTGAAGAATCTCATGTCTTACCACGTCACGGGTGAGCTTCCCTTGGCTGAAACTGATAAAACCTTGGATAGAGTCACGTTAATGTCTTCCTTTTGTAACATTTCAGAAGTGATGGCCATCCACCTATTTATCAGACTTACGCTATTGTCTTTGCTTTCATTCAACATTTTATAGTTTTGCTGTTTCAAGTCAAAAGCTCCTTGTACTCTGTAGCGTTGTTAAAGGGAAGAAGTTGAGAATATAAACAGAACCTGTTCATTTTTTTCTCCAGGTTTAAATAAATGTCCGCAAGGCCATGCAAGTGGTTTTTACATGTCACACATTTTGAAATGTGCTATGTTCCAGGGTACTTTCCCCTCTGTCATGTTGCGGCAGCAAGCACACCCTGTGGAACATCCTGTAACATTCGGTCCCACGTGAGTGCAAAAGGAAAGTCCTTCAAATGAGGAAGTGCCTTACCATAATTTTTACCCCTATGAGGACACGGGATGGAGGACTTCTATTCTTGATATTTATTATCTGTGGAGAGCTCTTCATTATCCACCATAGGAACCCGCGGCTCAAAGAACGTAACTGCAGTGCTACCAGTTTGAACGTTGAACACTTAAAATTTTATGAGGTCAGATTCAGACTTCCTCACATGTTTCAAGGAATAGAAGCTTCTTTGAATGGACTCACTATAAGAATAATTAGTTTCTTATCTTTCTTCACGAATCACGCCCTCCTGATTTTGTCTCATCTGCCTCTGTCAGGGGCATCATTAACTCCATAGTACTACTTAAGTTTTAAAAATCCTGTTCTCCTTTTTTTCTTACATTGTTGTAACTCCCTACCACCCAGTCCCACCATTGCACTTGCCACCATCCTACTTCAGAACTCTGCCCCCTTTTGTCCGAGCCATTGCAATAACAGGACTGTTTCCATTTCTTCCAAATCCATTGTCTACTTCAACTGGCAAAACATGCAAAGACTAAAGAAAATGCTGTTCAAGCACCTCAGTATGGCACTCGATAGGAGAAGCTGGGTCCAATCTGCCTTTTTACACTATTCTACTACTCTGCATCTACTTCTCAATGAAATTCTCTTTTGAGGTTTCCCATCCTTGGATATGGTCAAGATGTAATTATACCTGGAATACTGCTCCTTGCTGTAAGACACAGTTCCAGTTGCCACAACCTCCACCAAAGCTTATAAAACCAAGAAAAATTAAATGCATTTGTCTACGACTTATATAGTATTTTAAAAAAAGAGCCCTATTCATTTTCTTCCTTGAAGTCTGTTTATCTTGTCTGTGTAGAGATCTAAATCCCATACTAGACTGTAAATCCTTGACGGCAGAGATCCTGTCTCTTAGCCTAGTACCCAGCAGAAGGTACTACAGGTAAAACAGGGCCTATGTGTGGAGGTGCATGGGTCAGGCAGAGCACTTGCCTATCCATCTCATCATGGAAAGGTGCAGATGACCCTACGGAAGAGCATCTCACTATGGGCTGACAAGCAGGGGCAGCTAAAGCTGATTTAATCAAGAGGGGAGATGAGGAGGTTCTGGAAAATTATAAGAGGGGGAGATCTGCAACCTGGAGGCCATCCTTGAAATACATCTCTCTATACCCAGCCTCCATTGGTAATAGTCATTGAAATATAAGTAAAATTTTGTCATTTCTTCTATTACATCCCTTCAAAGGTTTTCTAGTTCACTTAGCATAAATCCAAGAACAATTACTGAGCACAAAGTCAAGTATTGAAGGACCAAAGGCTCTATAAGAGCTAACCTGTTTGACTTCACCTCCAATGCCTCTTCCCCCTGGGGACCTGTCCACCACACTTCAGCCTAAGGTGCCCACTCCAGATCTCTGAATCGGTCTGGAACGCTTTTGCTCTAAAACTCTCCAAGAATACCTTCTAATTATCTTTCAGACCAGGCCTATAGGAGAGATCTTCCCAAATACAAATCTTAGGTATTTACTTAGTCACTTTCTTTCATAAGAATCTTTTTAGGCAGTTTTCTTTGAACTTCTGTTTCCTTTTGATTATTTCCTGATTGATCATTGATTCTGAGTCCATTCCTAGTAGAAAATAAACTCCAAGAGCGAAGGAGGCAGCTGACTCTTTCATTGGTCTTTTGTTAGCATGTAGAATACTACCTGTCACATAGTAGGCACTCAATCAATAATTGTTGATTGGATAAAGGAAAGCATAGTTATCATTTATCCAGACATCATTAAATTGTTGGCAAGAAGGGTCTAGGATCACTTTCCTCATTACACTTTAAAACAGTCAAGCCAATTTCATCTATTCACCAAGACTTGAAGAATGATTTTGGCAAATATAGTACCTCTCATCTCCCATTACCATCTTCCACTGTGTCTCCACATTGCCAATTCCCACTCCTTTCTCCAAATAATCTGCTGAGAAGACTAAAAACAAAAATCTAATATGCTTGGAACCAAGTGCCAGAGTCTACCATATTGTTTGGTACCTGTAAAAGTGATTTATTAATACAGGTTAAAGGTGAATTTTTTAAAATGCCTTATTTACTATAAATCTTTTCTAAAAGCTATGTGTTAGTAGTTATGATGATGCCTTATATTTGTAAGGTTAAGTCATGTTCTGAGTATATTTAATTCATGGAAGTGACTTTAGAAGCTAAACCACCTAGAAGACTACATTATCATGATTAATCTTTCAACAACCAACAAATCTCTAAATATAAATTGAGATTCAAGAAGGATGATGATCAAGAAATGGGGCAACACTAGGCAGACAGAAAGGATCACTGGGAATTTCCTGTTTAGCAGGCCTTTGGTTGTTATCTATGAAGTAGAGCAGTTTTCATGGCATCTGTATATGGACTGAACTTTCGTTAATGTCTTTGGTTTCTATCAAAACCTCTCATATTTTTATTTTTTAAATATATAATCTTTATTATATTTTTTCCATTACCATTTAGTCCCCTTACATCCCCTTCTGCCCAGCAGCAATCTACATAATTACTTAATACAAAGCCAAGTCCACTTTTCTTAAGTGATGGAAGGATTTTCAAGAGTACTTCTGACTACATGATCTTGGCTTTGCCATCTATCCCTGAATAACACCCTACTCTCTGGTAGTTTATATTTTACAATATGGTTTTTCATGAATGATGTTACTGGGTATTCAAAGCAACCCTGTGAGAAAAGTGTTACTGTTTTCATTTAAGAATGAGAAAAGGGAGACCAAAACATAGGCTCACTATTTAGTTTCGTGTGGGAATATTAGAGTTTTTCCAAAATATATGTCATAATTTTTTTTTTTTTTGTAAAAATCGCTGCAATGTTCTTTTCTGCATCGAAGCCTTTTGGTAGTGAACCTGGGCTTGGCCATGCGCTGTGTTTCAGCCAAAGGGGCAGCAGCAAATGAGTCACAAACAGAATTGAAAAGTGCTGGTCATTTTGGCTTTTTCCCTCATTCTCCAAATTCTGATCTTCCATGTGAAGAAGCCTGCTAGAGGATCAAAAACATGTGGCTCAATCGCCTCCATCACTCCACCAACAGCCAACCAACACCCAGAAGCCGAGCTACAAAAATGACCAGCAGCTCTCCCCAGATGCTCGAGCAAGTCCAGTCAACTCTCCACCTGAGGTCAGCTCCAATTGCCAGCCCACATACGCATGAACCGAATTAATCTTTATCACTAAGTCTGAGGGGTCTGCATTGCAGCAAAAGCTAACAGGTACAACATGAGAGTGTGAAGTCAAAATGGTTGCTCTTGAGGGAAAATGTTTAGTAAAGCCCAAACTTACTTAGACTGTTGGTAAGAATATGCAGATGCATGTTCATTGGATGTGTCCACTGCTATCTGTTGCTGCTGACCACTGGTGTCCTGCGATGAAGGTGCCACTGTCTGGGGAGAGGTATCAGCAACAACACCCTAAAGAGGCAAATAAGAACACAAAGCCTTATTGGCTTCAGCAAAGATCCCTCTTTCTGACGAACAATACCCCTCTTCTACTCAGCTTACGTGACATTACCCTCAGTTACGTGAAACCACAATAACTATGCAAAGGAAAACCACAGAACACAATTGTAGAAGATCTGAGAAATTCACCTCAATGTGTAGCCAAGAAGCTTTGCTATCAGAAGTCCTTACAGCAGTGAAATGGTCAGAAAATCAGTTTGTCCATACTTAGAACTTTTAAATCATAGTTGTATACAGCCACGCTAAACAGTAATTTACTAACAACAAATGCATGCAGGAAAAATTGAATATTTAAGAATTTTCTTGGGGTTGTGCACTGTACCACGTCTAAGATCTGGCAAAACAATGAACTCTGACCTTAATAAAAATCTACATTAAAGTTTGAAATTCTTTTATAAGAATACCGTTAAGGAGGTCTCCCTTCAGTCATTTGATTTGTTTTATTTTGTTTTGCTTTTCACAATATGACCCGGAATTCAGTTAGAAGTTTCAGAAAAAGAACCAAACAAACCTCCTTAATTTTGATTGGCTCCTTCCTTCACCCTTCCTTTCCTTGTTCCTCACACATGTCAACGAGAATAACTTCTGGAGGTGGTCATCATTAGGAACATATGTTTGGTTCCCAGAGAGGCATAGTTGGTTTTATTTGGTAATTACTAGGTTTTAAAAGGCATCTGTCTGAATATATTCTCTGGTTTTACTTATAGTCTTGGACACCTGCAGTGATATTGGATTTCAAATGTTCTCGGTCAGCTCTCCGTCACTGAAGGTCCCTGAGTTCCTTAGAAACTGAAAAGTCTCAGTATATTAATCCAATATTTTTCCCTAATACTATTTGGTATTGTGCATTTTTTTTTCTGGACTTCCATCCATATTTACTTGTATGGATACTGGTGAATTTTCAGGGAGTGTTTTTATGTAGGAAATGAGTCCGTATTTATCCTTATGAGCATAAATTCAATGCAATATGTCAGTGTACTTCTGCTTTTATTCATAAATGACTTCTTTTTAAATCCTAGATTGAACTGTAATTAAACTGTTTCCACTAAGCCACACTAACAAATGTGTCTCATTACTTTATAGTCATCAAAATGCTCAAATTCTGTAGTTAAGCATATACCTTTGGTGCAGAGAGAGAGAGAAATGCAACACTGTGGCAGAGATGTATATTTAAATGTTCAGGTTCATAATTTCCTCTTGTTCTACATGCTTTTGATAGCTAAATATAGCAAACAAAATGTGTTTTAATTACATAGGCTTAAACTTCTGAAAATCCTCTTAAGATCTGTTTAATATTGACACATTCTTTGGGGCCTGCACGTCTGGAACACATAAAAGACTTAAAAATTGGACCTCTGTAGGCTCCTGTATGATATGGTAGTGTCCTCTTAGATGCCTGTCGTTCCCAAGCCTCAGCAGCAGCAAACACTGGTCGCACACAAAGCGGACGAGAGGATCAACGGCGTGGTGGACACACACCAGGGCGGGCCAAAAGTACGTTTACAGTTGCTTGTACGGAAAATAAAACAATAACTAAGGCATAAGAGTACAAGAATAAACTCTGTGTTTTGCATCCTCACAACCGTAAACCTACTTGTGACCCCCCCGTATATCATGGAATACCACTCAGCCGTAACAAATGAAATAGTGCCATTTGTGACAACACGGAGGGATCAGAAGGGCACTATGCTAAGTGAAATAAGCCAGGGGGAAAAAGGACCCCAAAACCCCCATATGATTCCACTCATACGTAGAATATAAAACAAAAATTAAATAAATAAGCAAGCCAAATGAAAACAAACTCATGGATATAGACAACAGACTGGTGGTCATCTAAGGAGAAGGGGGTGGAGGAGGGCAAAATGGGTCAAATATTTGGTGACACGTGGAAACTAGACTTTTCGTGGTGAGCATGCTGTAGTATGTAGATGGTGAAATACAATGTTGCACACCTGTGACTTATATAACATTATAAAGCAGTATTACCTGATTTTTTTTTAAATATTCAAATTTTGATTCAGTAGGTTTAGGTTATGTTTGAGAGTTTGCAGTTTTAAACAAACTCCCCAGTGATGCCCACGACGCTGGTCCAGGGACCACTCTTCGAATAACAAGGCACCAGAGAACTAGCTCATTCAAATATCTGCAAATTTTTCCCCCTCCCTATTTATGGGCATTTGTGGTTAACATTTGATGGGGGAAAGGTTTGGTCTCTGATCTCTTCTCTAAATATGACAATGACACTTCCCACATACCTTTTTAACAAATTAAGCTATTTTATGTGCAAAGGAAAACGTAGGCATGTCCAAGTAAAGGCATGCATTTTTATATAACGAGCTAGTGACATCAAGTTTCAGAGCAACACAAAAATCACACACAAGGATTCCTTGGGTTATGGGCACCACAGTGTATGTGGCTGAGACGCATCTCTCCGACCCTCTTTCTGTAACACAGAGACAGACTTACTTCAATAGAAACAGCTGTCGGAGGCACAGGCGTGTACTGGGGAATGTAGGTCCCTTGCATAGGAGCGGCAGCAGTCATATACTAGAGGGAATCAAAGAAAAATGCAGGTGAACTTGGGATCTCAACCAATGAGAAAAGTAGACGTCACATGAGCTATCTGGCCCATGGCCAGGGTATGATTCAAGTTAAACTTTATTTTGACCGAAAATAATGCAGTTCCTCTTGACAAAGAATGACCTCTTCTCACTGATTTGGTACTAATAGCCCACCTCCAGCATCGGTGCAAATTAATTCCCCCCTTTTGCTCACTTTATCTTTGTGAACAGTCTCTATCAGGTCTCAAATATTTCACTTTCACATCTAAAACCTAAATTCCATGAGGGCAGGGATAATGTCCTCGCCTTTTCCTCGATTTTATTGCTGGCATCCATCACACAGTAGGCTCTCAACAAATCATTTGTTGAATGAATGAATCATATTGGTAGTAATAATTTCTCATCTAAATAAAAATAGCAGAGGAGTAATGCACGAAATATTCATGTAGTGATGTTCAGACTTGGCGAATGTCATCACTTTGTCATTTTCACATCACCGTTTTCCATATTAAAACACTAGTGTTGCCGGGACTGCTGGAACGGCCTTGGTTCCCCTCCCCACCCCACGCTCCTGTCACTGCTCTGATTTCCTTTTCAGCTCCTTGAACTCTCCAAGTTTTCTTCAGCCAAATAAACACGGAAACATCCCAATCATTTTTTTCACTAAGTTTTAGCGTCCAGTAACATATGTATTGGAGATAAAATGCATTTTTGCAGAAAAATGACATGCTCACCTTATAGAAGGACCCACGTTCCTACTTCTACTATAACCCCCCAACCACAGATGCACAGTTCTGCTCTTTGAGAATGGAATTTTCTATAAAATCAATGATATTTCTGAGTTTCTAAACTTGATGAACATAACAAAACTTTAGAATCAGAATCATCTAATGAAGATAAAGTTTCTCAATTCATGAAGGTTAGAGAAATGATGTTTGTGTAAAATGACAAGCCTGTGTATATCTAGTCTTCTAAATTTGCTGAGTTCAAAAATGAAGGCCATGCATAAATATGCAAAACCTAAATTACTGTTTTACGTATCTTGGTCCTTTCAGTATCCGAGAGGCATGATGATTCTGAATCAAGGAAACTTTCTGAATGGAGACAAGCTCATCAAGTGTTGTTTAATATTTATGGAGAATTATAGCAGTAAAGCAATTCTGGAACAAATGCATCTTCACTGTAAACTATGCACTGTCCTTCTGTGTCTATTTCCTAAAACTAGAGACGGCCTGAAGGAAACAACTCCAAATCAAATCAAACAACAGTTTTCCGTATTCTAGTTGCTGCTAATAACAACAGAGTGCAATTCATATCTATATTAAACAGCCTTGTAACTTGGACCAAGAGCGACTGTTTGAAAGGCCTGGTGATATTACTAATTTAGCTTTATAGTTGAAAATTGCCAGAGCTTTCTGTGCCCTGTCCTCTGCGATCTCCTAACATTCATTTTTCTTCTATTATAATTGTCCTGACTATTATCTCCCAAAGACATGGGCCAAGCTTTACTTGTCTCCACAGCTTCTAACACACCAAATGCCTGACCCTCAGTAAGTTATTGTTCAATGGCTGAATAAAAGGATATGAGTAGAAAGCCTTCCACTTCCAATGCTAAGTCTTGCATGCCTCATTATAGATATTTCACCAACCCCATAATGTGTTTATATAATGTTTAAATAAATACTTTATCCCACTCATTGTCCTTAAGCAGATAATAATTATTCAGGTATCTGATTGCTATTCATTTTTAAAAACAGTACAGAACTCTGGAGTCACATTTCAGCAATTACTATTACACATCTAGGTCCCTGTGGCAGGTGCTTGCGTTACCAACAAAACTGCTTTAGAGAGTATGTTGGGGGGTAATTAGAGTCCCCTGACTACTTCAGACAGGTGGTTTGACTGTGTTATACAGGTTTTAAATATCCTTTGATTTAGGTTTTCCTACCATTCATTTTTTATAGAATGCAAGCTCACGTGAGATAAAAGCTTTATGCGTTCTGATGCATTTGAGCAATGCTGCCTAGTATATTCTCTTCTTTGACATTGGCACATAATAAAAAAACTCTTGAGAAATCACATTTTACTGAAGCCTAGTTAAAGGTCAGCATTTCTAAAACACTTTTTATAGCACCTAATAATTCTGCTCAGAACCAGTGCTCTATGGAGTGGTCCCCAACCTTGTGGCATCAGGGACCAGTCTTCTGGATAAGGTGGAGGTTGGGGAGGGGGTGGATGGTTTGGGGATGATTCAGGCACATTTCACTCAGGCTCACCCCCTGCTGTGTGGCTGGGTTCCTAACAGGCCCGGACCAGCACCAGTCCACAGCCTGGAGGGTGGGGACCCCTGCTTTAAAGAACATACATTGGAAAAATGGTTCTTTAATTGAATCTCAAAAATCCTAGTGGATTTGTTGTAAGTGGGAATATATTTTTACCAACTGTGAAATTTTCTAAACACAGAGTTGATACTGTTGTGGCTCAGACTCTTTGGTCATATTTTCCAAGAGTTGTAATTTACTAGTAAAAGGATAAACCATCATGGCCTTGGCTATTTTCTATTGCAGTTAGCAATTCCACACATTGCAACTGGCATAATAAGTGAGTACGTGTGCCCTTTGCGTAAGACAATGACATCACTGGCACCCCTCTGCAGGACAGGACCTTGACCCACTCTCGGCCTCTGTAAGGAGGCGGTTCTGTGAACTAGATTCTGGAACACAGCTCACAGGAGAAGCCATCTCCGTTTTTAGACTTCTCATGCCAAACTGGAGTTCCTAGGCACTGGAGTTAATGGAAAGCATGTTCCGTTATTCTTAGGTAAGCGTCTTTAGATGACTGTGAGTTATTCCAAACCTCATCTGTGTTTTGTTCAGTAAAACTGAATCAGTAAATCTTCATGCCTCCCATGACATTCCATGAAGTGTAAACACGACCTAAACTGAACTGCAATGATGTAAATGCACACTTATCTTTTGTTCGGAGTGATGTAGTGTGCTAGGCAGGATGCTTCACCCATTTTACGCATTGAGAAACTGAGACCTACATATAAGGGGAATAAACTCCAGCTCTCCTGACCTATAAGTCAGCACATGTTTCAGTCCACTTCATTACCTTTAAAAGTAAGCAAATAAAGTTTTAAGAGCTTCCTTTTGATCATTCCCATGTAATATAGATAGTGTTTTTTTTATTAATGGGCTTTAATAACTGAAGTTCTGATTAAGAAATATAGGATAAGATGCCTATGATTAACATTTTTATTGTAATTTAACTTCCATAGTTTTTTTTATTTTACTTTATACTCAGAATACCTGATTTTCTTCTCGGAGGGCTACCCCACATGCTTAACTTATTTTATTACTTAACTTGCTTCTATGCTACTATTCTGAAGAAAAGCAGTAGAAATTTTATAGTGTAAATGAGGTCAGCTCAGTTCAGTGTGTTGTGTGTGTGTATCTTTTAATGAAAAAGAAACTACTTTCAGGTTGCTTACTTTTTCTTTGGTCATGGAAAAAACTGACAGTGCTTGAGAAGGTTGTTTGAAAATTAGTAATAGACAGTTATTTCAAACAGGTTGATGCTATGGAGTTTCACACCCTGTAAGACTATTATCTCTGGATAAACTTTTGCAATAAAACTCTTCCTTAGTAGACATATATTTTCTCGGGTAAAGCCTCAGGAAGTGACAGCCTTGTAAAATTAGGAGCAAGTGCTTACAGGAAATGGTTACAGCTACGTGTAAGATCAACCCTCAGCTTTAGGTAATTGGTGACAAATAACCCTGCATTTTCTTTGCAAGCACACAGCTTGATTTCCTTAAGAGACACACTACAGTCAGATTTAATAATCCAGGCTGCACAAAAATGCTGCTTAGATCTGGGTGCCTCAGAGGCTGCTTTCATTTTTTCCAGCCAGCAAATGACATAGGACTAAGAGAAGGACCAATAATATTAAAAAAAAAAGGTGCTCCTTTGACTTGATAAATTCCCTTGGATTACTTATCAAGACCATAACAAGAATGGATGTGCATCCTTGAAACTAATTTATTTTATAGGTATTTCTGAAAAGCTAGAATCTGCCGCAATTCTTTCATGAGTAGAAATTATTTTGCTTTTTTTCTTTTTGACATGACTGGTGGGAACATTACAATTAGATGATACAGATAAAATGAGCAAGTCCATATATTATTTCCCTGTAATATACAGCACAAAATTTGACCTGAATTAATACATTTTATTTTTTTGGTAAACAGTTTGATGATTTTTATGTATTCTGAAAGCACCATATTTTCCCATGTGTGCAGGAGACCTGGCTAGCCATTGTTAAACCCACAGAATAAATTCCAGACTTCATCACTTGCTCCAAGAAGTCTAGACACCGCATCACCAAGATAGTTACACAAAGAGGGGAAAACGGTGAGACAGGAGAGAAACTGTATTTTTGCCTAAGTTAGGACAAACTGTTTCCATTACTGGAGTATCATTACTTATTTTCAAGGAAACAAAGAAAGAAAACTTGAATTTTTAGTTTTGGATTTACTTTTTTTGCCTCCACCAAAACAAAACAAAATAAAAAATGTCATATATTTCTTGTGAGGAAACATATTTTTATTATTTGTAAAGCAAAGGAGTGGCAAGAAATTTCCCACATTTCAATTTTTGGAATTTCCTACGATAATTTATCAAGCTTACTTATTTGGTGTTACCATTACACTATGTACATCGTAAATTGGTACTTATAGTCCTTGCTATGTATAACATTTATAAATCTGCTTAGCAAATTTCTGCAAGGACAGTTGTCCAGGCTCTATGAAACCCAGAAAGTCAATGGAAGGATACAGGAAAGTTATGAAATGCACCTCAGAAAGGAAGTTGAGCACAGAAAGCAGCAATTGGGGTAGATGATGCTAACAGCGTGCAGTGTGATTTACTTTTAAGATCACTGAGTACAAAGTTTCTTCTAATATAGGAAGTTTGAGAATATAGGGAACAACCTGAATTATTCCTCAGCGTTGAGTGAGGAGTTGAAGGAGAGAGACGCTATGGAAGGGAGAGGTCTTCTGCAGTCTGGAGGGCATTGTTTTTGAATTTGTAACATTGTATAATCTCAGTTGGGGAGCAATACCTGAATTTGGGATGGCAAATTGTATCACTTTGCATGTTCGCTTCACTAAGTAGTAATAGGTGCCTGGAGTACAATTCTTAGAATGCTTTCTAAGTCTTTATGTCACTCAATGAATGAGAGACTATGCATAGAGGAAGAGAGCTGGAGAGACTCTCCTGGAAAGGAGAGAATGCCCATAAGGGCACGTAAGGCGGGGCTCCTACCCAGACGCACACAGCTCAGTTCCTCCCGTATCCTTTCCACTTCCGTTAGTGAAGTGATGTAAAACAAAGTTGGGATCTCCATCCAGAATAGTAATAGTGTATGCTTTTGTAACCTGAAGTAGACTATTCACTCTTTAAGGTGCTAATACAAAAATAACACAGGGGACAGTTGTGAATAATGGAAATAACTATTCCCGGAGAGTAGGCGGTAGTGAATATAGATAGCAGCATATACTTCAAACACTAGGAGTGAAAACATTCGAAGAGAAAAGATGGCCAGTTAGTGGGCCAGATAGAAAGGGGACCCCGGAATTCTTAGGAGTATATAGCTTAGAGTACCCCATCCAGTTTCTCAGAATAGCACTGAACTAAACCCACAGAGAGATGTGTGCTAAATTATTAAACAAAAAATACAGAGTGTTGCTGTGTCTGGAGTGGGGGCCATTGTTGGGGGCATACAGCAAGAGAGTAGCAAGAACGACTCTTGGAGGTTGTTCTAAGCTTAGAAGTTCACATAATCTCACCCCCTCTTAGCAGTAGCCACAGGCTGTGGAGGCCTTCAATTGTGTAGGGAAAGCAATTTGCATGAATGTATTGGAGACAAAAAGAAAAAACAAAATCCATTAGGTTTGAGCATGTTCACAGATCATTGTGGTAGCAATAAAAATAAAAGGTAATACTATGGAACTATAGCCGATTAAGCAACTATGTTTTAAAGTTTGAACAAGTAGCAACTCTATATACACACTATGAATCCTATCCTCCCTTCTAATTTTTTTTTTTTTTTTTTAGTAATAGGTAAAATTAAATCTAGGGAAAGGTGCAACAGGGGAGAGGTCCAGTGAACCACAAAGACAACTTAAAAACTGAAGATAAATCACATAAAAACTGAACACTAACTGTACATCAGATTTCAGAATGAAGGCAATTATGAAAGCATATTTACAATGGAGTAGTAGAAATGAAAGACTCATTGAGTTTGTTATAGAATGGGAAGTAAGAAAGTAGAAAAGATAATAATAGGATATTATGAACAACTTTATGACTATAAACGTGACAACTTATATTAAATAGACAAATTTGTTGAATAGCACAGCTTAGCAAAACTGACATAAAAAATGAAAAAAATTGAATAATTCTTTCTACTAAAGAAATTATGTTCATAATCCGAAACCTTCCCACAATAAAATTTTCAGCTTCAATTGTTTTTTCTGGAGAGTTTTCCAAATATTTAAGAAGTAAATAATGTCAGTCTTACATAAATTCTTCCAGGAGATAATACAAAAGGGACACTTCACAACTCAGTTTAGGAAGCTAGCATACTCCTTACACCAAAAATTGATAGGGCATTACAAGAAGGAAAAACTGTAGCTCAGTATCTCTCATAAGCATTTAGATAAACTTCTTAAATTCATTTCAGGATTAAAAAGTAGGTTTAACATTTGAAAATAAGTCAACATAATTCATCACATTGACAGAATAAAAAAGAGAATTATATGATCATTTCAAAAGGCTTAGAAATATCTTTGATGAAATCTAATACTTGGAAAGGAGAAAATGTCTTGGTACACTAGGAATAGATAGAAACCAGGAATAGAAGGCTATATGCCCCAAACACAGCTAGCATTCCAGGTAATGGTGACACACTGAACACTCTCTACTTGGATTTTGGAATGAGATAAAGATGTCCAGTTTCACCTCTTCTGGTTTTGTTTTGGAGGTTCTAGACAATACAATAAGACAAGAAAAAAAAAAAGAAAGGCAAAAAAATGAAGAAACTGTCATTATTCACAGATGACTCGACTAACATATAGACATTCTAAGTAACATATTAAAATATAATTGTTAAAAAATTTGCATGGTCGCTGAATACAAGTTAATAAAATGTATTTGTATATATCAGCAACGACCATAAATAAAATTTAAAATACTGTATGGATAGTGTCAAAATATCAAATACCTAGAAATAACTTTGAGAAAATCTGTAACATTTTTATACTGAAGATTAAAAGGTATTAATGAGAGAAATTAAATAAAACCTAAGTAACTGAGAGCTATATTATATTCATGGATTATTAGACTCCATATTACAATAATGTTAATTCTTTTAAAAAGAATCTGCACATTCAATTCAATTCAAATTGAAATCTAAGAATCTAATCTTCTTGGTAGAAGTCAATGGACTCACTCTGTAATGTATATGGAAATGCAAAGTACCTAGAACATCCAAGACAATTTTGGGAAAAATAAAACAAACTTGGAAGATGTATACACGACTAGATATTAAGGTGTATTAAAAAGACATGGTAATTAAGATAGAGATATTGTTGCAGAGAGAGAAAGAGACTAATGGAATAAAATAGATAAACTAGAAACAAATACATGTACAGCCAAATGATTTATGAATGTCACTGTAATTCAACATAGGAAAGAGTGATCTTTTTCAATAAATGATGAATGTCTTTATAGGAGAGAAATAATTCCTGATTCTAACCTTATAACATATTGTGATAGAACATAGATATAAGTATAAAAAGTATAATATGGTTTTTTGAAGAAAATAGGAGAAGAGCTTCAAAATACTGGGAATAAAAAAATTTATTAAACTTCTTAAACTTATTAAATTTATTAAGAATCTCTAATTATCAAAAGACTGAGGGAAGATGTTGATAACACATATATCTGACAAACAAAGGATATATATTAAATATATTTTTAAATCCAAAAATGAGGGCAAAAACACACATTTTAAAAATACGTTTGAATAATCTAGTATTACATGCAATACTGTCAAAGACTCTCTAGGAAGGTAAGTGAAGAAAAAAATTTCAAAAATTTATATACTGTATGATTCCATGAATATAACAACTTTAGATGACATAAATTTATAACGTAGAAAACAGAGGAGTGGATGTCCGGGATGGGGAATGCGGGCAGCAAGTAATAGGAAGGTGGGCGTGGTTATGAACGGGCGACCGGGGGCCCCTGTGACGCTGAGACTGCTCAGTGTCTGACTGTGGTGGTGGATGGAAAAGACCCGTACAGGTGAAAACACTGTATAGAACTTAAGACACACAAATAAGTGTCAGTAAAATGGGGTATCTGAGTGAGATTTGTGGATTGTAGCAACATCCAAAATTATTATACTGCAATTTTGCAAAATATTGAGGGAACTTGAGGCAATTGTACAAGGGATCTCGCTACATTATTTCTTACAACTACATGAGAATCTACAATTGTTTCAATAAAAAGTTCAATTAAAAAACAATAAAATATATAAGTATATACAGGCACTCAGACACTTTTCGAAAGACAGTATCTGCAGTACGAATGGCCAATACACATATGAATGCAACCTTCCCTCATTGGTCATCAGGGTACTACAAATCATCACTAGGATGATGTAACACTGTACTCCTACTAGGGTGGCAGATATGGAAAGGCCTGACAATGCCATGTGTTGGAGCAGATGCAGACAGTAGGCACTCTCGTACACTGCTAGAAGGAGTGTGAATTTGTACAGGCACTCAGTAAAACTGTACAGCGGTACCAAAGAAGCAGCACATTCATAGAACCCACTCCTAGGTAGGTAAACGACAGAAATTCTTTCAAATATACACCAAGAGGGCCCTGGCTAGTGTGGCTCAGTGGATTGAGGGCTAGCCTGCAAACTGAAAGGTTTCTGGTTCAATTCCCAGTCAGGACACGTGCGTGGGTCAAAGACCAGGTCCCCAGTTGGGGGTGTGAGAGAGGCAACCGATCAACGTTATCTCTCGCACATGATGTTTCTCTTCCTCTCTTTCTTCCTCCCTCCCCCTCTCTCTAAAAATAAATAAAATCTTTAAAAAATATACACACCATGAGGTATGTAGAAAAAATATTTAGAGCAGAATTATTTACAATTGTTCCAAACTGAAAATAACCTAAATGTCCATCAACAGTAGAATTAATAAATTCTGATATATTTATGTTGTGTAATAATACAAACAATAAAAACTTACTCTACAAATATAGATGAATCTTACAGATATAATGTTGGGTTTTTTTAAATAGCTGACATAAAAATCTTCATAATGTATGATTCCATTTATTTAAAGCCTAAAAGCAATAAAAACAAATTCATGGTTTAGCACTCAGGGTTGTGGGTCCTTGTGTGTGGGGAATAAGAGAATGAGGCACGAGTGAGGTCTCTGTAAGCCCTGTTCTTCTCTATCTTGATCTAGGTTGTGGATACATACACTCATGTTTACACTTTATACAACTGATTGAGCTACAAACTCGTGAACTGTGCACTCTTCTGTAAATATGTTATAATTCTATAAAAGTGTACAGAAATGAGAAAAAGACCAAGCGAGGAAAGAAAACATTGACCTTAGATGAGAACAGGAACCATTTATCTATTTAAACAGGATAGATTGAATGGATTCGGTAGCAAGAAGGTTGGGACATTTGTAAGGCACCTAAGTTCTCTTCTCATTGTTTCTACTTTGGGGGCAACATACGAGGTGACAGTGAGACATGGTGGGTTTGGGAGAAGGTATGAAGTGGTTGTCTTGGAGAGTGACAGAGTGCATTGACCAGCGTTGCGCAGTAGGGTTTCTAGGCAGTGCTGAGAGAGCCCATTTACGTTGTGTGGTCACAAAAGTCATGAGAGACTCATCAGCACTGAGGAAACGTTTTACTTTAGCCATATTCAGCTCTTCAAAGGAATGAACGCTTTGAGAATTGGATGCAAGAGAATCAAAGTTTTACCAGAAGAGTATGATGGAGGGAGAGTGAGCCAAGGGAGGGGAGGAAAAAGAAAAAAGAAAAAAGTGATATAACCCTCTACTATGAGATCTAAGCTAGGCCTGGATATGAGCAAATGAAGGGGAACTGATACTGGCAAAGCAGTAGGTAATGCACAGATGGGCAGGCTTAATGGTGTCAAAGAATTATTGCCGTAAGGGCCATTAAAGAAGCGTGTACAAGGAAGAAGGTGGTAGTCAGAGAGTAGCATGTCAGAAACTGAACTAGAGTTTGAAATTCAGATTTGCAGCTGGTACAGTGGTGGCTAATGCCACATTCTAGGATACAGAGAAGATTACCAGAAACTAAGAGACCAAGGTGCTCTGTTGTGAAATTCCAGTAATGGATATATGTTCTTAATTCACTTATTAACAATGTCGATAAAATTTTATTGAGCTCTTATTATGTGTCAAGTATTCAGTAAGTGCATACTATAGTGCCATACAACCTGATATAGCCCAGAAGAAACGAATTTTGTTGCTAACCCGTTGGGTGTCCTGGAGGGCTCATTTCTCCTTTCTGATCTTACATATATAAAGCTATTTAATTTTTAGGTATTATTCACTATTGCTAATCTTACATTCACCACAGCACCTCAAAACCAAGTAGATAATTAAATCCTTACAAGTTTATCTTTTTGTATTATTACTACTTTTTGGTAGTCTTCCCATTTTGGGGTTCAAGTCTCCTGCCTGTTTATACCTTCCTTGCTGTTTCTTAACATTTTTTCTAGTGTTTTTGCAAATTAGTGTGGTTATTTGTGGTAAAAAAATTAAAAGTCTCTGTTGAGTGGTGACTTTAAATTAGAGAGGCTGTTGGGGTCAAATAAACATTGATTTTAAGCAGTCTCTAAATTTGAAAGTATCAAGAAGAAATCCCTTTAACAAATGACTGACTTATTATCTGGGAAGTTTTTTCAGAAATTTATATGAAATCACAGCCCAGCCACTAATGTCCTCAGCCTCTTCAGGCTCATTTCACCTTTTCTCTAGGAGATCTGGCTTGCTTCTTTATTTTGGAAACAAAAATAACCACAGGATTTTGTCAAAAAGAAGAGTGAACTAAGAAGTCCCCAGTATGCCTGAGAGCTTTGTTGTTTTCTATTTAAGTCTGTGACTAAAGCATTAAATAAGGATAGGTAAAGATGCTTCAGCCAAAGTGAAAGGGAAATATCATCCAGGCTGCCACCCAAAGTAAATTCCATTTTCACACAAAAAAATTTCCTCTCAACCATCCCAGGCCCACACACTGTGAACGCTAATTATCCCAGTAGACTAGAAGAAACAGTAAAAGAGAAAATGTTGAGGGTGTCCTTAAAAGTAGTTTGAAAGAGTTCAGTCTCTACAGGAATCATCAAACATATTCTTACTTAATGTGTTTGTGTTTTAGACAAGAGATTTTCGGGGATACAATGTGACCTACACAGCAGGTTAGAATGTTCGCGTGAGAGATCAGTCGGAGGTGGGTGGGGAGCGTGTGCAGGTGAGTAGGGAAGGAGAAGGGAGAAGATGAAGTACCATTCTAAACAAGGAGGAAAACATAGAAAGCAACGACAAATTAGAAACTGCAAAAATAGGACATAAAGCCATTTGAGAAAAATACTTCTAAGAACTGTACACATTTAGGGGAAAAATGTAAATGGTACTACTCCGCAAGAGCAAACATAAGTTTGGCAACACTAAAACATAAGGCTGGAAGGAAAAAATCTTTCTAGCGCCAGAGTCCAGATTCCACTCCTTGCCACAAGAATTGTAAAGCATCCCTTGTCAAACAATAAAGAGACAAAGGATGTTATCTTGGGGTAAATTTCAACCCACTTCCATTGAGTTCTTGGTATCACTGTGACCTGTATCTGCTTGCACCCCATAAAGAGCACCCCCTTTGTCAATTCCTTTTTCAGGGACTTTTTTGTTTTTACTGTATTCTAACCTCTTTCTTCCTAAATACAACACACACCCAAAAGCTGATTCTCATACTAAGTCCAAATGCCAAATTCCTTCACGAAGCCTTGCTTTGGTCCTTGATTTGGAAGTGATAGCTTTCTCCTATGACATTTCAACAGTTGCTAATCTGTACCTCTGTTGCAGGGAAACCATGAAAATTCCCACAGGAACCATGTCTGATTCACCATGGTTGGCACTTAAGGTACATTTGTGGAATGAATGGATGAATGGATGAATCATGAAGCACTCTGGATGAAAAACTCAAGATATACATAGTTCATAGGCGCTATACCATTGCTCAGGGGAAGGCACAAAAATCCCGATCTTTTGTTTTGCCTTTGAAGGTTAGTTCTGTGTGCCAACTTGACTGGGCTAAGGATGCTCAGAAAACTGGTAAAACATTATTTCTGAGTGTGTCTTTGAGGGCTTTCTCCTGAATAAATTAGCATTTGAATTCATATACTAAGTAAAGAGAGGCCCCTTCTGAAATGTAAGCGGGCATCATCCAATCCACCGAGGGCTTGAATTGAACAAAAACTAGAGGAAGAGTGAATTCTCTCTCTCTCTTCTTGAACTGAGATGCCCATTTTCTCCTTTCCTCAGACATCAAAAGCCCTAGTTCTCAGGTGTTCAGACCAGTTGTCCCTGTATTCTCAGGACTTGAACTGGGTGCTACGTCCTTGGTTGCCCTGGTGGTGGTCAGACACTCAGACTTGAGCTGAATCATAGCACCAAGCTCTCTTGGTTCTTCACCTTACAGACAGCAGACTGTGGAACCTCTGAGCTTCCATAAATGCACAAGCTAACGTCTACAACAAATCTGCTCTTATAAGTATCTATGTATGTATACAAACTGATGGTGTTGCGGTGTAGAACCTTGACCAATAAAATGTCTACCCCTTAAATAAATTACTGAACAAAATATGATTATGGTGTATCTTCAATGGTTTGATATTTATTTGGAATCACATTATGGTATAAAATAAAGCAAATAACAATTATAATTGAGGAAAGAGATGAGACTTTACCAGTCTCATCAAAATTCTTTGATAGAAAGTGCCTGACATTTGTGAAGACTACTGGTAGGAGCCTTCACAGATTGGGAACCTTACATTAGTTAGAAAGGTCACAGGTTCATTCAGGAATTCTACCCATAAGAACCACTCCAGGCCTAGGTGATAACATCTTCCCTGTAGTAAGCAAGAATTTGGTAAATGAGTGGAAACATTTTTGCAAGGAGGACATCAGAAGCTCAGGAAGAATAGGTTAGTCAAGAAAGCAGTTCTTTCTCTCTTTTTAATTGCATAATTAGGGCCAGGGTAAAGGCAATAAGGTTAAAATTAAGAGAACACGAACACTGAACAAAAAAAGAAAAAATCCTACACCCTACATACATTTGAGAAGAAATTGGATCCAATTACAAAACAATTTAAATGAAAAAAAAAATTAACCGTAAGAGGAATAAATGCAGGCAGGACAGCAAATGTAGAAGGAAGATCTCCCATTGCAGGAAATCATACTGTCATTGCTGGAGCCTGTGGGGCGCTTGCCGAGAGGTGCTCTGGAGGGGAGGCCGCAGGCCAGAATCAATGAATTTGTGGGTTGGAGATCAGGAAACCGAAGGAGTTCACACCTGATATCCTTCATTTTCTCTGAGCAAAAGGTGGCAGGTTCACTGCCCAGGAGTATTGCTGCGGTATTGTGACACTATAGTATGACTAAGGCAGCAGTCAGAGGCCGAGGACAAAATGCCGTGTTAAATGTGCAGGTTGGCGAGGAGATCAACGAGGAATAGCAGTAAGAAGGGGAGAAGATAGCATCCTGGAACTCCGTCATCATTAAGAGAGGAAGGAATTTGCACAGTTCTGGAAGAGGCGATGGTGATATAGGAGATGTAGAACACCCTTTTCTAGCTCCACCGGTTACAGGAATAATTGAAGCCTCCATTTGAAAGGGTAGTTGAGGAAGGACATACAGTGGCGCATCGTTAATTTGTTGGGGACTCATGATGAGTGCTGAAACCGACTTATACTGAACAATGAAGCATTTTCTCTTACGGGGCTGCACTGTGACTCATTTGAGTTGTAGCAAGTGCAATGAGTCCTGAGCAAGTGCTGAGTCTGAAGCACTTTTTTTTTCTCATCTAAATGTGATGGGTAAAGGGTGTGATAAGCTCTGAAGTCAGTAAGTACTGAGGTATGACTGAATTCTTAAGACAAACCGGATCTTAGGTACAACAGGAGGAAGAGAAAACTTTTTGTGCAGGGCGTAAGAATTTAAGAAGTTTATTTTGAGGGACACACAGGAAAAGATACCATGTGAGGTTAGTAGTAAATTGATGATCCTTTGGGCAAGCAGTGTGGTGTGTCTGGGAATAAAGCAATGAGGGTAGAAGCCCCAACAGGACTGAATTAGAATAGCGATTCCGGACACAAGGGTAATGGCCTGATAGCATCACCTCCAAGTTCCAGACAGGCCAGCTGAGCCCTCAGGTCGTTCACAAGCTAATATATAAATGCCTGTATGTAATACTACAACTATTATTTGTTGGGTCTGTAAATATTCTTCCTTCTTTTTTCCATCTGCTTATTTTTAAAGGTCATTTATTCTTGAGAGTTAAAAGAAAGACTTTACATTTACATTCAAGTTCTATCTAAACCTAAGCAGCATTTCCCTCTACGGAAATGTACCAAATGAATAAATCTTGAAAAAATACTCATTAAACCTGCTTTGGTACTATGGTTCTTGGCTCTCTAGTGCTTTTACAATTTCTTAATGGACAGGAAGAAGATACACCTAGTAATAACTTTCCTTATTTTTGGTATTGATCAGAAAAGCTTTTCTAAAAGATATTCAAACCTTCCCTAGATCAAATAACCTAGTCTGCAATTTGAACTTGTTTTCTTCTGGCTTTTTGTTCTTGGTTTTTATTGTTGTTTCTGTTTTTGAGTACGTTGATTATTTTTAGGACATTAACATGCTTTGAGACATAACATGCTTGAGGCATTAATAAGTTAACTTAGTATTTTTGGTGATTTTTAATTTAACGGATAAATACCCTTATTTTATAAATGCATTGTTTGTTTTATTTTCTGGCATCTAGATGCTTGACAATAAACTGATTTGGGGATGATTCATGGAATGCCACATTAATTTGAAGAACATTTGAAAAATAAATTACTCTAACGCTATGCTTCAAATTTAGTAAATTAATGATGAAGATAATGATGTTCATAAATATTCATGTATTCTGGAGCAAAAGAAGAAGATAAGTGTAAATCTCATTTTGTTGAAAGGTTGTTGCTACATATTGCAAAAGGATTTTTCAATTTGCACTGGTATAAGATTACACAAGTATCAGTGAAGTCCCACCCCCAATAATCATTTCTTAATAATGGGGTTTTAGAGGTAATTTTTACATTTAAAGTCTGTAGAATAATAACATTAGCCAAAAAACTAGGAAAATATGTCTGCATCGATTAATTTAGCATGATGGTTAAGAAACATTTGAGCTTTTATTTATAAACCTCACTTTTCTTGTTGCAAAATGGAATCACACATTCATACTTTAAAGGTTTTTTTTTTTTAGAAATATTAGTGAAATAATGCATACTAAGCTCTTAAATAGGGCTAGGTTCATAATAAGAATCTAAAAGATGGAAAATATTATTAGTTTTATTTTTATTAAGAAAGACAAAAGTTTCATCTCAATAGTTTTGCAGAGTAAGAAATCAGCTTAGGCAGGAAATGCCCCTTTAATCTTGGAAAGTACGCTGATGACTCTTGCAGGGCCCAGTAGGACACTAGAGGCGTGGGAGACAGACACTTAACCTACATGAAGTGATCGTTATAAATGGGAGAAGTGGGAGCTTGTGTTTCTGAGAAAGAATGAGAGAGAGGAAACCTGGAGGAGCTAGAGGAAAGGGGGAGGTGAGCGGTGTTATGAGCGAGATGGACCTGAACATATGTAAGGGATGAGCTGGTGAGATCCCACCGTGGGGAAGCCGCCAATGGGCATTTTAAGCCCAGAGATGCATCTTTGTATTCAGTTGACTTTGTTTAAATGTTTGTTATGTTTGCATTGCTGAACACACTCCAAGTCTTTGTTAATTTCACTCTGCACAAAATTTTTGTAGAAAAACTGACAAGGGGGTAAATTTCATGTCTGGTTTATTGCAGTATGGACTAGAGAGAGCAGGCAGAGGTGATTATAATGCCCTCAAAAACTTAAACATGCACCACAGAGAGTTTTGCACTTCCAAAGAGCATGGAATTAGGGGTTCCAGCCAATTTTATCTGCTTTGAAAAATTGGGGGACCCAGTATTTTGATCTGGGTTACATTTTTAAACAAGTAAAGTAACACTGGATAAAATAAATTCAAAACAGCTGAAAATTTATCCCAAACCTTAGTATTTCCCATCCACTGGAAAAATGAGAAATACAGGGTTTGATCACTGGGAGAAGCACATAAGAAGTAGTTCCAAAAAGGAAATGGAATTGACAGATACAAAATGCAAACAGAAGGCCCAGAAGTGCACTTGTGTGGGTAGTGGTAGGGAGGAAGTCAGGTAGCCAAAGTCAACCAGAAAGCAAAATCAATATAGATACTGCACTTAGGGCTTTTCAGGTCTATGAATCAATACATTTATTTTTAAATTAAACCATTTTGCACTGAGTGTTTAATTATTCTTTGTGGTTGGGGAGGTCATGTGAATTTGAAAGGAAAAATTAGGCCAAAAATAAAAATATATATACAACGTCATCAGCTCTCACAGAACCGGCCACAAACACAGAGGCAGGGAGCCATACAGGCCCCAGCGGCACCTGGCATGTTAGACATTTGATCCTTTCTTATCCCGCCCATAAACCTCAATTGCTAATGGAACCTTCTCTGACATCAACAGTTGGCTGTCCTTTTTAAATATGTATCCAAATTCAATTTGTCTAATTACTTTAAATATTTTTCATTCCTCTTTACAGCATCTCAAGAACTTTTCCTAATTAGGAGACTCTAATTAGCAGAATTTTGTTTGCTCTCTCTTAGGAAGCTCATACGGAGCGTAACTGCCGTCATTCTGCATCTGCCTTGCAACTTGTACAGAAACAATCTACCGTAGTGCCTGAGACTCCATCACTACGGTGAGATGCTAACGCATTCAGAAGTTAATATTTTACCATATAATCGACTCTCAGGAAGGAGTTGGAGACTCCTGAGGGAAGGGCACAAGTTAGTATTGATGAAGGGAAGAGGAACTGTAAGACTGAGAGTTAGTTAGAAAGATTCCAGAGGTATAAAGTTCTGAGATAAAGTATTTAGAAAAGCCTAGCAGGAGAGAATATAAAATGGAGCGTGAGTGTAATAGAAAGGGAACAACAAGTGATCCCAAACGGTCACTTTCTTCGTGTGGCCCCCGCACAAGCCACTTGATCTCCTGTGTCCCGGCACTGTTTCTGCCATCAGCTCACTCCGTTGTCTTTCCTGATTGGATTTCCCAAACCTTCCTGTGGTACCAAGTGTGGATTTCTCCAGGAGCCACTGATCTCTTCTGTTCTGCGGACTTGGGAGACTTAATTGTCTAACCTAAATCTCATATCGTGTTTGTGACCTGAGTCTCTTATTTGTATTGGACACTTTGCATAATTTCTCAACTGCCATGGTAAACTCAACAAATTCTTGCAAATATCAGATGCTACATGAGAGTAAAGCAAAATGTACATTTTACCAGGTCTTTAATAAACATTAAAAAAAAATCTTTGGTGTGGAATCCTTTTATGCAGCATCTTCTAAATGATATTACACAGAAGGAGTGTTACAAAAATTTTTTGACAGGTATCCCATGTACAAAGTCCCCTCTGAATAAACAATTTTTAAAAAATGATGAAATAAACTGAGCTAAGGGGTTAATGCTTGTTTTTCTTGAGGGTGAGGATTCCTTTTTCTCTTTTTCCCTTTACCTTCTTTATATCTACTATTTTTCCCTTGCAGGACTTCTGTCTTTAATGTGCAAGTATTTATTGTGAATTTGTAAGAATCTATAAGAACACCGATGCAATTTGTTCTACTTCTCAAATGTGCTGGACCTCAGAACTTTTTTTTTAAAAGTAAAACATTAACATCTCAAGGGACTGAGGAGCATTCAGTCTCTTGGCTTTACACTGGAATCTCTTGGGATGTTTTGACAAAATACTGACGCCTGAGTTCTGCCTACAGACAACCTGACTTAGCTGGTCTGGTGTGTGGCCTGGGCATTGGGATATGTAACCCTCCTCTGTGACTCTAATATGCTACAAAATTGGAGAACTCCTACCCTAGATGTTGTTTGGGAAATTATGCTTAAATATATTCCCCAACGGAATTTATATTTTATATAAATGATCAAAAGACTAATCAAATTTAATTGATGATTTAACAGAAATAAAAATATATTACCCCCCTCTCCCAACTGAAAACAGTTATGAAGGGCACAGGTGATAAGTAAATACACGCACAATAAAATTTCTCCCCAATACTATTACACAGACGTCTTTCTGCAGACACTGGAGAAAAGAGAAGTGGGGGTGGGAGGGGAGGAGAGAAGGGGAGGAGGAGAGCGTCAAGTACAACTGTTCCCATTAGCAGTGAGTCACAGTCAGTCTGTAGACAGGAAGGTCACCCTGTCTGAAACCAGGGACTCAGTTGAAAGCTTTGTTTCCAGTTTTATATATTTTAGAAATACAAACAGTGAATAATCAGGATTAGATGCTGCCAGTAACAAAAAGAGCTTTAACATCCAAGTATAGTATAATCCTCTTAGCTGTGTGTCACACCGCTGGAAAATAAAAAGGGTCACTTTAGTTAGTGTCCGAAATAGTAGAGGCTCAAAGAAACATGCCAGGGAGGCAGATGTTTGTTGACATGGAGTGATCACTTCTTTATATATATCTATACAAGGTCGTCTGGAAAAAGTCCAGCCATTGTTAATATAACGAGAACGTTTTGTGAGACATCCATGTAACCTGGCAGCCAAGGAGAGTGGACTAGAATGCGCGTGTGTGAACAGTGATGACTGTACTAGTCAGTGGGGGCAATAGACGCCATTGAGTGAGCATGTGTATTGTGTGGCCATCGCATTCAAAATAACTGAGCAAATAGAGCAACGAATCTGCATCAAATTGTGCATTAAGCTTGAACATTCCTCCCCTGGAAACTATTCAGATGATTCAGAAGGCCGCAACTTTGGGTAACTGGTGATTGACAGTTTCATGACGACAACGTGCCTGCTCATGCATCATGTCTCGTGCAGAGTTTTTTTGTGAAACAAATCACCCAGGTGACTCAGTTTCCCTACAGCCCAGATCTGGTGCCTTGTGACATCTGGCTTTTCCCCAAAACTAAAATCACCGTTGAAAGGGTTGAGATTTCAGACCATCAGTGAGATTCAGGGAAACACAACGGGGCAGCTGATGCCAATTGGGAGAACTGTGTAAGGTCCCAAGGTGCCGGCCTACTTTGAAGGGGGCTGAGGCATCATTGTCCTACATACAATGTTTCTTGAATCTTGTATCTTCTTCAATAAATGCCTCTATTTTTCAGATTATATGGCTGGATACCTTCTGTACAGACCTTTTATATACATATATGAGTTTTGGGTCTTTCATAAATAGAACTTTACCTTGTGACAATAGTAAGACCTCCTTGGAGTAACCACGTAAAAAGACCAGAAGCATATCACACCTATGAATTACTGCAGTTACATTTGTAAACAACTGTGGTTCCCTCCTCTCCAGACCCAGAGAGGGAGCTGAGTGCATTCTAAAAGTACCTGTTGGTAACCAACCATGCCATAGTGCATACACACACTGCGCCAATGGGTTGGTGCTTTTGCTTTCATTTTTCTGGGCGTTCCTAAATACATCATTATAGGCCATGAATCCTAATGGTTTTGAGGTGTACTGCATAAATTCAAACAAGGGCTTATTTATATTTCTCCAAGGGGCCCACTATATTTATATTCTAACCTAAGGAAAATCCTGTTGGCCTTTAAAAACACATCATGTAGGAGGACGGAAATCGCAAAAGACAACAACATGTAATAGAATTGTGGGAGGAAGGCAAGAGTTAAATAATAAAGGATAATTAATTTTCAACTATTATTCCAGCAACAGTTTAATTTCTTCCATTGTTTTAATTCATTTGTCCTTCTCCCCTTCAGACACATGCCTGTGACTTGCTGATGTGCTTAGAGCTGTAGTCTTTGAACTTGACCATGCATCAGAATCGTCTGGAGGGCTTGTTGAAGAAGGTATTGCTGGGACACCTCCAGTTCTGGACTCAGTTTGTCTTGTGTGGGGCCTGAGAACTGTATTTCTGGCACGTTCTCAGGGGGTGCTTATGCCGCTCCTCCCAAACCACGTTTTGAGAACTACTGACTTAGAGAACTGAAAATGGTAAGTCAGAAATTTGGAATTCTACAAAGTAAGTAGAACTGAGTACCTACTATGACCATCCTAATATCTCATTAACACTCACGGTGTATCTCTGTTAGTATTATGATTATCTTCATTCCAGACGAAGAGGCAGCTCCAGAGAGACTACATGGGAGTGTTGGGATTTAAATACTCATCTTTCTCAAACTCTGGGTTCATTTCTCTACCATGTGCTGCCCACCCAGCATTGGGAGGGGGCGAGGTACATCTGTTGGGCTATCAACTATTCATGTCTTCTCATTCTCTTTGGTCACTGAGAGTGGTCTTGGTGGGGAAGAGGTGATAAAGGGCACCCACTGCAGAAATGGGCACAAAAACTGCACTTCCCCATCCTCTAACAAGAATGGTTGTGTTACTTGCTTTAATATTCACTCTCTTAATATATAAGTTAGAAATTATAGAAAAAAGACTGAAGCCAATGCATTTTGTTTTGGCTGAGTGGTTGTATTCCTAAGGAAAGGTATTTTAGGAACTGGGCCCTATACACAAATATGCACTTCAAGATCACATGGAATTAGCTCCACAAATGAGCTTGAAGTTTGAGTGGCTTGGTTGATAAGTACGAATGCCAGTGAGGTGAGTTTTAAAGCAAAAGACATCTTATAAAATACAAGTTAAGGGCAAAATAATTCAATTAAGTTTAGGAGATTGAAAAACCCTCAAGTCTTGCCTGAACTGGCCAAATTCAAGACCATGGGTTGAACATAATTTCCTAAGGGAATAAAAATGACAGGGGGCTTGTATTTGCATGAATGCCAAAATAATAATAATAATAATAATAATAAATCAAAATGGCTGCTTATTTTACATTCATATTCAGTTTGTAATGAGAAAAATCAAGGGGAAAAACATCGCTTTGAGAGTAAGGAATTCAAGAAACTAAAATCCACAGACAGGAAAAATCAAAGAGACAGGTTTTCAAAAGACTAACTGGTATTTTATCCCTATGAATATTGTTCATCTGCAAAAAAATTTAATGTCATTTAGAAAACATTAGTTAAACTCCTTATGGACTGTCAGGATAAATTAGGACAAAACAAAATGAGAGAGGGAGGGAAAGGGTGCAAAATTTCCTGCTAGATGACAGCGGGCCTTGCTTGATCATGGTTGAAAATCCTGTTTGAAGGAAACCAGCCCTTTGTCTACTGGGTGGCTGCTTTTCTTCCACAAGCTCTCAATATAATGGTGCATCCCTAATGGATTGGGTATGGTGCTTTTCCATTTCATTAATGAAAAGGAGCTAAAGGCCATTACTTGTCCTCATTACCAGTCACAATGAGAGTGGGGCACCTGGATGCATGTCTTCCAGAGGATCTGCAAAAGGCATGACACAGGCCATTGAAAAATTGATTAGAAAAAAATGAGGCAAAAATGCAGTGTCATTGGGACCAGTATGTTTGCAGTGGTGTGCACGTGAGGGCCTGGGCAATAAAACGGGCATGAAAGCACTTTCAGAAGGTGACTCTGGGGAATCAATTATAATAATGCTAGTAAGGTAAATGACCATGATGGTTATCTAGGGAGAACAATTAACGAAATGAAACCTTCCAGATATGTGGCATTGCTAAAGAGCAGTCATATTTATAGCAGTGAGACATGCTGTGGATTTCCACCAATTTTTAAAATTATTTCATGTAAGTATCCTTTCCTAATAATTCTGCTTTTCCCAAATCCTTCCACTTTTTCTTCCCCTCTCTTGTTCATGAGGTTTTTCTCTCTCATTTAGGAAGTTCTCTGTACTGATTTATTCAAATTTCCTAACATCTTGGGAATTCTGAGTCTGTTTTCTTCTTGCTATCTTGATACTTCAAATGTAAGGTTAGGGTGCTATAGAAGGGATGTCTACCACATCAGCATTTTCAAGTGTAGATATCATTCATTCAACCAACAAATATTACTAAACAACCTACTCAGATGCTGCTGGTAATAAGGGAATATGAATAGTCCCTGCTTTAAAGGAGGTTTTAGTCTTGACTCTAGAGGGGAAGAAAGGCAATTAAACCTAAAACAATGATTCCCTGTGCTAAAGGTGCTAATGAAGATACACCCAGGGACCTAAGAGAATAAGAAAAAGTGACAACTGCAAGACAAGACAAGGGATGAGGGAGACTTCCAAGGAGAAGACGGTATCTGAGACAGTCCCTGAAAAACAAGCCAACATTAGCAAGTTGAAGAGTAGAGGAAAAAGCATTCTAGACGGACGGACCACCCCTAGTTATCACATTGCCTTTCATGTGAAGACCCCGGAGGGCTGGCCCATCCTGGGAACTGAAAGCAGTTCATTAAGCCTAGAGCGCAGAAGCAGTAAGAGCTGAGCCTGGAGAAGTAAGTGTCAGGATCATGAAGGGCCACGTTGCATCGGCTAAGGACTGAGGATGATGTTCTAAAGGCTGTGGAAAGATTTGATGCCGGCCATGTTTGTTTTGGAAAGATAGTTCTGGTGGCTGTAGAGAGAATGAATTGGGGTGGGTTAAGGCTTGAATCAGCAAGACCAGTCAGATGGATGTTGTGTTAATCCCACTAAGAGATGACAGTTACCTAGAGTAACTTCCTGGGAAAAAAAGAAGTCCTGAATTTTAGGCCTGTTTGAGAAAATTAGCTGTCTGACTAGTTTAATATCGCCTCCATTTTTTGTCTTCTCTATTTATTTGGAGTAAAAATCAATGTAAAGTTTTTAATTGAGGGTAAGTCCTCATTTAAAGACTGATATATTTTCCTCAAAAACTCAAGCTTCAGTAGTACCACCAGGAATAATAGGAGTTGGACAGTCCTTGACATCCAAACTTTCAGGGACCTAGAACCTAGAAATGAGGTGGTGAGGAATGGACAAGTATCTGTACTACCAGGTGGACTACAACAGGTATTAACAAAGGACTTCGAGAGTTTTCAAAATAAAGTGACATCACATCTGGCAGTGGAAATCAGAAAGAGGCTCATGGAAGAGAGAGATGTGAGAACTAGGTGAGATTTGACCTATAGAAGTGGTGAGTATGGCAGAGAAGAAATTCCAGATGTGAGCAAAGGCAAGAAAGAAAGTGATCATAGCCAAACCATCCAACGAGTAAGTGTGACCAGTGGAAAAAAATAGAGTTGTGGAGGGAGAGAGTGAGAAGAATGGTTGGAAGAATAGCTTGAGAATTGTACCGTGGCAGGCCTCAAACCCAAGGCAGATGTGTCCTTCTTAATTCTTGCTGCCTTTGAGTTGTGACCCTTGACTGGGAAAGTAATACGTTAGGAGTCTCCATTTATAGAATTTATTTAATTAATGCTCACCATGCTCTCAAAAGG
The DNA here is from genome assembly GCA_004026765.1 of Micronycteris hirsuta. NCBI lineage: Eukaryota > Metazoa > Chordata > Mammalia > Chiroptera > Phyllostomidae > Micronycteris > Micronycteris hirsuta. The sequence goes on from PVJI01001042.1 coordinate 130,357, forward strand.
ATTTAAGGCAGCTTCCGAAGAGTACAAAATGTAGTATCAAATAGTGACAAATGAGTTGAAGGGAAAGAAAGTAAGATAAAGTCAGCAAGGCTATTAAAATAAATAATAAAATTTATCAGAGTTAGTTAGCAATGAATTACATGATTCACTGTGTCCATTAGGTAAGAAAATAAACCAGATGCATAGAAGACTATTTCCCTATATGGAGGCAAGAGAGACATTTCTCCTATAGGTCTGAAAGGAGCAGAGATACTCAAATGAACAATTGCTTTAAAGTAAGCAAAGCAAGTGTCCAAGGGCTATTTATCATAGTGTCCTTCAAACATAAGTGAATGGCATTGTGCCAATGCATACTTCAGGAAAAGCTATTTTTCAGGGAGTCAGTGAGACACAGTCAGCCAGGTAAGACAGCTTTCTGAGATTAATCCAGGGATAGAATTTAGAATAACCAAAGAGAATGGATATACTGAATATTATCCAAATATTTCTCAAGCATTCTTATTTTGCTTTAGCCAAGTTTCTGAAAAGTATGAGTAACTGTGACTTTGGAATGATTATATTTCTTGACAAGGACTTGAAATGTAGCTTTCTTTGCTGCTGGTTACACATAGGCCCCTGTTTTAACCATCAAGTGAACTTGGCATTGGAGAGATAGCCTTAAATTGAACAAGCTAAAAAGAATTCAAGAGAACACACCCACTCCACCCAAAAGAAACCCCCTGCATTTGGAGGTTAGCTGCAGGAAATGTAAGATTTTTTTCAGAAAAAATTGAGGTCAGCTTTCACACAGAGACCAGTGAGCAATCACCATACCGCGGCTCTGCAGGGTGACATAGCTGTGACATAATATCTGTAAGCCACCCACAGTTTTGAGTAGGGCAGCATTCCTGGTATATGCAGGCATGCAAGTGTGAGGGTTGCTATAAGGAAAGATGCTTTTAGATTCAGAGATCTAATCTGACTCTCTTTCTGGCAATACTCATGAAGTGGGAAAGTTACCCACTGAGGTAACTCTCAATTGTTATATTAAAACTATATCCTTGCAGATAAAGTAAAACAGCGTTAATCTCAAAATTTATTCAGGCATTTATGTGAAGGTTGAATAAGAACAGGAAGGATCAGGTGTTGACACTAGGAAAACATTTTATTAATAAAATGAAAGGTAAAAAGGGCCCAACTTGAACTGGGGCAAAAGCATGGAATGGGGAGAACAGATTCAAAGTATACTGTAGAAGTAAAATTTATAAGAAAAAGAAAGTTTTATATGGCATAGAAAAGCCCAAAGTGTCTCTGAGGTTTTAAGCACAATTTCCCAGGAGAAAAATGCTTCATCAATTTGTGAGAGATTTCCTACCCTACTGCAAGTTTGATTGAATATTAAATCATATGGTTCTCACCCAAGAAAGAAGAGCTATATTCCAAACCACTGTCAAAGGCTATAATAATCCTATTCTCATAGCCACACATCACTTGTAAAATCTTGGCTTAGAGAAATTGTATTTATAGAGTTTTATTTGAATTCTAGGGAAGTCTGCAGAAGAAACTGAATTGGGAGGAAAGAGTATTAGACTTTTAAATTATGAATATGAAATTTGAACTTCCATGGGGCTAGCCAAGGAAAGTGGGAGTAGATGCGGACATCTAAGAGGCTGCTAGAAACACAGGCATGGCATTAAAACAGGGGATAGAATGAACAATACAACTTTGAAGGTCACCTATATGACAGTTCAAACCAAGCAAGCAGACGACTTCACTGGAAAGAGAATGTAAATCAATATCTAAGACCAGCATTCCGCAAAACAAGCTAGAAAGGATCTGTCTTTTTTTTAAAAGATGAGGAAAAGTGATCAGCGAATAAATATATGTTGAAGAAGGTGCATGTGGAATAGAGAGTAGTCAGTGCTGTAAGACCATCAAAAAGGTAAAGACAGATGAAATCAAGGACGTAGAAGGAAGAGTTAGCATTGTCAAAAAGAGGGGCATGCTTGACAAATACAGGAGACTAGGAAGAGAGGGAAGTGAAGAAGCAGACATTTGAAGTAAACAGGAACATTCATGGGAGATCATATCAATTATGGTATCCATTTCTCATAACGGACGACATAGCCGTTTTCTGAGCATAAATGGCAGGACTCATGTTTGGAACTTGAGATCAAAGGAGCATAAATATGAGGGGTCAGCCAGGCTTATACAGAATCAATCTGTAGAGGACACAGCTAGTTGGTTATGACCATTACATGTAACAAATTAATCCACATAAAACACTTGGCACAGTGCCTTGAATACAGAGTGTTTTTTTTGTACACAAAATCATTTCACAGTTCCTTCCATATACAATCAATGCATGTGATGAATAATGTACATTTTGGCCTATCTCATTTTTGTATTTACATTTTATCAAGGTGGTTCAATGTACAGTTATATTTTTGTCAAGCAGCTTTTAAAACTACCCTTTAGGTAAGGAAAGGATGAATAAAATCTTTCAAATTATCTTTAATTAGCTGATAGCTATTAGGAAGGCCATTGTATAGTATTCCCAATTAAACTCTTTAAAGATATTATCAACATTTATTAGACTGTGGTGGGTAAAAGATAGAGAGAGGCAAGGACACTCTGCAAATCTGAGAGCAAACATCTCCCTTTTCTAAGGTGAGTGACTACTCCATTTTCAGCAATGACAGTTCTAGTTCTGCTTTGCTGCTCTCACCTCCTAGACTTATTAAGACTCCCAATTACTCAACCTCCCCTCACTTCTGCACAGCACCCAGTGCAAAACAAACCCTCACTTTGAAGCCCTTCCCAAAGTCACACTGCATGAGCTCAAACCCTATCGTAAGCCACACCCCCCAGACTTCTTAGATGCCCCTGGTTCACCTGATGTCCCTTCTTCTTCATTTCTGAAAGCTATTAAACCCAACTTTATTTGACCATAGGTGGTTTCTGTTCTTCTTTGGCTAGTAGGCTCTAACCCTTTAGAACAAGTACCTCAAAAATCACAACAATTTTTTAAACTAACTCTGTATATTTGTTTTGCTAACATAACTGCTCAATCAGGAATGGAATTCCCATTTCCTGAATCTGCAGCCCTATGTTTTCCCAGATTTGCATCTCTTGGGCACACTGCTGCACTCAGAGCGAGCACATAGAGTGATTAACTTTGTGTCTTACAGTGGCCCGAGATCCATTACTCTGAACCCAACGCTGTTTTGCTGTCGAATGAAATACATGTCCATTGCATGTAAATTAAACACACCACTGGTTTAACATTTTTCCAAATTTTGTTTCCATTTTTAAGGAAACCCGATGTGAAGTGTTTTGATATGCAGTATCCGGGTCAGGTAGCTAAAGACTTTTCAATCAATATTTTATCAACATTAAATCACAATGAGTATACCAAAGTAAACAGTTCAGACATGTAAAAAACTTTTAAAAATGATCTGTAAGAAATAATATACTCCTTGTGATATATTCCACATTATCAAAATGAGTAAAAGTATTGCAGAAGAAGAACAGACAATATCTTGGGTGGCAATGAACTTTGAAACAGTATCATGATTTTGGTAGGAACAAATATTTGGTGACCTACTGCTTCGGGAAACTCACATGTAATTATATAATGTATATAAAATTTGTAAAAGTTAGGTAATATCAGTTAGTAATTAAAGCATAGCATGTATGATCCCGGTTTCAAATGTGTTAGATCAATACCACAAGAGACTAGACGTCTCAGATTACATATAGTAGGAAGATTTTTAGATTCTTCCAAGTGCTGCATGCAAGAAACAGAATATATTATTTGAAATGTGATTTCACTATGAAAAAATGTAAAAAGCAACAGGCAAGTGGCTGTGGAGACGCATACATTCTGGTAGGTAGACAATAAACTTGCATAAAATTAAGGGTGACTTTAGACTACAGAATCACTCAAAGATTCTATGCCACTTCTATAGAGAGACAAACTTCTATTAATTCTGCCTTAAATACGTTAGTGTTGAGATATCAAAGTGGGAAACATTTTAGAGTTCATCACCGCTACCGCTGCTACCAATATAATCATCATAGTCATCTTGATATGAATACACTCCTATATAAATGTTCCCTACAATTATGTATACACAGAGACTGTGCCACTAAAATGTTAGTAAATTATACAAGTTTCAAAGCAACATGTCAAAAAATTTAGAAGAAAGAAAGGCACATGATAATCACTTAATGCTTTCTCTTTTAGATTCTTTGCACATGCATGTTTTGGAACTCAGAGTCACAATGATTGCTCGTTTTTGTCACTTTTGTCACTTTACATTATAAATGTCATTTTTCATTTTGTTAAAACAGCTTTATTATTTATTTATTATATTAATTCACCTAATAATAGTATAATTGTTTAGCCAATAGAGAAGACATGCAATGAACTCCCTTAATAGTTCTTCTATTTTTAGATATTGGGTTTGGAAACTATTTTAAAACACTGCTTTGGTTCAGTCAATCTATTGTGGTGAACACAAAGTGAGTCATACTTCAAAAGTCCCAACATACTTCCCTGACTGCGGGGAAAGACAGAGAAAAGGAAGCCCCAGGTATTTACTATTTGTTATGAGTCAGACACTTACTAGGTGCTTTAGATCTGTCATCTCGACCCTCACATTAGTACGCATATGGCGGTGTTCATGCAATATTATCTATACGTAAGGAAAGGCTAGCTTCAAATAATCTAAGTAGCTGTCATTGTTAAATAATTATCCAATAGTGGGACTAGGAATCACAGGTACGCTCTTGACTATAAAGGTTGTTTCTAATTATTATACCATACTTATTCTTATTCAAAGCTGCATGTGTATGAATGAATAAAAATAGTCCCTGCCTGCACATTTTTAGATTAGATCACCATGTAATCACAACCATCTTTTATTTTATCTTTCCACTGAGACCTTAGAGCACACAAACTTCCCTGCACCCATCCATAGTTATTTATTTATTTATTATAAAAATTAGTGTGTCTTTTTCTCCAAATTGAATTTATGCATGGTTGGATCACTATATTAAAAAGCACAATTGATCACTATATTAAAAAGCACAGCTAAAAACATCAGCAAAGCAATGAAGAGCTGAGAGCAACAGAGAGAACATGCTACCAGGGACATTTGTAATATACTGTATCTGACTCCAACTGTCCCTATAACCAAGGCCAAAAAGGGAAGTGAATTAAGTTATGTATTTTGCATTGTCAGTTCAAAAGAAGTATATCCATTCATTTGGAGAGAGACTGGCCTTGGCACTGAACTCAAGGAGAAATTCATCATTTGCTTCTTTACATAAGGAACATTGGGTAAAATAATGGACAATTACTTCCATTCTGGCATCTCAAAAGAGTTAGTAATGTTAAGTGTTTGTGTCATATACCATCCGTCTAGGAAACAGAGGTTAAAACATTAAATTATAGCTCCAAGAAAGCATTTAGAGGGCCATGCAATCCTATGGTTCAGGTGTTTTGCTTTCTGATAAACTAATTTGACACTCAGTCTGGGGAAATGCTCGCATATCTGCCAGGCAGTATCTCTCCAGTATCAGACATCGCCAGCGCGCCTTTGGCAAGTGCTGAACTGCAGTCCATTCGCGATTGTATTCTCTGACGGGAACCTCAAGTGTCCACTTGGTGCTGTTGATTAAAAAGGGAACCATGTGCCGTCAGTACCAGACATGTTGATTCCCGCATATACAATTAGCTTCCTTTAAAATCGACCGTTGTCTTGAAAACACTTTTCTCCTGTTGCTATTATGAAGACACCGTCCTTGAAATGACTGAGGGACAAAGGGACACCCGTGGCTGCTGTGGTGCGCTCTGAGCCCATGGCTGCCACTCACTGAGGGATTCTATAGCAGAGACGACATCTGGCATGCTGCCTTCCCCTTTGAGGTGTGCGCTGCATCACCAAGTGGACTTTTGCTCTGACTTTGCCACAGAAGGGCAGGTGTAGGTCCAGCCACCCTGTACCTGCCCTGAGCAGTGTCTGTTCTCTAGACAAAACCAGGAAAGTGTCCCTTCACCTTCTAAGTTCAAAGCCAAAAGGCCGTACTCAGAAGCAGTGGCCCAGAGAGTAACTGGTCCATGAAGAATAACTTCAGTGGGCACTGAACAACCTCCACCAGAACAAAAATACCAGCCAGGGAGTGTGACAAAGATGTAAAATGGAGTTTTACCACACATCTGTTGAGATGATGAATCGCTTACGTTTTCTCTAAATTTCTAAAAGCACAGAACTCTAAAGGCTGGCAAGAGAATATTAAACAAGATATATATTTGATTTTCCTGGTTGATAATCCTCTGTTGCTGATACATACAAATAAATCCCAGAAAACCAATATATGATGAACATAAAAAAGTATAAATATACTTAGTGCTTTAATAGTTCAGTACTATAATCACACATGCTGTACAAACTGAAATACTAAGAAAGGTCTCAATCTTCATCTCAATCTTAATCTCTCCCAACTCTATTTTTCTAATATTTCATCTGCCTTTTGAGAAATTAAAGAAAAACACAAAAATTCTAAGTTCAAAGAGAAAGCCCTTTATGCTTATTATAAAGGATGTCAGTAATAGCATTGATTTGGAATATTTACAAAAATAACTTGATTAGAGCAGGGGTGGGCAGAGTACAGCCCAAAGGCCAAATTCAACTTGCTGCCTGTTTGTGTAAATAATGCTTTACTGGAGTATAACAACACTTATTCATTTATACCTGGTCTGTGGTCGCTTTCCCCCCAGAAGACTGAGTTGAGTGGTCATGATATAGACCTTATAGGGGTCAGAGCCTAAAATATTTTCTATCTGGACTTTTACAGAAAAAAAATGCTGGATTAGAAGATAGGCATAGGACTCTGTATCCTCCTAGCCCACGTCCCCATTCCACCTCAATAAAAATGGGCTAAATAACGGTGGTGTTTATCTATCAGAGCAGTCTGTGTGCTTACACCTCCTTTGGTTATCAGTTACTCGAATAGAGAAAGAAAAATAGTGGTCCCTCAGGAAAAGCCTTTAAAAACTTCATGTTTGCAAGGTAGGGAACAATATAAATGTATCAGCAGGAACACAATACCAGCATACGCATGCCTATTTGTCAACTACTTGTATAAACATCATGTACAAAGTCTTGTTCTGTGTTTAATGACAGTTCTTTATAACTCTGTCCTCTGTTAGATTCTGTGCTCTTTGAAGGCAAGGAATGCAACTGTTTTATACCATCTAGCCTTGGCTCCTTGCAGCACTACAGGAGCTCAGAAAACATTAGTTGAATGAATGAATAATAAATAGAACCAAGTCTCCTTCATTAGAACTTATTAAAAAGAGAAAATCAATTAATTAGCGCACTTAAACAAATGCCGTTTTGTAATCAGAGTAGATGCATAGTATTTGAACAAAGAAATGAAACTGATTTTCATGCATCACTTGTGGGAACACATAACTGTGTCAGGTCTTTTACAGTAAATACAATTTAATGGCTAATTGTTGTTAATTGGAGGTACTAATGGTCCTAATTTTTAATTAAGAGATGGGAATCATTTGTAATTAGCTCATGGTCTTCAGGAAAACAGAAGTTGTTTAGAGCTGGAAAAAAAGTTTTGTTCTTTGAAGTAATTTAAATGCTGCCGCTGCCCCCATCCAAATCATGGGATACTTTAATAGAGTAATTCTTACCCAAGAAGAGGAAGTATCCCAACAGGCTTCAACCAAATCTTTGGTGGGGCATTGCCAAATTAACGAGGCTTTCCAATGCAAAGCGATGTCATGGACTGGCAAGCACAATGGAGAAAAACTACATACTGTTTTACCAGTGAATTTTGCCTCAGTTTGGGCAAAATACTGCTGTAAAGGACTTCATTTTTTAGAGTATAATTTCCTAGCTACATCAGACGCTTAAGGACTTCAGATTCAACCACACAGAGTGAAACTGTATTGTGGCTTAAGTATATACGTTTTCTGTGCAATCTTGTTGTGAGGCTGCAGTGTGACATTGACTGTTTCCAACCTATTTTAGCTGGTATGTAGAAAGGATAGGGCAGAGAATGAATACACGAACTCCCGGAAGTTCTGCGGGTTCCTCTCATGCATTTTTGGGTCCTTGTCCAAACGTAGATTCTAATTTTAAACTCTAAGGTTTTTAGAAAAGGAGAACAAATTTTGTTCTGAATTTTCTCTCTGTCAATAGCTTTTGCTTGATTTCATGATGACACCCTTCAAAGAAATTATGCTTAAAGCAACCGAGATAAAATTTCGACAACAAATGATTTGTAGTTTTCATAAAATCCAACTATGAAGAAAAAAACTGATGTCTTTGAGCAATTTTTCTCCCTCACATTTGCTTGCAAGAGGAAGATTTTTTACAGAGTTGTAATTGTTCTGGGAAAGAAACACGAAAAAGAGAACAGGTTAATTGATTTTGCATGAAAATGTTGGGAGTTTCAGCCTCTGTCCTGTGTTCTTGAAATGAGCCAGATAAGGTGAAGCTGAGACTTTGACAGGGAGAGGCGACTTCAGTGAAACCAAGCAAAGGCTCCCATTTCCCAAATTTCAGCCGCTTCCTTTGGACATCACCACTCCATCCTTCCTGAATTACTATCTTTTTAAAAAAATGTGTTCACTGCTTCATTATTTACCTTAGAGATTTCCTAAGCAAAGTATTCCTTAAGCCATGTATTTGGTGAACTTATTCTATGTTATTCATATTTACATGAAAGTAACTATGCAGTTGCTAAAATAAAAATAAAATGTTTGGGTCTCTGTACTCATGAATTAATTTTGAGTGTCAAGCTGATGCACAAATCACAGCCTGAAAAACACTGGTATGATACACTTCTCTGCCTTAATTAAATCTATATTCTGTGTTCTGGAAATAACTTTATTCTTAAAAATTCTTTATTGTTTTTCTAACAGTTTTCAGAAGTATATTCTATTAGTGATCCCGTATATTAGGGACATTCTTCCTGATGATCAGCCCTCATCTTATTGAGTCAAAAACCAAATAAAATAAAACAATCCCAGACATTAAAAAAATACCTGAGTTAAGTAGCAGCTTATATTCACATCGCTCGATTTCCTTAACTTTTGTCACCTTTGTCTCAAGTCCACTTTGGCCACCTGCTCCCATGATCTTGACTTTGCCAAGAAATGGTTTATTACCCAAAATTCTTACGTCCCAGTATTCTACTTCAGACCACTTCATACATTTCATTGGCGTGTCTAGTCTCTATCTTCCCTCTGGCTTCCTGTTTCTCACCTCCTACTTTTCTCTTTCTGTTGATCCTGGAAACTATAGTTTGTCACTCAGTCACCCTCTTGCCAATATTATCATCAAACTTTGCCCTTTCCTCACTTCCTTCAGTAAAACCTTAGCTTTGGATTAATCCACCCTTTTACTTTCTCTACTGATCAGTACTGTGGAAAATCAAACATCTTCACATGTTGGTATCACAAAAATCCATAGTCTGTAGTTTCAAATGGACCTCCAGTTCCCTCCTTCAAACTTCCTATGTATTGTTGGTTCGCTTTCTTACTCCCTAGTTTTCCAAAGCTAGTGTTCTACCTGTCACCTCCCATTCACTCTCAGAAGATGTCACTTAATACATCACATAAAAACAAATAGCGTTCATCACGTAGGAAACCCTCTGACTTCCTATTCCTACATTTACAAATGTATATGCACATATTTCATCCCTTCCTCCTGTCCTCCCTCATTCCTGGAAGTATCTAGCTTCCTCAGTGACCTTGTTCTATGAATCACCCCCTTTATGAATTACATCTTGAAACTTTAAAACTCTTTTTCTTCTATGTCTATAGTTGTCTCTTACAATCTTTGTTTTAGGGTCCTTGTGTGTTTTTATTTTTTTCCTTTGGCCAGTTTTATTTTCAAAGATCTGCCTACTTGCCTTTATTCTAAGCACATTCTCTGGATGACATGACAATTCCAAGACAATAAAATAACTCCACAATCCACCTGCAGCTACAAGCTATCTTCCAAGCTTCAATATATCTATCAAATCAAAGAGATAATCAAATATTTCATTATCTCTATTTGGATGTCTCATAGACATTTCGAAGTCAACATGTACAACACTGAACTTGGCCTTTTTCCTGCCAAACTGATTCTCTTTCCTCTTGTTTAGACCCTTGGAAATGACATCTCAGGCCATTGAATTGACAGGAACTTAAAAGCTACCTTTAACTCTTCTTTCTCTTCTATCCTGGCATCCATTTATTTACTTCATCATATATTCTACTTCTTTAATATGACAAATTTGTCCACTTTCCATTCTCATTTCCACAACTTGAGCACATGCCAACTTGATTTCATGCTTGGATTCTTGAATTCTGGTCTACCTTTTCTAGTTCTGTCCCTCTCCACTGCATTTTCCACTCTACGGAGTGATAACATGACCTTCCAACTTAAAAACTTCCAGTGTACATCTATTGCCACTTGGATAGAATTCAAGTTAGCATTTCTGGTGATAATGCTCTAGCTAACTTCTCCATACTCACTTTCTCTACTCCCCATCTGTCTTTATGCATCCCTGTCCTGTTGAATTATCTCCAGTTCCTTGAATTTGCCATCCCTGCTACCCAAGAGTCTTTGTAAGTGCTGCCTCCATCGTCTGAAACTTTTCTCTTTCAATTTATTTTTTACTTATTAATTCCCATGTATCCTTATTTCTCCAGTGAGATGTTTCTTCCACCTTTTATGACTTCTACCGTGTACTAGTTTTTTTATTCTTCATGCCACCGTAGCATCTTGTAACAAGAATGATTGGTGTAGTTGTTACTAATAACATTTGAGCACTTATTTTATGTGGGGATCTGTTTTAAACAAGCCATGTATCTTGCCTAATTCTCACAATGATCATATTAGGTCATTATTATTAATTACTCAATTAAGTAATTTAAGCTACAGAGATGTTAAGTAATTTTCCCAAGTTTCTACAACTAGTAAGTTACACAAGTAGATTCTGAACTCAGGCATGTTATTGGAGAGTTTAAAAATTTAAACATCATAAGTGCAAGCTCTTAAAAGTCTGTGTTGTGCCCGGCTGGTGTAGTTCAGTGGATTGAGCATGGGCTGGGAACCAGAGGGTCCCGGTTTGATTCCCAGTGGGGGCACATGCCTGGGCTGTGGGCCAGGTCCCCAATGAGGGCCCTGTGAGAGGCAACCATACATTGCTCTTTCTCTCTCCCTTCTCCTCTCTCTGAAAATAAATAAATAAAATCTTAAAAAAAAAGTCTGTGTTGTAATCACCTTTTGTATCTAACTTCATAATTGACTCCTAGGTTCTTAGAGGAAAGTTGCATCCCTAGCAGCCAACATAGTAATGGCCACTCCTAATAAATATTATTTGAATAAACTTTAAAAAGGTGACCTGTGATTCAGAGAAAAAAGAGTTCTACAGTCAGATCTACCCTGGCCCAGCCTCAGTGTCGGCCATTGGGACATTTTGCCCCAAGGATAACAAATGACTTGCTGTCATCTAATTACCCACACTCTGTCCTGTCTCTAAGAATTTGCATATCCTGCTCCATTTGCCTCCTGTACCTTCCCCACTCTCCTCCAGCTGGTCAACTCCTACGTGTTCTTCCAAATCCAGTTCAGAATTTACTTTATTTTTTAGGGTTTCTGATCTCCTTTTTAAATACTAGGTTTTAGTTCCACCCTACTTAATACATTTAAACATCATAAAAAACAAACAAACAACAATCATAACGTTAAATTAGACCATGTTTTTAAACCAGTGGTCTATTTTGTATTCATCTATGTATATAACTATTACTTGAGTGTAGTGCCTAACACTCAGGAGGTGTTCAATAAATGATTGATACACTGATTGAATGAAATCAAGGTCATGTCTCTGTAGATTATGAAGCAGATACTTCAACTCCAATACAGTGTACTACTTCTGTTTGTTCCTACACTGACAAAGAACTGACTACTATTAGAGTTGTCCAATATCGGCATAGTAGGACAGGGACATCAGGGAGGGAATGCTGGGGAATATTACAATGCCTTTGCCTGCTTTGCTTTCCTGATTTGCCCAATGGTTGAGCAAGGGATATTTCAATTTTTCAAAAGTCACCCACATTCACACCAGACAATTTACAAACATTTTTAAAAGGCAAGTCTACTTTCATTCAGAGGTAGCTTAAGAGGCCAAAGAACTCTTCAAATTTATAAAATGTCAAACCACCAATTCAGTCCTATCAGGGGAAACAACTTTAAAATCCCCCAAACTGTTCTTTTTCCTGTCACTTCTATATTAGCTCCTTCATTTGTATTCCGCTGATGGTATCTTAGCACTTAAAAAAAATTCTTAATGATATCATATCTGGGCTTTCTAACTGCTCTATATGATCGCTATTTCTTGCTCCTTAAGCACACATGAAACTGCCAGATTACGTTTCTTCCAGCACGACTTTGATTGAGTCATTTCTCTGCTCAGGAACTTCCAGTGGCAGCTGTCTGGGGCATTAGGTGGGAACTCCAAGCCAGATGTTCTGCCTCAATGATATGATACTAGTAAGTGCTTTTGATGTTTTCATTACTTTTTTTATTGTGTTCTTAAAAGTGAAATCAGGAACCCTAGTAAAGTTTCAGTGTATGTATTTTCTTATTATTAATATTGATGAACTTTCAAGAGTAGATGCCACTTGTTAAACAAAGACGCCATATATTAAACCAAGTAAAGGCTGTATTACATTAACCCACGTATGCTAAATGAAACAGGCACACTGAAAGATGATAGGTAATACACTTTGGGGAAAGATAAGTGATGTTTTAATTGACAATTTATAGAGCTCTCCAAGAGGAGCAAAGTGACTTCACAACAAAGCTGACTCATTGTTTCACAGTTGAACTTGTAAGATGCATATTCAGCCAGCCGTGAGCACAATTAAACAAGTTCATAGGACATGAGGAAAGGATTACCCTTTGGATGCTGGGTCAAGCAAACCATGTGGCCAAGAACACGGTGTTCCCTGCTTCAAAACAGTGGCCAGACTCCACTGACTGATGGGCTCTTTCATTCTCTTTCTGGCTTTCATCTCTCGCTCTGTCTCTCCACTGCCTTTCTTGGTTTGGATTTTATGTCTTCATCATCTAACACATGAAAGGATCAAAGAGCTCAAAGCTCTTCAGGCTGCCAGTATTTTATTTAGTTTAAAAAAAAATCAACAAAAAGGAAAAACTGTGCCCATTTTTCTCTTTGCAAGAAACCAAAATTCAATGTTAAGAAAGCACAAGATCTGTGAGTCCAAAATAAAAGCCCACCTTTTCACGTACATATACTCTATGATAAACTGCACCACCAAATTTTATGAAACAACTTAAATAATTGCTACGTGAAATCCTTAAGGCACTAACTAACGTATTCTCAGATCAACCTCTGCCACTTTGCTGTGCAAGTGGAACATGGGCAGCTTCTCTTGCAATATCCAAAATACCATTTTTGGATCAAATCTGAAGTTTTGATTCATTCAACAAACAATTACATTGAGTACCTACTATGGGGGAGACACTCTGCTGTGTGCTGAGCAAGCAAAATGGGATGATTTCTGATTTCAGAAGAATTCTGGTCTCTAAAGCAGTGCTTCTCAAACTATTTTTTAAATTAATCTGTGCCCTCCTTTGATGAACATAAATATCCATTTCCTCCATACATCTTTTATCCATAAACCTCCCACCTCTCAGAAATGCCAATGAACCCTGTAACACTGAGAACCACCGATACACACAACATAGACTCTACGTTCTGCGTATCCTTCACAGACCAAATGTCTTTGAGCTTTTCCTTTTTATTGCAAAAACAACACATTTATTTTCCATACACAAAGCTGGACTGGAATATTAAATGTACTTTTTGGAACAATGCTCTGCCCACCTCCTCGCGCCCCTCTACTCCCTGCCCCAGAACTGAAATTTAAATTCCTTGCACCCAGCCCTGTTGAGAATCACTGCTTTAAAGAGTTTTGGAAAAACAAAAAACAAAAAACAGGCAACCTCCATCTCTCCCCACCAATCAAGTCTGAAAGGAATTAGAATTTTCCTACCTGACACAACAGCTGGTGGAGTATCATAATCCTGTCTTGGGACTGAATCTTTGAATGAGAAGAGCATGAGAAAGAATGCAATGAAGTACAAAAGAAAATAAAATAGAATCTTAGCTCTACAACTTGGAAGTGCCCACTGTACGTCACGTGGTGGCCTAAGCCCCCTGCCTCCAAGCTCGTGAGGCACTCTGACCCCTACCTAGTTTACAGTTGACACAATGGTTCCCATAACCACCACGCTGAATACGATGCGAGGCCCCAGGTGACTTGCTAGGACAGTAGAGTCTGCCCCAGAACACTGTCATCTTCTGTAGTCTCTCATTATTTTGGTCACAGGGTAGCAATGTGAAATTTGGACCCTCTCTGGCTGACCCCGAAGTTCTACCAGGCAGGCCACATCTGGAAAGGGCCAAGAATATGAAACAAAGTCCTGGAGATAAAAGTAAAGAATGGAAAATTTAAAAGGGATAAATGAAAAAATCGCACATTTCCATACTGTATGGGGGCTGATGCATTTTGGTCACTCAGCTCCACTCTGATCCCAGTGGCTGTCAGTCAAGGCCACGGAGCTTTGTGTGCTGGAGCAGCGAGAGTGGAGACAAATAGAACAGAATCAATTCAACAGATGATTGCTGCCTTCTTCCAAAGTGTCATAATATCAGAGGTGACAAATAGTAGGGAACAACTAATTAAAGAACATGGCATCCATTTAAAAATTTGGGGTTATATGGGACCAAATGCATCTGCTTTTTTTTTGGAAAATGAAAAAGAACTTTGGCTTAATACAATTTCTTTAGCCAGACGTCTAAAAAAAGGAACTTGGATCTGGCCTATGGCCCAAAGCCCCCCCGCTCCTAGAGATGTAAAGTTCTAATCTAGCCCCAATGCCCCTTGGAGGGGTAAATTGTATAAAAGGACAAAATATTGCTTACATTCAAATAAACTGCTGAAACATGATTAAATGTATGTTCTGTGTGATGCTTATTTCATTTATGTAATCATTATTAAAAAAATGATAACCTCAAACATCATTTTTCTATTGACTTGAAAACTTCATTTAGACTACCAGAAATTTCTCCATTTAATCTCCTTGCCACAAAAGGACAATGTTCATCACTTTCTCATGAGAAGACAGATAAAAACATCAACATTTCAAGGTACTTTGACCAGCAAAAGCAAACATTGATCAAAGATTCAAAAGCAAATAAACCTTAGACATGAGTTATTTTGTTTCTCTTAACAGGTATGTGAACTAGTGAGTTGATTATAACACCCAAAGCTAGAATAAGTAGAATCATATTTAAAGGGTCTATAAATATTCATTAATAGTGATAGCAATTCCTAGTACTTTTTAAATAACTGCAATCATATATTATTACTACAAACAAAAAGTTAATTTTAAGACCATGCCACTAGTCATTTTTCCAAATATATTTCATAACATTTAAAAATAAATAATAAAGTAAATCATGCTTATTGTATACTTGGAGAATGTAGAAAAACACAATAATTAAAATATAAATTATCCCTAGCCCCATAACCCAGAAATAACCACACTTGTATTTTTTACAGCCTTACTTCATATATATTTTTTCTTATTTGTTACTATATTCCACATGTGCAAATTTACATCCTGCTCTTTTGATTTAAGATTATACATAATCCTTTTCCTATTTATTCTAAATTCTTATCACTTCATGCAGTGTTACATTTTGATATATGGATGGCTTATGATTTACTTAATCATTCTTCTTTATTAGACATTATAAAAACACTAGCTTGAACAGTTTTGAGGTATAAAGGCTTTTCAGCTATTTTAGAATATTTTCATAGAATAACTTCTAACACCAAAACATATTGGTCACTCGGGAAAGCTGCTTTGAAGCATCTTGCCTATCTATCACGCTGTCCAATTGAGACTTTGACAAGTTTAGATTCCTATCATCACATATTGAGAATGTTTATTTTTTATACTTTCATTAGTAATCAGTGTATTGTTTTTACAACTTCATGTGTATATGTCTCTGTGTGTATTTGATTAAATGGCTATCTGCATTATATTTTTCTTTTTTCTTTTGGCATTCTATTTCCTCCTTTCTCAGCTATCTATTTATGTTCTTTTATCTGTTGGGCTTTTGTATTTTGTTCTAATTTATTTGAACTCAGAATCCATTTTTAAACAGCAAAACCTCAATATTTGCAATTAAACTTTCATGATACTAGACTTTCACTCAATGCTATTTGTTTATTGTTTAAAGACTATCTTCAAAGTTTATTTATCTTACGATTAGAGTTAACAAAATGTGAAAACTGTTCCCTTTTATTTATATTTTTGGGCTTGTACTTGACCATTTTTTAATTAACTGACACTTTTTCCTTGAAAATCATTTAAGAAGATATACTCATCACTATTTATGAATTTACAATATTATTTCTAGTCATGAGTCTATGTAAGATTGTGCAATGCACTTCATTACTCTTATTTCTAATACTTATATTCATACCCAATAATTGTAAAAAGACAATCTCTAAGGAAAATGACTAAATCAGGATTTTCACCAGATCCTGTCAGAATTTTTGAGTAATAAAGAAGGAATGGTGTGTGACTGAAAAAACTCAGAAAACTACGGTGAACAAATGGAGTACAATTACAAAATTATCTTTGTGAGTAGCTATGGTTACACCATGGGAATCCAGTGATGTCACAAATCACCAGTGGTTTGGAGAACACAAACAGAACTGCAGATAAGGAGCCTGCAGAACAAAAACTTTTTATTTCTTTCCACAGATTGCGGTGACATTGTAAGCCACTGGTGACCACCAACGGAACAAATGAAAAGGAGATAAGAAACTTGTAAAACAAGATTGTCATGCAATTTGGAGGTTCTCATAACACGGTAAAAGCCCCAGTGGCTTCTGCTAACGCTTACAAGAGAGTAATAAGAAACTATGGTTAACAGGGCTTTGGTTCTATCCAGGGACTGCTGTGACAAAAAATAAACAAAAAAGTGGAAAAGCTAGAAAATTCTTCAAGGTCAGCAGAGCCTTGGAATAAAACAGTTACATTGCTTGCATAAAATTCATTTCTCTTAAGGCCCGAAGACTCTGTCTAGCTTAAAAATAGGTAGAGAGTTAAACAATAAATATTTGAGGTAGCAGGTGGTAGAGAAAGGTTAATTAAATCACATGGTATCCATTTCAAAACTAGGGGTTGAAAGGGACCGTATATATCTAGTTTTATGAAGATGAAAAAGAGACTTGTCTGCATATACTTCTTTCCCCAGGGATCTTAGAAAGGAAAGTGGGACCTGGCCCATGGCCTAAGGCCCTCCTTATGACACTGGAAAATTCCAGTCTAGCGCCAACTCCCCATTAGCGCTGACAATTACTGCCTTTAGAATGTTCACTAGATTTTTCTCTGCTTTCCCCTGGAACCTATTTCTGGAGTTGAGGCCACTGTATTAAGCTTGACTTGTCACTGCTCACACCTTTTTTTGTAGAATTCCAGTGAGCTTAGATGTCTGAAAGCTTCTGAAAAGTTTCTGTTAAGAGAGAGACATGCTCAGATAACTTTAGATTGACTGGCTGTGACAACATGGTGGAGAATGGATTGGAGCCGATTGAGACAGGAAGCAGGAAGAATAGTTAGGAGACTATTATAATTAATCAAATGAGGCCCAGGGCACAGAGTCTAGAAATGCAGAGGAAGGGATGTATTTGACAAATGTCTATGAGACAAAATTGGTGGGGCTTGAAAAGTAATTGTATATGGTTGGTGAGGAAGAAGGAAAGAACCTAGATTGAGTGCTAGGTGTAGCATTTGACTACCAGGGCAAATGGTGATGGATATGGCTTGAGAGGAAATCAAAAGCAGGAACATAAAAGAGGAAAGGGGTCAGTGGGGAGGGAGCTTGGGGAAGCTAATGTGAGTAGTTTGGGTCATGCTGACTTTGAGGTATCAGAGGGGGATTTATATGAGATAGTTAGCAAGTAGTTAGAAAACTGGGTTTAAAATTTTAAGATGAAGCTAGTGTTCAGGACTCAGATTTAGGAGTGTTTGGCATAGCAAGCGCACTTCGAAATCATGAAAGTAGATGGCATTGCTAAGGAAACCATGTATTAATGAGAAGTGAAGAAACGAAACCCTGTTTTAGCAGCTTGTGAAAGACAAGAAGAAGCAATGGCCAGAGGAGTCTCAGGAGACCTAGGAAATCCTTGGTCAGGACTCACAATCTGAGAGCTAGCTTTGGGGGCAAACTAGGTTCGATATTCAAATACAGGAAAAATTTCCATTTAGATGCAAATATTTAGTTTATCTCAAACAGTTGGAAGATGAGGCCACCCTAGGTCCGTATGCCTATGTAGCCATAGAGGCCTGGAGTTGATCGTGGCTGCCTTCTTTAGATGTGGCGTCGTGTTCCGGGCTGCCGAGGGCGCCACCTCCTAGTTCATCCAACACTCAGAGATGTTGTTAGTATTGCATTAAAATATATGTAATTTAAATATAATCTTCAATGTTACTTATTTTTATAGTACATGACAGACCAGATTTGATTATATATTTCTAGGGTTTGTTGCATAGACTCAGCCAACTTTAATTCATTAATGTGACTTGGCTGGCCTCCATGAACTTTTTGGATTTACAACCCTGGAAGAGTATGTGAGACGCTAAGGAAGTGGAAATGTGAAAGAAATAAGTTATGCCAAATGAAATAGAGCAGGCCAATGAGTTGTGCTGTGGACTTGATAATTTCCTACATTCCTTCTGGTGACTTGGATTAGATTCCCACCAGTTCGCAGCCATGGAGGATAGGGGGGCAAGGACCGCTTGTGTGATAAGCATCTATTAGGTTTCTTATTGTATTAAGTATGTCACATATATCACTCCATTTAACACTGGCAACTCTCCTGGAATGTAAATATTATTTTTCCTACTTTGTAGAAGGGAAATAAAAGTTCAGAGAGGTTAAATAACCTGCCTAAACATGCGTAGCTAATAAGGATCCAAGCCAGACTTGAACTCACTCAAGTTTGATTCCAACTTCCACTGTTCTTTCCATGACAACAGACCACCTTCCCAGCAGTGACAAAGTGTGTTGAAATGACGCAATAGGAGGGAACATTTGATAGCCACTCCAAATATGGATCAAAAATTCACATAAAATGGATCTATGATGGCACATTAAAGTATAAGAGTGAGAGATCAAGAAATATGTATAACAGTATTCTGGGCACTAAACGCAGTGCTATTTTGTTGAATAAATCAACAAGGTAACATTGTTTTCTATCTTCCTTTTCAGGGCCTCATGAAATTTTATTCCTTCCCAAAACATCAATTTATACAAAGTTTATAATATACTTAAGCATTTTTTAGTACAAACATGAAGGGAGAAAGGATGGAAAAATATGCTACAGGAAATTTGGTATTAAAAATAAACCATATACTTAAAACTTTTGCTAAGAACAGGAGAGAGTGCACATCATTTTTTAATACTTCGGCTATTGCCAGCTGGGTAAAAATTGTGGTCTTATATAAATGTGTCCTTGTTGAAAATGCTCAAATGCTAATTGCAATATATGTTGTTGAACCAATAACTATTATAATTCTAAATCTGTTCTGTATATTTTAGTTTATTTTTCAATTCCCTAAAGGATGCAGCCATAATCTAAGTTAAACTTAGCTTTTACATTTTTTTTCTAGTTTGCAAGTTTAAACTTCAGCAAGTCAGCTGGCTTTGCTTTTGATTCAAATGAGTAGGATTTATAAAGTGTTTCTTGCTAGGCTTTGCATTATAACTCCCTCTTTTATCAGATTCCAGATTGTTATTCAATATAATAAGCTTGCAATACTTCACTTATTGAGAATTTATGATCCTTTAAGGAGATTAAGGCCAATATGAAGGGAAATCAATAGCGGGCACATGAGACACTTCAGGTCTCCCAACACTGTTCAAGGGGTCTGTTTTGTTCATAAATGAGCAAAGTGACTACAAATAACCCTTACACATTGCTAAAAGCTCTGGAAGTATTATCTTCAAATTCTATCACCCTGATGAAAATTAGCCATGCCACAGTGAAGAGTTAAATGTCTTCTTAGACATGACTTTTAAACATCTGCGTCAGAGACCTCAGGAGTCCTTTGACCCAGCGCAAGCCTTCAGACAGGTAAAGGATCGTCAACTGCTTTTTACAGATTCAGCCACCGAGGCCTTAGAGATGGGTACTGTGTTTATGCCAATAAAATTAAATCTCTCTATTGAAACAAAGTGACCCTTTCCGTTAGGTACTAGATGGACTTTCTTCTTATTTAGAGAAGATTATTGAGGCCTCAGTGGACATGTCAGAAACTTCTTATATTCTAAAAAGCCTACGTGGCAAGCAAGCCATTGCTTTAAGGTAAAATTTACAATATGTAGCTAGTGTATGTAGTATATGAAGACATTTGGAGATGAAGCCAGTACAGAAGCGGTGACTATGAGACATACAGACTTAAAGACATAGAGGCATGTAGTCAAGGGGCCCCATCCATCATGCTCAATACTTCAACTAGACAGAGAGGGAAATTGAGGCTGGAAGACATTATTTTCCCTAGGGCAGATGGAAACGACAGGGCTCAATCAAGATGTGAGTCTAGCATTCCTGACTTCAAGTGCAGTGTTCTTTGTATTTGAGCTGCCTCAATAAAAAGAAAATATCTTTTTCTTTCTACCTCTTTAAAAATGACAAAACACCTGCATTAACAGTTATAAAAAACAAAAGCTGTTACCAATGGTTCCACCTGAGAGGGTGACTTGGATGTTTTTCATTGTTCTCTATAATGGTAATGAACAAAGTTGCAGTATTCCAGGTTGTATTAAAATTTGCCTTCTTGATTATTTGGGAAATTGTTTTTGAATAGATTTAAAAACAAACAAACAAAGTTTTACTGATGATTTCAAATGCCTCAGTATAAAATCAAGGCTGGAATAGGCATTGTTCAATCTACCTTTGTTCTCTAAGGAAAAATAATGACTAGTCAAAAACATGCCAACTTATTAAAAAAAAAGGATCAAGTACATTAGATTCCTTTCCTGCTTTTCGACATCATCGATGTCAATATATTAAAAGGCAAGATGAAAAGAACTCAATTATGTCAGGTTCTCAACGACTTTTACTGACTTAAACATTGAAAATAAATAAAAAGCCCTGCATAATTAGTCATAGCCAAGGTTGGCCGCTCACCTCTAAGTAACCTGGGGATGATATATTAGCTGAAGTGGTAAGCATCTGGGAAAAGAATATTAGGCTCAAGTGTATTAAGTTACAAGGTCTAGATTTGCAGGTGCATGCATAAAAACACTTTTCCAAAAACAGACATTATACCTGGTGCATTGTGGCTTAAGAACAAGAAGTAACTCCCATTTAAATGCCACACTGCACAACCTTCAGGATTGTAAATGGGAGAAAACATGTCCCGGGAGCGAATGTGCATGCAGAAAGCAGCTTGTTCCTACTGGAACCTGGAAGGTGTGTTAGTCGAAGGTACAGAACCAGTTTTGCTGATAATGCCAGTGAAGAGAGAGTGTTCCATCTTACTGAAGAAGTCTAAGAAACCCAAACCAAACAGACTCTTCAGCTCACCGTTCCTGTTGTGCCCAACGAAAGGTGGTTCATCTGTTGTGTCAGGGGGCCCATCATGTTTGCTGGCTGCATGGACATGGGATGGTCCATCGTCGGCGTGATCACAGCACCCTAGAAGCACACACAATGCCCGTCTGAACATACGCTCCACAAGGAAGAAAATCTTTTAAACAATTAAGCACAGTAAGCTGTGTTAACATCCGATCTGTTTAATTTTTTACTGAAAAGGCTAAATTCAGCCATGTATAATTTTTGCATCCATCCATGTCATCTTCTGTTCATCTAAATGTACAGCGTTAGCGACTTCCTCTCCTCTGATGCGATTGATCTGTGATGTGTCAAAAATGCCTGTTATTTATAATTCCAATACTTATTAAGGTAGGATGTATTCCAAGATATCATATGCATCCCCTCTCTCACTGTTCTAAATACAAACTTCTCTGTATAAAAATACAAATATTATGGAAATTCTCTAGTTTTTATGGTTTATGCCATTTATCCAGGATTTCCATGGATAATTTTGATCACCTCAATACAATTATCTACCACTGGGGTGATAATGCTGGGCCAGATGGGTTCCTTGACTGGATCTCTTTGAAGGACATATTAAAATGTAATATAAATGCTATAAAGGTTAGAGTGACTATTTCCCATGATTTTGAATTTAAATATTTTGGCCTGCTTTCATTCTGTCTGTGCTCTTGACACAAGATGGAAGAATACTAAACTGTTCAACGCTGGTCACACGCAACATTGCTGAAAAGGTTTTTAAATGTAATAATGTCCAGGATTTCGTCAGGTGTTACACAAAGCCTACTTCTAGAACATGCTTTTTGACTTATTTTAACTGTTGGAATACAGAAAAAAATAGACATTTAAAATAACTTCTGTCTGTATATAAAGTGTCACACGGCTCCTGAAGCACAGAGCCAGGCTATACACCCTACCCTTCTTTTTCCTCCACCTACTAGTCTGCCTAATTGACTAACCTAGACAATAGAACAATATTGTTTAAAAATTAAAAATCTCGCCTGTCTGGTGTAGCTCAGTGGATTGAGCGCGGGCTGGGAACCAAGCGGTCCTGGTTCGATTCCCAGTCAGGGCACATGACTGGGTTGCAGGCCAGGTCCCCAGTGAGGACCATGTGAGAGGCAACCATACATTACTGTTTCTCTCCCTCTCTTTCTCCTTCCATTCCCTCTCTCTAAAAATAAATAAATAAAACCTTTAAAAAAAATCTAGGGTTGGATGGAATCTTTGATATTTTATAATTCTAATGTTTTAAAGATGATGATAAAGGCAGAAGAAGTTCATGCAATAACAACTCATTTAAGTGCGCTGTGGTAATAACATTATTGTGTCTGTATGTTATTTTTTTCTGTAAACATTATTTTTTCACTACATGACTTTTCCTGCCATACATGTAAGTAAACATTTTGAAGAAATAAAACTAGGAGAGATTCAAGTAGACGGCAGGCTCTCAGACCCCAAATTAATTACCCACAAGCAAATGTTTCCTAAAATGTTTTTGCTCAGGGTGATTAATTCCTCATGTGACTTTCCAAATCTGACTTCCCGACTGTATCTGTTAAAAGATCAGCCTTTTTTATGGGCTCCTCCCATTAATATGGAGGGAGAACAGCAATTGAGCCAAATATTTGGAAATGCTTACTATACAGATTCAGCTTTGTTCCAAAAGGCATTAGGACTTTCAAGCTAGAATCAATTGGAAAATATATGTGTTATTTTATAGGTCTTTAGCTTGTAAATATACACAGTTGTAGATTTGTGTTGTTTGAATTTTATAGTGCTTCGGTGAATTGTTGTTCATCGGGATGCTTCTTGAATGAGAAACATGATAAGAACTTTTACATATAACTCAGAGACACATCACTTTTTCTTCCTGCTGTCTGAATTTCTTTAGAAAAAGTATCCTTATTTTATATTTTAAAAAAGGCACTTACTGGGCTTCATTTCAGGTATTTTCTATGCCAGACCAGAAGTAAACACTTTAAGAAGAGCTGCAGTTCTTAAATCTCTTAGAGAAAAACTATATAGAATAATCTCTGAGTTAAGACAAGTCCTAAAGCATTTTTTCAACCCAAAAGTGGCACTTTCACAACATTTTAATCCTTAGCAGGTGCAAAACTTCAATACTTTTCTTGAACTTGAGACTTAACCTATCTTTTTAGAATATTTGCCCCTAGAGATTCTAACATACAGCTAAAATGTCACAGTCCTGGAAACCTCTCAATTTAATCAGTCTGCTCTAGCCACATAAAGATTGTTTGTCAGAAATCAGAGATAAAGACCAAATTGTGTTTGGTAAGAATACTTTCTTCACAAAGCCCTAGGGGGTGACCTCATTCCCCAGTGTTTCCGAGAGGTAGACTTGAGTCTTTGTTTGGAAGGCAATATGCAAATGAGATATGTGAGTATGTGACAGATGAATCAAAATCCATGCATGATAAGAATAGAAGGATTGAATGCCTGCGTTCAGAATTAATTTAGGAAGGATTGTCTGGTCTCTTTAAAGAATCCTTTCTCAGAAAGTGTTTGGGGACTCATTTGATTACAGATGCCACGGAAGGAGGACTGCTTCTGTGTACAAACCAAACATCTGACAATCAGAGGAAAGAGTGGGGAGGGGTTTGTTGTAATTTGGAATTGTAAATAACAGCATGAGGCACGGAGTGTACAAGAATGGAAGGGAAACATTCTTTTCCTAACCAAACCAGTTATTGCAGATAAATGAACAAAAAATAATAATTCTTGGGGAAGGACTGGTAAGAACACACATTCTTGTTCACATTCAGTAAAAATGGTCAGTGAAACAAGGATTCCCTCCTAAATTATTATGAACATAAATTCCTTAACAGTCTCAAGGGATGGAACAACTTTATAATCAGTGAGTAAACTGGAAGTACAGACAGAAAACTCAGGGAGGAACAAATTTTCTTGATGACACTTATCAGGGAACGACGACTCAAAGACTTTGAAGTGTTGGTTATCTACAATGAAGAACGGTGTTTGCTAGACAATTCCCTTGTCACGGAATGTCCTTTGTATTCTACGGGACATTAAAAAATGGAAGAGAAAAAGGAAAGAAGAAAGAACAAAAAAGGAAAAGAAAAACCTATGACTGTTAAGGCCAAACTAGTGGCCTCAGCTATAATTGTGCCTCAATAAATACATTGTCAAATCCATTTCTATCCAATGCATTTAAGCCATAGACTGAAGAGTGTTTGTGACAGATGTTCCCAACACATTAAGGGTAATTTCATTGATTCAAAATGTATAGAATGTGCTGTCTGACAGAGTTTGCTTGGCAAATAGCAAGGCAGAAGGAAACAGATTTTTCATTTTAGCATCTCTGGATGTCTGGGTTTGCTCAATGTTTAAGCTGCAAAGAAAAATACTATAACATGCTGTAATTCCACTAAAAAGCACAATGACCAAACAGCTGATGGAAACGTCTGGTCTATTTTAGCCACTGCCTCTGCAAAAACAAAGCTGCTCACACTCAAGAGATGTAGGGCGGATCTGGTCGCCTTAGTCCTGAAATAAACAATTTCAACAGTAATTTGGATAAAGTTTCCAAAGATCATTGATGTGGAGTAAACAGAGCTGACCTAAAGCCAGAAAAGCATCTGTGTTGTTAACCTTCTGCCAATAGTTGAGAGACATTTTAAGTCTTGGAGAGCTCATCAATATTTTAATTTCCCAAATGAAATATAAGCTCATTGGCAAATAGGGGAAAACACGTGTAGGCTGTCTTCCAACAGAAGCACACATAGCTGGCTTAAAACCTGTATTAAACTATTGCAAATTTGCTGATCAGTTTCCCTGCTTTCTCCTATTTCCTCTTGGTCTCGTTCAACACAGCAACCAGTGATCCTTTTACAATGTAAGCCAGGTCGGGCCATTCCTTTGCTCTAAATCCTCCAAGGGCTGTCCCTGTTACTCAGGGCAATGGCCTAACCAGGTCCTACATTCATTGACCTTTTGCTTCTTTTCAGATTTCATCTTACCATTCTCCACATGGTTCACTCCGCTTTAGCACACTAATCTCTTTGTTGTTTCTCAACTATTCCAAATAGCCTCCTTCCTTCATTACTTTTGAATGGGATTTCCCTCTGGTTGGAATGTCTTTCCTTCAGATAATCTGCTCAATGTCTCCGCTCACCCCCTCTTGCCTTCTTCAGTATCTCGCTCAACTTTCCTCTTTCTCCTGCATCACAAGGGCCAGTAGGTGATGACTTTGCCTGTAGATTTAGTCAAAACTTCAAAATTAGGTTTTTGATGACATGCTCTGAGCATCTAGATTAAGCCTTGCCTAATGTGAGCCCTATCCTTGGACTTTTATATGAGGCAATCATGAGTTTATTGCAATATCTGGCAAACAACTTAGAAGGCCTTATTCATGTAAAGCATCATTATCATTAGTATATTTTAATCACAATGTATTGTTGATATTTTAATGTGATAGAATTATATAGTGATGAGTATTGGCAGGAAGAAAAATTGTAATTTGTATAAATAAAAAATAAGAGAAATATTAAAAAACCTACATGAAACTACATGTAGGACATGAAGCTACTGTAGGACATGGGCTATAGTCTATGGTGAGAAGCACCTACGTGAATCTTCCTTTGACTATCAATAGTCTAGTCCAGTGACATACCAGCTGCGGGCTGTGGACCTGCAGCAGCAAACTAAGGATTAAATTTAGAATTAAAATCAGAATCCCTGGGCTTTGTGTTTTATAATCTGTGTTTTAATATCTCCAGATGACTTTGATGTGCCCTAAAGTTTGAGAAATCAGCTTTGTTTATAAACTGCTATTGTATAAAGCCATGTTACAGTTCTTAACTACAAACAATAGGCTGTATTTTATTTATACTGTGTCTCAATTATGTGTTTTAAACCAGCCTTGTGATATGGCATGAACCTTTCTAGCAATAATCCCATCATGTTTTGTTTAAATATGCAAAGAGGCCAAGCCTACATTTTTGATGAGCTGAAATGGGCAATTATCTGAATAATTCAGGCCTCTGCCTGATGACCTGACATGTTTCCATTTGCTCAGTCTCTCGTGGGTTGTTGGATGTGTGAGAATTCTTCCTATTTGAAATCTCGGCAAGCCCTGAATTTGAAGTCATCGGAATGTAAAAGTAAGAGGGAAGAAAATTATTTCAATAATATAAGTGAAGAAAAGAAAATAAATATTACCCCCTTTTTTTCCTCTTGTTGCATGTAGATGCCCCATGTCAACACATCTGGGGCCCATATTACACTCTTTTCCTACAATGACTTATGCAAAACTAGGAGTTTTTTTATAGTACTCATTTAACACGACTTCAAAAAATATGGTTTAAGGTTATTTGTCTTCTTTCTCATCTTTATGTTTTTCTGCCTGTCAATTTTTTAATATTTCTAAGATGGTCAGAAAATAATCTCGTTGAGTTTGTGTATACCAGACTCTCTTCAGCACATGGAGAGTGGAGTGCGGAGAATGATGAGAGCTGACAAGTACACTAGTGAGTGTAAGTGATTGTCCAATAGCAGGATGGTTTAATAATATAAATGGCATAAAGGTGGTTCATTTAATCTGGGAAATAGCTACCCAAATGCAGTGTCCTGAAGTATTCCTGGGCAACATTCCTTCATGGATATGCAGAGATGTTTAATCTTTTTCATTGATCTTGGAGTAGCTGGTTTTTAACATTTTATTTCTTGTTTTTAGTAAAGGAGGGTGTTGGGTGAGGTTTATGAAGGGCTGCTGCTTTGTGAAGAGAGAAAAAAAGGAGCAGGAAAGCCCTCCCCCCGCCCCCGCCCCATCCTTAGAAACACTCATGAATCCTCAACTACCTTACTGAATTCCCAACCAACTTGGAGGGGCAGTCTGACTTTAAAACAAATTATAGTTGAAATCCCAAAAGCTGTGGCAGAGCTGGCTGATATGACTTCAATTTTGGAAGCCCTTTGGAATGATCTCGGACAAACACTGGCAGTATGGGAAGATGGTGAATCGATGAATCATCATAGTGAGCAGGAATCACGATGCCCCTAGGACTCCAATTTAGTGCTTAATCCCTTTCTTCTCCTTATTATTCTCTAATTGCTTCTTTCAGTGTTATACCTTCCAAGAGGGCAAGGGTTATGTTCACACATCTTTTGTCATCCCTATGAATAGGAATTACATGCAATAAATATTCAAAACAGGTTTTGTGAATTACTTGTCTATATCACAGCCTCTAATTGTTCAGTTAAATTCAAAACAATGGTTAATGCTTAGCAACATGTTTTATTTAGAATGTTCATACTAAGATGGCTTAAATCATGCCTGCTTATTCACCACTGTCAAATTATAGTGTTTTT
The DNA here is from genome assembly GCA_004026765.1 of Micronycteris hirsuta. Taxonomy (NCBI): domain Eukaryota; kingdom Metazoa; phylum Chordata; class Mammalia; order Chiroptera; family Phyllostomidae; genus Micronycteris; species Micronycteris hirsuta. Next base: position 158,444 of record PVJI01001042.1, read on the forward strand.
GTCCTGTCTACAGGATGAGGCATATAATACGTATATGAATCATAAATATTGGTTGGAAGAATGATGAAAGAACAAAATTCCAATCAAAAGATACTGAAAAGTGCAGGTTTGAGAATACTCATCAAAATGGAGCATTCCAAAGCTCTTGAGAAAACTGGTTTTCACAAGGGCCAGTTTGAAAACCATGGCTCAGCACACATATTTGTGTGTTTATTAATATCTTCAACTACCATAGTCTTAAAAGTGAGATCAGAAATTCCCTTGATGTAAGAAGTTCTATTAATATCACCATAGCATATCTTTGGAAGTTATTAAAATAAAAGATATCTGCTCATGTGCATATTCTCAACCAGGGGTGACTCTGCTTTATCTAGAAGGCACATTCAACAATGTCAGAAAATATTTTTGGTTGTCAAACTGTGGAAGGGGTGTGGCTGACACTGAGTGGGAGGGGCCACCCTTCAACACACAGGACACATCTCCACAACAGAGAATTATCCAACCACAAACATTGTTAGTGCTGAGTGTCAGAAACCCTGGCATATACAGACAAATATTTATAAGCTCAATTTACACCAAATGAGAGACTTGAAGCTGCAGTAATTAGAACATGGCAAAAAATATCTATTCACTCTCTGCTCCCTGCGACCAACAGCAAATCTTAGCTTCTACACTGAAATTATATTTATGATATAAACCAGTTTCTTCAACACTTGACATCAAAATCAACCACCTAAATCCTATAATTTTTGAATGAAAATGAAAATAGGATGACTTTCTCTGAGTTTAGACAAATTAGATTCCATTGGTATAATATTTAGATGACTACCCAGAGATGTGTTGCTGTGGGGTAAGGGTATGATTTTTAGAATTAGGGCATTTTAGAACAGTTATGTGATAGTTTATCGAAAAAGAGACTATTAGCCATAAAAATAGAGTTTTTTTTCTTTTTCTACTTAAACATTTTTAATTTCATGTGGTTGCTTTTTCACTCAGTTATCATTGATTGAAATTGTTTTAAAAATATGTAATATTAAAAAACATTAAAACCAAATTAGTTTTAACCATGAAGTCCCCTTTAAAAGAATCCTAATTAAATACCATGCCTATTCAACTGTGAATAATGGTTTCAATTATTGCTTAAGTACCTATTTGTACAATAATGTCATTTTGAATAAGAATATAAAGTAAATATGTCACATTGAAGTATTTCTTACCAAAGCAAGTACATGGATTATTAGAATTCTCAACAATACTTCATCAAATCCTTTAGAGAGTTTTATGTTTAAAAGTAAAGAAATCTGTTTGGCAGTGACTTTTGATGTTTTCAACAAGCTCCTTTAGAATTCTAATAGATCAAAATATAAATATGTTACATTATTGATGGAGATTTGAAAACTTGAAGACATGGGCCCTGATGGTCCGATGGTTTTGCTGACTGAAGTGCAACAGAACAATTAATTCTTTCGTCATTAAACTTGTTAAAATTATAAAAGGAATTTCATTATGCAGGTGGGTTACTATATTTTTTCCTTTCCTATTTCTGCTCAATGAGATTATAGTTGCTGAGCCAATAGACATCTTAAGTGTGCATAGAAGGGTCCCAAATCTTCAGTGAGCCTCTAATGGCTTCAGCAACAAAAGGTGAATTTATGTTCACTGGCTTCCCAGTCTCATCCCCTAATCAAGTGTGGCTCTCGGTACAAAACACATGTGCTACAAAAATCCACATGGTATGTTCTAAAGATATGAAGGAATCACACTCTTTATGTAGAAAAACTAATGGTGCAACCTAAGTCCTTTGTCTTTACTTTGCAGGATTCCTATGGTATATGCCTTCCTCATATACATACACAGTTCCAAAATTATTTTAAAGAGATTTGAAGATAAAAAAAGATTAAAGACCATTAAGCTATGACACTTACCAAATGAATGGGTTAGTCATAATATATTTCACTATCTTCTCTATTTTTTAAGATACAAAGAAAACTACTGTTATCTATCTACTCATAGAACATGTAATGCAAAAATTATATCAGAGATATGGAGAACAGCTCCTTACCATTTTCCTACCTTAAAGATAAACCCTAAAATACGTATATCCCTTTAAAGATGAGCAAAACTGATTGTCATTTTTCAATCCAAGAGGGTATATAAAGGAGACCATGGTAAACTACCTTCTCTACCAAAGCACAGCCTAGATTAAGTTTTTATAGCTGAGTAGTACCTGAAAGATATTATTTCACATTGGAAATGTCACCTATTTAGGACACTGGCACTTTTGAGCCAATGACTGTTGTAAGATAATATGTTGGAGGAGTTGAGAGCATAAAAGACAATGTAGTGATGGGATCAAAATAGTTTTCATTCCTACTCGTCCTGTCCAGAAGTTATTTAGATTAAATGAGCAGCAGGGTCACACGTGAGGCTGAGCTTTCCTGTTCTAGTCCCACATGGCATCTCCAAAAGAAGGCTCCTACAGGTGACTCTAGGATGGCCTCCTTAGCATAGCACACAGGCTCTAGGAAGACCCCATGACTTCTGGTTCAGCCTCCCATCTAGTTCCCCAAGACACTTCATGTTGAGCCTCTCCTCCCACCACACTGAACGCCTCATCCTTCTCTGACCCATCTTTCACACCTTCAGTGTCTTTGCCAGGAGTCTTGGGCAGCTATAGCAGGTTTGCAGCTATGCCCTAGGATCAAATGGTACATTCTAGGGAACATTTACTGTGTCTGACCTGGGTTGTTGGCCATTTGCTTCTCTCATCTCTCATGACATTTGGCACACACCTGGATCATGATCATACTTCATTTCTCCTTTCGATTTTAAGGTCACCGTGCCATCCATGATGTTTATTCATTTTCCAGTGGTTCTAAAGCCTAGCACAGTGCCTATCATAAAATTGTAATGGTGCTGAATGACAGATGAAATGAGTGAATGGCACTTGCTTATCAGTCAGGGCACCTGTGACTTTAAAGAGACGTAAAATCAACAGAAACTCCAGGCTGACACTGGACAAGAGGATTCAATTGAAATAAGCAGTCCCTCAACTGGATAACAGGATGGTCTTAAAAACCCATCCATTCAATGGTTTTGTTTTCCTTTAAAAGTGCTCATGTCTGACCACTGCTAACTTGATGTTCTTGTCATTTAGTATGAGAATTTCTGGGCTTCTAAGAGCCACTAAAACTCCCCAAGGAATTTTAATGTTGGAGATCACTACAGTTTCCATTCTATGGAAGACCGACATATACCCTATCACAGGGTGCAATTTTTTTATATATGTGTATATCACAGTCAAGGCACTGACACAAATGCTACATAACCTTTTTTTATTAGGGCTTTCTCATGCCACAGGCCATTTTAATAGCCATGTGTCTGCCTAAGATTGTTGTCAAACCTTGCCATGTGATAAGATAAAAAATGCTTTACTCACTCACACAGTAATCACTCCAAGCAGATTTTCAACGTACAGAGAGTTCAAAACGCATGTCGGATACCGTATTCCAGACCAGACTTTTTCCAAATGATCAGGCAAATAGGGTTCCCAGCAGATGTCTGAATATTTATGGGCAGCGTCTTTTGTCTGGTAAAAGGTTTATCTTGCTTTAACCAGCACTCAGGACGGTGAGCTGTCACAGAACTTCTCATTAAAAACTTGTCCTTATTGACAGAGAGGCCCAAACACCTGGCTGCCAGTCGTTTTCAAGGTCTTGCAGGATCTTATTGGTGAATGGGCCTGGGAAATTACTTCTCAAACCCCAAGGGTGATCAAGAGGAAAAGCTGCCCATTAGCCTACTTATGGCCATTGTTTATAGTGCAGATTGCCTAAATATGTCACAAGGCACCTTGATTCTGGCTATTACTAGGAAAGTAGCTATTCCTTGTACTGCAATTCACTACAAAATGTACTTTATTTTGTGGTCCCTCAGAGGACATTTCTGGGCTATTTGTTTTCTCTTTTAAGACATTTTTAGAAATTTGCCTGGTTATAGCTGGCAACTCAACTAGACCTAAGGGTATAGGTGTGAAGTCAAGACTCAATTAAAAAAAAACAAAACAAACTCACTCCCTTTAAACTACATTTTCTATTAGTACTGCCGTCACTAACATGGCTCAAACTCGGTATATATACTATTGATGAAATGTTTTGAGATCTAACGCTGAAATAAAATATGTCCTGATAGAATGGCCTTCTCCTAAGCTAAAAATTTACATATTAGCATCCAACCAAGATATATTCTGAGGCCTGCAAGATGTCCATTAATATACATCCAGTTGTCCAGTAGATGAGATGAAAGCCAATTTTATGTTTTTTTTCTTCAGTGTCCTGTTCGTTGTAGAAACTTATAAATAAAAACATCTTTTATTTCACTTACATTTTATTGCCCTTTCCCCTAAACACTAATGCTATAACAGTAATTGTGACTTTTTCTAAGTTTAGTAGATTGGTCTTCAACTTTCTAGTACCTTGTTCCTCAAAATGTGGTCCAGGATCAGACAGTGTCATCTGGGAGCCTGATACAGAGTCTTAGGTCCAGCCCCAGCCCTACTGAGTCAGCATCTGCAGTTCAACAGGGTCCCTAGGTGAGTCACAGTCAAGGTCAAATCTGAATTTTGTGTGTGTGTGTCTTTCCTGATTCTGAATACATTTTTTATTGCATTGCTTCTAAAGAGATTCTTGGTTTGCTTTTTAATCATTTTGTTAATTCCTTTTGCAGTTCCTATTTTAGGGCCAAAAAGCTTCAAATAATCTTAGTAACATTTAGTATGCTTCCCACAAATGTGTTACAACAACACACAGCTAGATATTCAGTTCAGTTCCTCAACAGTCTCTGTAGGATTTCTGCCTTTATCTGAAAAATCTTCTTTACAAAAAATTTCCTTTCATTTCATATGAGGAGTTTTCATGGCAACCCTCAAACTAAAACTTCCATTCTTTCCAAATATTTTGCATCAGCGATGAGTTTGAAATGTCTTTTATAACCCAGTGTTAGAAGAGGTGCTATAAGTTTTAAGAGGCATAGAGTAGTGAGTCAACATCTTTATAGTTACCATAAATATAAGGTATTATATGATGTTAGAAGTAAAATTCCAAACTGTTGCTGCTGGTTACATCCTCATGGAATTAATCAAAAGTACTATAGTTTCAAAGTTAAGGTTTTGAACAATTCTTTGTTGTCTTGACCTTTTGTCTGAACTCCTGACCCAAATTTCCAATCGTTCACTGAATGGAGCATCTCAGACAAGTCAAAGCAACCATGCCCCATTCTGAATATTTTCTTTCCCTTTCTGTCCTCAGAGCATATTCTTTCTTCTCTTTTTGATTCTTGGAATAATATGGAAAATTCCAAGTCACCCTTGCCTCCTCCTTCTCTCTCATTAATTTTAACAAACTCATAGTTAAGTCTCATCAATGCTGCATCATAAATGTCCCCATAACCTCTCTGTCTTCCTTTCAAGTGCTACTGACTAGGTTGAACGCTTACTATCTCTCATTAAGATTAATCCAATTACTTCCTGTGGGGTATCTCATACTCTCTCTACATGTTATCTATTAGTTCCCTACAAAGTGAATTCTGCCTTTTCAACATGTAATTAAAAGAAAAAACACTACTTTTCCTAGACTACCTTGCCGGTGGAGATATGTAACTTCTGCTAACCAGAAGCACCTGCAAAGGACTTATATTTGGAAGAGAGTTCAAGGGGTGTCAAATTCATTTTCACTGGGGGCCACATCAGCCTTGCAGTTGCCTTCAAAGGGCTGAATGTAATTTCAACTCCTTAACAGTTAAGGAGTAGTTACATTTATACAGTCCTAAAATTATTTTGGCCCTTTGAAGGCAACCACGAGGCTGATGTGGCCCCCAGTGAAAATGAGTTTGACACCCCTGGTTTAGAACAACAGCGGGGTAGGGCATGTGGCATCCTTTTTGCTGGCCAGGTGGTGGCAGAAGTAGCATGATTCTACGGTTTGCAGCAATGGGCTGGGGGTAGCAGCGACAGCAGCACCCCTTTTGGTCTTGCAACAGGAGATCTAGAAGTTTACTGTTGGCTAATATTCAGTATGTATTATCTGTCGATCTACAGTCAAGACTTTTCTTTCTATAGCAACATTATGAAATAAAAATATATGCCAATTTCATTGCTTTTAATTTTTTAAGGTAGATGGAATGAGAAACTAAACTATTATCATTCTCTTATAATAGTTCACTAAGATATTTTCATTTCCTACTATTCCTAGAAGGAAAAAAAAAAAAGACTTTATGTTCTTCTAGCTGGTATTCAAATTTTGAAGTGTTTATCATCATGTGGCCATGATGATATATCCTTTTTATATTAATATTTTAAACTTCTATGAAAAATAACATAGTGCTACAAATACATTAAACTTATTACCAAAAAACATGCTCTTTCTGACTTTTCAACCACCAGCTGAAATGAAGCTATTATATTAAAGTCATTCAAGAGAAAAATATTCAGAATGAGTTTTTTTCTCTTAGTCCCCCTGCCCCCCTCCAGCTTTTTCTTTTAGCACTCCTTCCATTTCTTACAGATTATATGTGCGATAGGCAGGGAAATGGATGTTCAGCAAAATCAGGCAATTTGACTAGCATCAGAGATTTTCAACGTATACTTTTGCTTTATTTCATGCAAGAGCAAGTCTGAAGCCATCTGCCTGCCAACAACTACATCCTTCATTCCTGTTACGGAGACAGAACCCCCACCTCCTCATTAAAAGGCAATCTTCAAAGGGACATTGTTTTTGCTTATTCCTGTTGTGGCAGATGTTTTATATCATCTACCTCCACATGCGAACTCCTCTGTAAGGGACTACCCACTCTCTGCGGCCAGCTGTGGAAATAGCTCCAGTGTCATCTGTGGCAGCTCTCGTTCCATTTGTCTGACCTCACCAAAGACCACATCCAAGAGCAGGAAAAACAAACAGCTCTGATAACTTCCTTGAAAACATTTCCAGGGCAGAAGATAGGCCGGCTTTAGACAAGAGCTCTTTACAGAGCATGTAACAAAAGAGAGGCAAGCTTATTTGAAACACTCAAATGTCACCAAGCTAGCCAATCGAGGTAATCCCTAGATTAAGGAGTAATGAAGCAATAGCATCTGTGGGCATGATTCAGCTGAAAACATCTGGTTGACTCAGAACCACTTCAATTAGCTGGAGTATGCATCCATCAACCTTTTTTTTTTCTTTTCATTGTATAAAGTTCCCATGAAGAAATGTTTACACCACCAACTCATCCAACTCTTTGAAATACTGTGAAGAGACTAGAACATCTTTCTTAGATGAATAGACAATGAACTGAAATTGTTCTGTGGTGGAATTATACCCTGATGTTAGACTATATTTTAGGAACAAATATTAATCTGCTTTTGAAGCAGTCTTATCCTGGCTTGCTCGAAACTGATTTAGCAAAGCTTCTAGTAGTAAGTAAGAATCACATCACTTTCCAATATCGACGGGGCTGCTAAAATTATATATGCCACATGTCTGAAATGTTAAAGCCTTAATAACTTTTTTAAAGATATTTTGTTGATGTTTAGAGTGCAGGATCAAGAACATTAATCCACTTATTGATGCACTAGCATCGTACTTTCTGAGAGTCTGTTATGTTTTGTTCTGGAAAATCTTAGCGGTCAGTAGCTACATGGCTTTAATGAGATATGTTTTAAAAAACAGGTTTCAAAACGTACTGTGGACAAAGGGATCAAGCATATTACGATTTCCCATAGAAGTAAACACCGTTGGCAATACCATGCCCCTTTCTGTCTTCAGTTATTCTAAAAGTTTGGTTGGGTAATTGCTACACGCTACTCCTGGAGTCCCCCGTGAGAGCCATGGCTTGTGTCTCTCCTACGGGTGAAGGCATTCTCTCGCAAGTCTGGATATCTCGCTGCAGCACGAACTGTGGGCCCTGGAAATAGCCTGAGACCACCAAGTAGGTGAGGAGGAAATAGCTCTAAAAGCGAGAGAGAATTGTAGATTGCACGCACATTAGATTGTGCCTCACAATTATTTAACAGTTACCTTAGTTACCGGAATCAAAAATGCCTTTACAGGTTGAGGTTTGAAGTCCCCTGGGATGGATGGCTCATCTCTGAAGAAGAGTTAGCAGTAATTATAGATGTGTTCACTTCTGTTGTCAATCATAGCTCACTTACGAAGAGAGCCTCAGCTCTCCTTAGCTCTTTCAGTCATGCCAATATTCAACCCACTTGTTAATTAAGTGTTAATATTTTATTACACCATTTCTCCTAAGAATTCTGTATGCACCCCAGAAACAACTGTTCAATTAATAGCTTCTAGAACTTGCGTGGCAACCGGGTAGCAAACACCACTAACCCACACATTCCATGTAGCAACCTGTTCTGACTACGGGGTTATTTTGTTAAATTAAAAACAAAAAAAAAAATCTAATTACAATTCCATGGTTTCTTCATAGGATAGACCTAATAAATATTAATAGCCAGTGGTCTTGGACTAAGGTTAACTTGCTCACACTACAAAATTTTCAAAAGCCAAAATATAAATGAGTTTCCTCAGAATCAGGGTAGTAAGAGATATGCTGCTTCATTTCAAATACTGAAACTTATCAGCAATTGTGAGTGACAGTCCAATTTTTTTGATCAATTTTGATATTAACCTATGTGGCTAACTTAACAGGCCAGTGAGGATCTTACTTCTTACTACTGCCATACATGACCTAATTTATAAATCCGATCTCCAGAGGTTGTGCAACGTTCTTCATGTAGGTATGTTAAAAAAAAAAACAAAAAAAAACTAGAGAGGTAAATAATGGAACAATCAGACTTTCTGGGGAGTTCTAGGGCTAACACTCTAAAATCATATCAAATCAACCAAATTAGTCCATAATTGTTTTCCTGACATTGGGAGTGGGAAGAAGCAGAGAGATCAATCAGTAAAAAAAAAAAAAAAAAAAATGTGGAGGCAAACTTTGTGAACATAGTGGCAGAAAAGCTAATGAGCTATAGAGCTTAAAGAAGCAGGTAGAGCTGTCTCAGGCAATGACCTCAGCATCATGCAGCCTGGGCCCTACGTGAGAGGGAGGCAGAGCCTGCACCGCCCTATACTGCCTGACAGCCTCGTAGGGCCCAAACCTGCTCCTTGGAGGCATCTAAAGTATCAAAATAAAATTGCATCCCAACCTACATATTTTGATTATTACCACAAAGAGACAGGGAATTACAATGAGAATGTAGAGAAACAATTGAAAAATTATAACCAGGATTAGCAACTGTAGCAATTAATGAGTCTACAAAGTGTGCATTAAGCAGGTGTTACTCTCATCCATCTACCAGTGTAACACCTGCTCAGTGCATAGTTTGCACAATTTGAATTAGTTTCTAGAGTTCTGACAGCTGCATCTTCCTCCCATGAAAGCTTTATTCTTTCTCTTTACTTCTCTGAGAAATTCTTTTTCTGATCCTTTAGTTTACCTATGTCTGATTTCTTGGAAGACAGGATGCAATACTCCATGAAAATTCAATATTGATTTTATGTTCCAAAAGGAGTGGGCTGGTACCCATCTTTATCTTTCACCTTTAGTGAGTAAGAAGAAGGTCAATGAAACCCACTGAATTTGTTTCTGTTGTGTTAAAATTTCTGTGTTGGGCAAATTATTCTCAGTGTCATTATGGTAATATAGAATATTATGCAGAACCTCCTAAGTAGTTAAAAATTAATTTAAAAAAACCTTAAAAATCAAGTAGGAAATATTTTATTTTTATTAATATTTTTTTCCATTTAAAAATATGAAAAGAGGAAACACAGAATTAACTTTTTTGGTTTTATTTTAATGATTACTTTTATTTTTGCTTTATACTATAGATGCTATCTAATATAAGGAAAATTAAAAAATATTATTTCTTTAGAAAAAACTATTTGATTTGGGTTTAATTTGAAACACCTTGATCTTTTTGAACTGATATGTGGGGCTGAAAAAAGTAAGATTCTGGTTTTCAATACACAATTAAATAAAAATTATTATACAATGCTCAAATTACTTACATCTGTTAGTAACAAACTACCCTACACATGGAAAGATGGTAAGGATTTTAGCATATACTTTCAGACAGTGCTCTAGTTGACATACAAGTAGGCCTAAAGAAAATACCACCTTTTTTTGTATTATGCTTTCATGGAATTTTCTCATAGTTACTTACTATGTGCTTTCTCTCTTTTAAAATGCAAAAAGTATCATTAAATAGATAACTTAAAAAGCTCTACAATATTTATGATCCACTTCCAATAGTTATGCAGATTAAAACTAAGGGATATGTACCTCAGACATCATCTAGCATTATACAATTTTGAAATAAGGAGAATTAAACTCTGATACTATTTGGTGGAATGTGTCTGTCAAAATCAAAGCTTTTAACTAAATCATATGAATTCCTTTCCACTTAAAATATAATGATAGGGGTGCTAAAAGCTTTAATAAAAGACCTTCTACTAATCTAATCAGCATCAATGGACAAAAGATAACTTACTAATATTTTGTGTTCTATGTACAAAAGGGCCCAATTATAATATTTTATTAATCTGTCAACTTGATTTATTCTGGGTTAAACCATATAACCTGATATATAAAAATTTAATGAAGAATCAAGCTAGATATAATGAAACAGAACTGGTGTTAACTGGATTGAAACATACCTGTCTCAGTTCTGACACCAACTTGTGTGATATCAGAAAAGGCAATTAACCTCTCTGAGTTTCATTTCCCTCATCCATAAAAACATTATCCTATAATATTCAGGTTTATATTTTGTGTTAATATATATAATATTATCATAAGAAGACAGAGAGCAAAGGACTTCTATGTAATCTGAATAGGCACAACATTAGTCCAGAGATAGAAAACTGTGAATTCAAAAGATCAATGAACTTTGCTGATGCCTGGAATTCTCTAGAAGTTTCACCAACTTTTTATTTCATAGCAATGGAAAAAATGCCCATGTTCAAGTACTTTTATTGATAAGCTCATCCATATTAATATATGAACGACCAGATCAAATTCTTCAGAAGCGGTTTTGAGAGAAGCACATGAGCCATTAGTTTGACAGAAAGGCTGTTTGCTCTATTTCCTATGTCCCTCTCCAGGCTCCCACTAAACACGCAAACACCCACAGACACACACATCCTCACTCAGGGCCCACTGATAAGTGCAACCAGAATAACCATGAATCTTTCTTAAATAAAATTCATATTCCTTAATATGCTCGTTTGATTTCTCTAATACGCCGTAAGTTTCATGAGGAAGGGGACTGGCCTTGTTGGCTCTGCATCGTGTGCCTGAGCCCGGAACAGCACACAGTGTCGGCCACGCAGCGGCTTCTCTGTAAATGCTGTTCAAGTAACAAAGCACAAGGAGAGGAATGAGCTTTTGGGTCTAAGTGTCTTGAAATAAGAGCATTATGGGGGGAGAGGTGAAGGATGTTGAAAATAATGGTTGAGTTTCCCAAAGACAAATTTTACCTTCTTGACAATTTCATCAAAATCTAGCCTCAAACATGGTTTGTCAGCATATTCCTTATAACTTTATTAGTGTTTCCCCTGTTGGAAGGTAAGTTCCATAAGGGAAGGAATCTCTGTTGTGATCAGTTGGGTATTCCAAGTGCCTAGAATGGAGTCTAGCTCATAACAGACACTTAGACACTTGACAAGTGTTTACTGAACAAATGAATAAGTGACTTCAGATTTGTTTTTCCAAATATGTTTACTGCCTTAAAACCAATCTAACATTGTTATTGTTATGGAAAAAAAGACTGGATAAAAATATCTAGTTTTATTTTACTGCTATCATTCTTCTCAGAAACAGACAACAGAAATCTTCTGATTCTACTGGAAATATTCCTGAAGTTAATTAATTACATAATAATCATAATTTGAAGTTCTTGAATCTCCCTTTGGATGATTCTTAAACACCTTAAGATCAATAAAATTTAAGACACATTTTATTCCCCTAAGGTATATCATTAATTTTCAAATGCACATTTTTATGGAAATATAACCCACATGTTTCTGATTCATTTACATTTTTAGTGTTCTATCACAATCGTAGTCAGACTTATATGATAATTAAAAGCCTTGAGGAGAAACATGTTTCTCCTGAACAACTAGTAAGTTTCTAAGGAAACCAATATAAGGAACATTCAACCACTTTCATATAAGTTCAAAATCATGGTTTTTGAGGAAGTTTAACATTTAAAATTTTTAAAGTATGTGTTCCATAATAAATATTCACTGAAGTTTACTAAACTTAACATAATCAAGAAGAGGAAATACACCTTCCACAAGTGTTGTGAGATTTAATAATTATCTAATGCATTTAATCTTTATAAGACCAAAGTAAATGGAAAGAGAGAAAGATCCATCAGAGATTACAAGGATATAGGTAAAAATAGACTTTCATTCTTGCATACTTTTGACTTTGTTGGGAAATCCATACTATAACAATTTATTTCATTTTCCAGTACAGTTGGAAGAAAAAATTGTGTCAGCCAGAACATTTTTCACCATATGTCTGGCCGTGTGTAATAAAAGTGAACACGAGCAAATGATTGGATCATTCTGATTTATGTGGGACTGTCTACATAACTTCATAAACAAGGTTAATTGCTACTAACAGGGCAGCCTCGCTGAACCACGCAAATCAGAATCATAAATACTGGAAGCACGTCCTAGTCAACTCAAGAGCAAAGACTAAAGCTATATGCTCTTGCATGCTCCAGGTACAGAACTAGGAGAGTCTCTTAGTTCTCAACAACAACTAGGTTTTGTTGTTAGAACTGCAAAAAACAGAGAATTGACAAAATCTTAGAAACTGTTCAGATGTTAGTAAATATACCATATAGATTTAAGATTTACATTTGAAACATTTAATTTTGTTGTATTACAGATAATATCCCACTAAAGGACCCTCCTGCTGATTGTCAGCCAATGAATTATCACGCTCACCAATTTCAGACTGATCCTTATTATTAGAAAAAAGACATAAAGGAAAAGAAAATCTTTGCGCCACCATCTAATTTGTAAACACTTGTCTAGAGATATGGGCATCCATTTAAGGATTCTTGGGAAACTTCCTTTAAACTTTCTGATCTTTAACATGCCAAATAGGAAGGGAGAAAACCGTAAGAAACATTGTGCATAAAATCCTCAGGGCATGGGCAAGCCCCATTGGAAAATGTGATGTTCTTCAAGAATTTAGCTCTCACGATCCTCCTGTGGAGCCTTTTCAAGTTGGCCACTTGAAACGCTGGAATTACTGAGTCATTCTGAGCTCATAGCTTTATGATCAGTAAAAGTGGTTCTTATTTACTAGCACCAACTATACCATTAGAGAAAAATACAGTTGAAAGCCCTCAGTACCAAGGATAGGATAAGCCAGAAAAGTATGATATAATCTATTTTTGTCAATAAAATAAAAGAAAATTTTTTAAAATTTCAGAAAAATGAAGAGATCACTCTATTCCATGGTGATCATGGTTTGGAGTTCCTACGTTAATAATGACCAACAATGAGATCACTAAATCTAAATACAAGGGTGCCTCTTTGGGTGTTCCTAAGGGCTTGATGAAAGAGCTGATTGCTTCCTTAGTTTGTATCAGGCCAGGGGTTGCTGCTGTGTTTTCATAATTTGTTGCTCTTCCTCTCCCTAGATAAGTGACTATAGAGAAAAGGAGAGTTAACAAGTAAAATATCTTTCTGAAATGTTACGCAGGATTGGAATGAAATAGTTTTGCATGAACATATATGGCAATTTCTCAAAATGTATATCAACTCCTAAACTTGAAAATGGGTTGCATTAGATGGCCTCTAAGTTTGCTTATAATTTAAAGTATCTATCTCTATTTTTCAACTTATCACTATAGTCAGTTCCCTAAGTGCAAACATCGGGTGCATATGCTTTGGTTGATTCAAAAAGGCATATGTTATACAATAGATTAGCCTTAAATTTATACAAGTGTAAGCAAAAGTATAATTAGGTTGCTAAATAATCTTATTTGCAAGGGCATAAGCAACCACTTGACTTAGGGCACCTGCATAAAGGACCCATGGACAAAGCCAAAGGGGGGTAGGACGGAGGGTGGGAGGAGGGGATGGGTGGGGTGGGGGAAAATGGTGGCACAAAAATGGAGGCAACTGTACTTGAACAATAAAAAAAAGAGTAAAACAATAGTACACTTAATATAATGTTATCATATGCATATTATTTCATATTCCTAGGTTTAAGGGCTATTGCATATATCAAGCATGGTAATTAGTAGTGAAAAGTAAATGGACTGCTAGGAATCATATCCATTCTCTCCACTGGGAATAAATGACTCTTAGGTCTATCCCTGCCGATTTTGTGTGCCAAAACTCTATTTCAAACTGTGCATTCAAAATCTTTACCTGATTCCACAAATTTGATGTGCCCCAAAGGAACTCCATGTCTCTGACCTTGAATTTATGCCTTCTCTTCCAAATATTAATTCAGCTTAAGGACATTCCCTTCTACCTAGCTATCTAGGCTAACGTCTGCTACAGTCGAATTTGACCCATTCATCCATACCCTCTCTCTCCATCTGTCTCAATTCTTTCTCTTTTCATTCTAATTTATACCAGGAATCTCAACATGTTTAGTCATTTTAATGACATAAATAAGACCTTTTTCCCTTTATTTTTATTGTTAACACTAACACAGATGTCTCCAGTTTTCCCCCTTTGCCCACCCCACTCCCCTCCCCTCTGGCCATTGCCACACTGTTGTCTGTGTCTATGAATTATTTGAACATCCTCACATAAATACATTTTTGTGATAATCACTGTACTACAGAAACACCTCACATAAACATATATTTGTATAAACTGTATAGGTCAGTGTTTTGGCTAAATAATATTTACCGTGGAGATCAGCATAGGTAGATGGAAATATACAATTGTATCCATCCATCTATTTATCCATCTGTCCATGCCATGTATAATATAAATTACTCCTTGATAGAAATTCCATATACATCTTATAAAGTTAGAAAGAAATAACTTTTGGACCATAGCATTAGAATCCAAGGATTTATACACGTAGCATGTAACACAAACTAAGCATCATAATGATTTCTCAGTATTGATTGAAAATACTTAAGATATAAGACTGGAGAGATAAAAGGCTTTATAGGAAAGTAAGAATCAATTTTTAACATACACAATTGTTATGCAGAAATTGTTCTAATGTGTATTGATTACAAACCCTTTAAGGATAACTCTTTGATAAAAGGTCTCTCTTCTGAATAGAAGTTTTAAGATTATTGTTCAGAACTCGAGTTGATAATTAGGCTGATTTTCTCTGTCCTAAGTTGTTTTCTGGCTCCCAGCTTTAAAAAGCCAAGAACACAATACTTGTTTTAACATGGATAAGGATTAATTCTCTTTCTTGAAATCTGCTTTGTTTCCCTGGCTTGTTTCTAGCTTCCACTATGTGTCTCAAAGTTACACTTACGTTAAGAGATGTAAAAAGGGACAAGCGCTACACTAATTAAAAAAAAAAAAAAAAACGTAAACGGTGTGATGTCAACTAAACTATTTGCATGTCTTTCTGCCAAAGGCAGCAGGACAATCAGTTTTCCCTGCTGATGTTACAGTTTTGCTGTCACTTCTCAAGTGCAACATTCAGAGTCAGCTGACCTTGTTGAACAATTACTATAAGAGACAATAGATATTTACTGTGTCTGAAGCCAAATCATCAATTTATGCAGATACTCTTTAAAATTCTCAAAGTCTGTAGCAAATAATTTCATTCACTTCGTCCAGTTTACTACCAACGAGCACATTTTGCACCTGACTCAGCTTGGCACTGTGGCGGGCTCGAGTCTGCTGAACCACGAGTACTTCACAAGCCACTGAGTGACGATCGCTAATTGGTCCCACACCTACCGTCAATGTTTTAGGTGCAATTTATCTCTAAATAATCAAAGGCACAGAACGGCAGGATCTCAACTGAGTACATGTTCAGGCTCTTCTGAAAGACATTTCTTGAGGAGAATTTTGGCACAAATTGCAGATCACCTTGCAGCCCCCTTCCGTGAGGAGGTAAAACAGCCTTTATCTGATTGATAACTGTAAGTCAGATGCATAACTTTCATAAAATTCCAGCTGAGACTAAGGAAATCTAAAAGACTGAACAAGCTACATGCTTTCCAATTGGATTTACGAAGTATCATTGTTAAATCAAGCTAGGTGATGGGAAGCTTATATCTGAAGAATATTAATGTAGCTGCTACAGACATTTCATTACAAAATTGAAAGTTAACATTTGCTTGGTTTTTATTGCGAGTTAATAAAAGAAATGACCACAAGAAAAACGTTTCTCTCTACATACATAACTGCTGTCTAAGGCATTAAGCTGGGAAATAATATTGTAGCAGCATAATTTTTTTCTAGAATACAACAGCAGCCAAAAAAA
Source organism: Micronycteris hirsuta (assembly GCA_004026765.1). NCBI lineage: Eukaryota > Metazoa > Chordata > Mammalia > Chiroptera > Phyllostomidae > Micronycteris > Micronycteris hirsuta. The sequence continues at coordinate 174,935 of PVJI01001042.1, forward strand.
AAAAAAAAAAAAAAAAAACCAAAACAAAAAACAACCTTCTTCCAGTCATCAGTTATGCTTCCTTTTGTCAGAGAACGAAACGATAGAACCAGCTCTTTTTAACCATTTGGCACTGGCTTTCTAAAACTCAACACGAAATGTTAATGCTCTATTGTAGTCAACTACCCAGAACTTAAATTCTTAACAATCTTATTTCCTCTGCTATAAGATTTTTGTTTGTTTTCCTTAAATAAGTGTCCTTTGAAATGTTTTTTTTTTTAATATAAGTACTCTCAGCTTCTTGCTAAGAGCAGGTGACATAGAAACCCTTATTATTCATTCTCCTTGTATCCAAAGGGGTTAGATATTTATTTTTTATTCAAATAAGTATTTATCTACCTATATATAAAATTAGTTATCTATATTTAGAAACAGGTTCACTGGTAGAAACTTAGGCCACACAAGAAATAAAAAACTAGACCTGTTCAGATATTACACTGTACAATTTTCCAAACTCTTGTTTTTAATTCAATCTGAGAGGAGTGTTTTCCTTCATTGTAATGAAAATGAGGGTTGCTGCTTGTCCTAATAAGTATATCTACTAAGTTATCAGATTTTTAGATGGAAAAGAGGTTGACAAGAATAATCTTTACTATCTAGAGCCTTTACCTATAAGGATCAGCCATGACCAACACATTCATAAGCATATTACAAACTCTGTATTCTGGAATTTAATAACGGGCACACGAGATCTTCCAAACCCTTTCCAGACTTCCCCAAGCGTGGAGGACAGCAGAAATGAGGGAACAAATATTCTCGGTGGAAAGAGTTTCTTAAATTCATAGTGGCAACTCTGCAACCGAAAAGTAACTAGAGTTCTACAACATGAGAATGAGAGAATTTTTTTTAAGTTATATTTTAAAAAACCTACTGATTGGCAATGAGGTTCAAAGAAGATGCACACTTTTGCAGAAAGGCAAAAAAAGTGTGTCAGCCCCTGGAATCTTGTAGGGTCTCAAAATGTGCCAATGCGGAAATAGCCTATAAAGCGTAGCCTATCAACAAATATTTGTTCAGTCCTTACTCTGGACAAGGAACAGAATGAAAGGCAGACCTTGTGATTTATGTGTGATAAGTCCCTCAATAATAAAATTATACTCTAGTTGGGAAAGAATGACTAGTCTTATACCCCAGGATATCATCTTCTTTATTGTTGGAATAGTTTGACAAAGAAGCATATGACATTAGCCATGTGGTGAGACACTAAGCATTCTTGGTGTTCTGAGGATGCTGGGGACCCCACTTCCAGCTGGGGTACTCAGAGAACTGCACCAAAGTTGGCCCAGTGCAGAGGCCGTAGTAATTATTCAGAGACGATCGAGGGATATCCAAATCAGGTAGGCACATGACACAACTCTGAGTGAAGAGCTTGTGGAGGGTCATGTTGGGTATTAGTGAGACAGCTTTGCCCAGAGTTGTAGGCAGATGCCATGTTGAGTGGGGTTTGGTGGGGTGCGGGGGAGGCATGAGCCCTAACCCATAGTTAAGTGACATCCTCTTCTTCTGCGGCATAACTATGTGAGGGCACACAAATGTCAGGCTTTTGCCTCAGCTTTAGGGACACCTGAGAGCCCGTGGCAGTACCTTGCCCTCTCGCAGATGCTCATCAGATGCCACCTGTAGTGTGTAGACCTAAGCCTTGGTTGTATCCTAATGTTTGATTTGCTAAGAATACCCAACCTGCCTGACATCCAACACTTGTCTGACTGGAAAACTTCTTTATTGTTTAAAATCAAGTTCAGGAGTCACCTCCTCTGTGAAGTCTGTCTTTGTGCCCCTACTCGATGACACAACCCCGACTCCAACTCTTTTCTATTCCCATACTTTACACAAGCTTCAAGTGTTACCCACAGCTAAATTGTTGTAAGTATTCATTTTACGATGGGGGGTCTGATCAAGAGGGAATCAAGTTGCATTAAAACAGAGAAAAAATGTAAATTTAAGTCCAATCTCTGCTAAATATTCCTCTTAAGCAGTAGAAAAGTTTGAAGGCACTTTACTGGTATTTGTGTTAGTATTTTGAGAATATTAATATAAATTATATAATTTCTCCCAGTAGGTGTAGCTCAGTGGATTGAGTGCAGGCCTGTGAATCAAAGGGTCACTGGTTTGATTCCCAGTTGGGGCACATGACTGGGTTGTGGGCCAGGTCCTGGGTAGGGGGTGTGCGAAAGGCAACCACACATTGATGTTTCTCTCACTCTCTTCCTCCCTCCCTGACCCTCTGTCTAAAAATAAATAAATGAAATCTTTAAAAAAATAAATTATATAATTCCTTATGTTTGTTATGAAAATTAAAATAATATAAATATTTTCTTAAGCATATGTGATTTTATATAGAGAGATATGAATATAGATATAGATACAGATGTTGATATATATAATCCTCCCCCACTTTGGTATACTCGAATTGGTTTTCTTATAAAACCCAAGGACCCTGGCTAGAGTAGCTCAGTAGATTGAGTGCCGGCCTGTGAAGCAAAGCGTGGCCAGTTCAATTCCCAGTCAGGGCACATGTCTGGGTTGCCTGCCAGGTCTCCAGTGGGGTCATGTGAGAAGCAATATACATTCATGTTTCTGTCCCTCTTTTTCTTCTTCCTTTCCCCCTCTCTAAAAATAAGTAAACAAAACCTTAAGAAAAAACAAACAAACCGAAAAACAAGGAAATCAACTCCATTAACCATGATCCTGAATTGTAGACACAGAACCTACGTAGAAATGACCAGACTCTCCAGGGCTAGCCTACCAGAGGTGAATCTTTAAAAGCCAGGTCAAGCGTTCTAATGACATTCTGAGAAGCAAGAAATACAGAGTAATATTTTCTTGATATGTAGAAATACTCTCAATATTCGAATATATTCATGACTGTTTGTTTAATAAATACCCACATACTTCATGTAATTGTCAAAGTTCTAGATACGAATGGATATTTTCTCCGAATGTGCTATGAAAGAACATAGTTTCATGGACTATCTGTAACATGATGCTCAAGCCTTCAGTGATTTCTTCGTAGTTTCTGTTGCCCTAGCAACATTCATAAAATAAGTGATTTACCCTATTACTGTATGATTGTGTTGCCCTGGTAACTTGCTGTTTTCTAGATAGCTTGACATGGATTTTGTCGTAGCTGTGTATTTGCTTTCTCTAGAGATAATCCACAGAAAAGAAGGCTTTAATAGTTTGGATACTTCATATTGTGTTTCTATTTAATTATATTTAATATGCTAAATAGCTAGTAATGATGTAATGTCAATGTCTTTACAAAGGAACTGGCAAATTCTGGTTTACTGATGGTATGATGATGAAGAAACTCTAATTACCCCCAATTGAGCATGGGGGGTCATGCTCAATTGGAGCTTTTTCTCCTAGGAGCTGTTCCAACCTTGTGCTCAGAATGTCGTGACTGAAGTTCTAAAAAAGTAATATCTTATTTCTTGAGCTATTCTTTCTTTTTAAAGGTCCATAGTAAAATAGCATAAACTGTATGCCAAAAGGCAGGTTATAGGCACGCAGTTGGATTTCAAAAGATTCCCAGTTCACCACTACTAAGCCACTCCTGTGCTTGGAAGGCAGGGATATTACATAAAATAGGCAATGTTCTCTCCAACAAGCCTTCAGAAGTTCTACTTAAAAGATGAATATTACCTCCAAAAATATTTCTGTGGATATAAAATGACTCTATGTATAGAGGCTTTGCGTAATGACATTTTTATAATGCAGCAAAATTTGAAAATTTCCATTTATGACTGATTCATCCATTACTCTCTTGGAAACCATGACTTTTTAAAATGTATCAGTGATACGATTTAGCCTTTCTGTTTTACATATTCCAAAGTCAACCTAAGTTATGGATAACAGCATTAGGACTATCAAGCTAATAAAAAAAATGTGTAGTGAAGTGTGTCAAATTGACGAATAAAAGTCGTATTGCAATAGACCACAACTGACCTTTCCAACGAAATCTTTCTCTTATTCCCTAATACATTTTCCTCAAGCAGGTTATTTTCCTCTCTGGACTCTGAAATAACTCGAAATCCAACTCTGTACTTTATGTGGGTTATTTCCACCTAAAGTGCGCTTTCTTTCTCTTTAACCCCATAAATGTCACCTATTCTTTAAAGTCCTATATATGTATTTGTTTTTCCTTGCTCTTAACTATTCATAGGTACCTTGTCATTTCCAATGTTATATAATTGCTAAAGATCTAACACCTTATCTGTGGTAAATGTTTAAGTATATCATCTTAAACACATAAAAATTATTTTCACAATTAGATGTATGTTTTTAGGGCATTATTTGGTTTACTCCCTCCCCCATTTTTCATGCCTAAAAGAATCTTCTATACATATTTGATTCTTAATAATTTTTTTATTATTTAATATATTTTTGTTGAACTCAAGCTTCTCAATTTCCTAAAATGAGTAGTCAAAAATGCTCACTGTTGCCACTTTTATTCAACATAGTACTGGAAATCCTAGCCAGAGAAATTCATCAAGAAAAAGAAATAAAAGATACCCAAAATGAAAAGAAAGATGTGAACAGTCACTATTTGCAGATGACATGATAATATATATAGAAAACCCTAGAATCCACCAAAAACTGATAGAACTAATAAACAAAGTCAGTAAAGTTGCAGGATATAAACTCAATATACAAAAATTAATTATGTTTATATATACTAATAATTAACTATCAGAAATAGAAATTAAGGAGGCAATACCATTTACAGTTTTATTAAAAAGAATAAAATATCTAGGAAGATATATATACATATATATACACATATATATACATATATATAACCAAGGATGAAAAAAATTGAAGATATAAATACAGAGAAAAATGTCCTGTGCTCATGAATTGAAAGAATTAATATTGTTAAAATGTCCATACTATTCAAAGGACTCTACATATTCAATGTAATCCCTATCAACATGTCAATGGCATTTTTCACAGAAATAGAACAAACTTCTATGGAACCACAAAGAAGCCTAAATGGCCAAAGCAATCTTGAAAAAGAACAAAGCTGGAGGCATACACTTCCTGATTTCAAACTATACTTCAAAGCTATATCAATCAAAATAATATAGTACCAGCATAAAAACAGACACACAGATCAACGAAATAGAATAAAGAACTTGGGATATATAAATTATGATATAAATTATATATTATGTCTTATAATGTAGTTATATAATATATATTCAATTAATTTAAAATAAAGGATCTGAGAATATGCAATGTGTAGAGGTCTCAATTAAATAGTATTGGGAAAACTGGATAACTTCATGCAAAATAATAAAGCTGAATTCTTATCTTTACCTGTCTACAAAAATCAACTAAAAAAATGGATTAAAGACTTAAACATTAGATCTGCAACTGTAAAATTCTTAAAAGAAAATATAAGGAGTAAGTTCCTTGACATTCATCTTGGCAATGATTTTTTGGACTTGACACCAAGAAAACAAAGGCAACAAAAGTATAATAGGCAAATAGGACTACACCAAACTAATAAGCTTCTGCAAACCAAAGGAAGACACCAACAAAGTGAAAAGACAACTTATTAAATGAGAGAAAATATATTCAAATCATCTATCTGATGAGGGGTTAACATCTAAAGTATATGAAGAACTCATACCACTCAACAGAAAAAAAAAAAACAACAACAACACAACAACCAAATTGGATTTTAAAAATGGTAAGAGATACGAAATAGACATTTTTCCAAATACATGCAAATGGCCAACAGGTATATGAAAAGGTGCTCAACATCATTCATCACCGGGGAGATGCAGATCAAAAATGCCATGTGTGAAATTTCACTTCACACCTGTTAGATTGGCTATTATCAAAAAGTCAAAAGATAGCAAGTACTGATGAGTCTGTGGGGAAAGAAAACCCTTGTGCACTGTTGGTGGGAATGTAAACTGATGCAGCCACTATGGAAAACAGTAGGAAGGGTCATCAATAAATTAAAAATATAATGATCATATCCAAGGGTCCTACTTCTGGGTATATATCCAAGGAAATGAACACAGGATTCCAAAGTGATATTTGCATTCCCATGTTCATTCCCATGTTCACTTTATTATTCAGATACACACATGCAATGTATATATGAGATGATGGATGTATTAATTACCTACTTAGTAGGAATCCTTTCACAACGTATATATCTATCAAATCACCATAACGTACACTTTAAGTCTCTGACACTTTTATTTGTCAGTTATACATCAGTAAACCTAGGAAAAAAATCTTGAGTACATGTAACGACATGTTTTTTCTTAGAAAAATTACATGTTGTAAATTATGTCATATTCTTAAATTTCCCATATTAATACATAAATTCAAAGTGATACCAATAAAAATTGTAGTGGATTTTTAAAACACATCAGACTACTACTAAAGTTATTCTGGGAATGTAAAAGAGCTAGATGAATTATTGAGGAACAAAACATAGAACAATTATTGCGATACAAGTAAAACACAATATTGTGAACAAGTCCTATACAACATGCCTGGTGTTATAAAGCGATGGTGTTACAGGAGCAGAGCAATGGTCAAAAGATCAAAAGAATAGAACAGAGTGAAAAAATACAAACAAAGATATAAAGAGATTTATTTTATGAAGAATTTGGCATAAAAATTTATATCAGTGGAAAAAATATAGATGACTTATATGGTGGAAGTTTTTTACAATTTGTTATCCATTTGGGATAAAAGGTTGGGTCATAATCTCATCCCACATTACAAATACACTCTGAAAGTAATAAAAATTTAAAATAAAATACAGAGTCCAGCAGAAGTAATGCCTGCTTGAGTGTGGTTGGTAGGGTAATAATATGGGTGTAATAATTTATAGTTTTAATTCGAACATTTCACCTAAAATGGCATATGGTATGCTTGAGTGTGATATTGTTATGCTACAGAATTATGTGCTTATGATTTTGTAGTAAGAGATTTTATAATAAACAGGGGTGTTATTTGTGCTGGCCCCTCTATATTATCAGCACAATAATAAAACACACGCTGACACATCATTTTATGTTAATTACATCTCAATTTTTAAACAATTACGGAACTCAAAACACAAAAGCAACAACAACAAAAACAAAATGACAACAAACAAGCAAAACCATACGATGCTTTAAATCTTATAATTAACAATGTATCTGCATGGAGTCTTAATGCTCTAAAGCAGGGGCTGGCAAAACACACCTTATGAGCCAAACATGGCCCTCATCTGTTTCTGTGAATAAAGTTCTATTGGAACTCAGCCATTCCTAGTCATTTCTCTGTAGTCTGGCTGCTCTCACAAAGATGCCTAGGTGTGACAGAGACTGCATGGCTCACAAAACCGAAAATATTTGTTCTATAGCTCCTTTCAGAAAAAGGTTATTGACCCTGCTCTGAAGGGAGAAACTGGCAAATACTAAATATTAACTATATAATACTAAATATTAGAATTCTCTTTGAGGAACACCATAAAATTAAATTCAAAGTAACCTGAGAAAATATCTAGATTGTCCATGAAAATGTTAACTTACTAATTGTAATAAGATCTTTTAAAAATAAGAAGAGATCAATATCCCAGAAGATAAATGGACCTCAGGGAAAAAGAAAATAAAATCAGTCAATAAACTCCTGAAAGGCAACCCAAGTCCTCTAGGACTCAGAGAGATAAGAGTAATACATTGGTAAGAGACCATTCACTACTTATCACATTAGCCAGACATTTGAACTTGAGATCACCGAGTTCTAATGGAGGCCATCGGGAAATACTCTCACTTAAAGTGCAAATTGACAATAATGTATATCAAATTTAAAAGCATACATACCTTTTGTACAATCAATTTACCCCATAGATACTTTCTTGACGTGCTCAATATTAGTCTTGAGTTTATTAGCAATTACTAGAAGCACCTCAAGTGACTATGGATAGGAAATTGGTTGAATACCTTTAGCTGCATTTATATAATTCTAGGTTATGAAATGTTAATAAAGTGACATAGATTTATATGTGACTCATGTAATGACATCCAGGACATTTTATTACACTAATATACAGTATTTGTATATTGATCTTGTATGTATCGTTAAAATATATACATATTTCCACACGCACACATGTACTTTCATATGCATACAAAAATCGGTGACACACAAATTTGCTTACAAACTTTACTTCTGGAGGCAGAATGGATGAGGGGAAAGTCATGCTCTATGCATTTTTGAATGGTGAACCTTGAATTTTATTGTTCGAGGTTTTTTTCTAAAGTCACTTTACATTATTTTTGAAAAATTATTGTAGAATTTGGAAGCAACATTTAACAATGGCGGAGCCAGCACTGTTTGGTTTTTAACTTTACAGCCGTTAGGCGGGGTAAGAGACTGTCAGCGGAAACGGCCCTGTTCACTTTACCCGCCTGAAACAGGAGGTGATGCTCGAAAGACGCCCGCTGCTCCTCCTAAGTTTATTCTCACTCATCTGAGTTCTTTTCTGCTGGAAATGGCAGAATATGGGTTAGAGTTGCCGTTGTTTTGTTTTTGCTATGTATTTGAAAAAATATTTGCCCTGGAGACATGTATTTACCTGGTTAACTCCTTAGCTAGCCAAAGCACGTTGCCTTCGATAATGAAACGGTGAGGGCGGGGGTGTTTGCTCAGCTCAAGTGTTGGTGTGAAAAGATAGTACCTGAAAACCTTGCTTTCTGCAAAGAACTGTAATAATTTATTTATTTTTTAAATAGTTCACTTTTCTTGTATTTGTTTTTCATTACTATTTATCTTCCCTATACCCTCTTCCGCCTCTTTCCAAACTGGGTGATGTGTTTTTACAGAAAATGCACCTGAAACTTTGAGGGACATTGCCTCTAAAATTAGGCCTGAGCCCTTACCAGTGTGCAGGTAAAGAGTGACCAAATTGAATATTCTGGAACTTTCTTGAACAGCCTTGTTGTAAAGGAGAAGTTTATATTTACTCTTTATCCATAAACCTATAGTTTATTAAGAGTCATTATTTAGCCATGTATAGCAACAAATCATCCAGCCATTCAGTAGGGGCATCCTGTATTTCTTAGAATACTGTAATTAGATAACCAATTTGTAATTAAGTGAAAATGAAAGCTGACCTTTCTCCTCGAAATGAAATAATGTTAACCATATGAAGAACAGAAGATTTATGACTCAAATGAGCCTAAATAAAATGGAAGGGAATGGAACTACGTTTCTTCTTGGGAACTATCATCTTTTCTCCTTGTCAGTACAGATTTAACAAAATATCTGACGGATTGCAACACAGGATTTCGATTGTGAATTCAGATGAGATTCCAATGTGACACACTGCTATGCAGAGCAGATACTTGGTGCAATCCGTCATCTATTAAAATTCTGTCAGAGTCAGGGTGAGATTTCAGAGTACAGTACAGAACCCTGTGCTGAGAGGAGCAGGGACAAATAACTGCATTGACAAAGTCAGCATTTTTACTTCCTCGCAGCCAAAAGTGAGTTCCTAATTCAGTCTAGTGGGGCTCTCTCCTCAGTGTCTGTTCAGGTGAAAAACAGCGCAGTGCAAACAGAAAGACTCTTATCACCCTGAGTCGGGTCTGACAACTTTCTAGGGGACCCGATAAAGTCCCAGGGTTGGGCACTGACAGCGACCTGTTTTTTGTCTTGTTTATGCGCAAACACCATTGCGATAGTTCAAAGCAGGCAAGGAGACTTTTATCCCCTCTTTCATAAAAGTAAAAAGTCTCTCAGAATCTTGTTTCTAAATATACAAAAAAGTACATTACACACAACTTAGAAAATTCAATCTCCAAAGAAGCAAACTTACACGGCAAGCTTCAGCCCTATGCTATGCTTTCGGTTCTTCTCTCATTCCTATCCTCCCCCCCTCCCTTCTTTCCACCATTTGCTTTCTTACAGATGTTGCTGCTCCAGTTTAAACATCCCCCCACCCCCATGAAGACCAGAGGCACTGTGCTTTGTGCCTTCAGACTTCCCAAAAGCTCTGTTTTCTCATCAGAAACCTGGTTAAGATCTTGGAGTCCTTCAATTCAAGACCGAAAGAGAATATATACAAGGCTTCTGGCTCCAGTGCAGAGGTCATGTGCATTCCTAGTGATGGCGGGAAAGCACACCCATAACACTTACAGCTTATAAAGGAGGTTTTCCCAAAATGGTGGGGAGGAGGAAAGCTGAAAGCAAATCAGAATGAGGGCAACTTATCTAAGATATGTTGATACTGACACCTTGAATTTATGTGTAAAGTAGATTCCAGAAGGTACCCAATGGGCCTATTTTTTTTAAAGTACTTTAGGTGAATGGTGTAGTAAGTCAATGAATTACCAACCTAAGTAATGTGTTTTATTTATACCCTCAGAGCTATCTCACCAAACTCATTAGTAAGCTAAGTTAGGTAAGCAGTATAAATGTGGTAGAAATAGGTGATTATTGCTTATCCCAATTTTCTTTCTATACTAACACTCATTTTACACAATTGGGCTATCTATGGCATAAGGTATAGCCTGCTCAGATAAATAAATTAACTAATTAATAATAATAATAATTTATTGAGTGTTTGCCATTTACCAGGCACTATATTAAAAGCTTTAAATATCTTATTTTCTTTAATAAACAAAATGCATAATTATTTAGGTATTGTTATGTCAATATATAACAGATGACAAAAATGTGGCTCAAAAAGCCTAATTTCCCAAAGTCCCATCGTGAGGAAAAGTTTTTTTTTTTAAATCTAAAAAAGCCTAACTAAGTCTCCATGCTGTTAATTATCAAATCATTCATTGTTTTCAGATTCGGGTATTTTGTTTCTTTGCCCTAGAGTGCTTAAGTCCTTTTGTATTTTAGTATCATAGGGTGATATTTAACCCTCACTTTGATGACGATAAGACCAGTTGGGACATTTATGCAACCTAGACAACCAGCAAGACTGTTGCAGGGCAGTGACTGTGGTAGAAACTCCGCATTTCCATGAGACTGTTCAGCCAAGTTTTCTATGTGAAAGAAAACAAAGTGCTGGGTGGACCAGACATTTCCTTTTCCAGGAGTCTGCCCCAGCCACAAATATTATACTGGAAACTAAGTGCCCTGAGCTCAACATGATGCGTAGTCTAGCCATGGGGGTGACAAGATACCATTGAGCCATAGCAAGGAATATCCAAGGGAAAAAATGAACACATACACACACACACACACACACACACACACACAGAGCTATTGCTAGAGTAAGATGTATGAGAAATAATGTCTTCAAACACAGGGCTGACGCTGTGCTGGGGTGAGGAGCTGGTAGTGAAAACTTTGCTAAGGTTCTGAATGAAATAAAGACACATACAAACATCTTCCATTCTCTTCACAGCTCTAGAAATACTGTAGAGTCTAACATACTTTAACGTCTGGCAAAATCTGAGGATTTTGCCACATGTGCATTCCTTTTGGCCACAGTGAGATGATGCTTAACCTCAGTGTGAGGACCAAGCTAGCATTAGTGCTTTATAGATGAACACATTATTTTTTTAGAAGGTAGTTGTTTCCTTCTAGAAAGTCTACTCTTCAGAACTTGGCAGGACATCTTCTCTTTCCCTGTGTTGGCTCAGCCTGTGCTATACGTTGGTTTGGCAGCACATGTCGAGTTCTACCTCATGACTTGGACAGAAAAATATATCTTGGATCCATTGTATGTTGGTATGATTTACAGAACATAGTCCAGATGAACTCAGGAAGCCCCCAAAGTGTGGAAATAAGAGTAAAGAGAGGGATTTGCGAAATACAGTCTAAAGTTCTGCTGCAGTAAGCTACATCTATTTTATTCTTTAAATAAAAAACAAACTATCAAAACATTAGGAGCGACATAGAATGTTCCTCATTTTCAATAAAATAGAGAAAGCTCAACTATGAAAACCAGGTGCTGTGATCCTTTGAGCCCAGGAAATGGATACTTGTGCATTTAGCATCCTGGTCATTAATATGTGCTAGCTTATTTATATTTAGCTTTGAGGAGAGTCAAAAAGTAGGATTGCTTCTTCTTTGCATAACACATAGATCCAATGATACTAAGAATAATGGTAATAATAATGTGTAGCATATCATATGTAAAGAATCATTTTCACATATGTTCTTTGATTCTCCTCCAAACACTGAGGATGGTGACAGGTAAGGACACAAAGGCACAGATGTGAGTATCCCCAGAGGAGTCCACCAGAGACTGTGTCACACAGCTTTCAGTCGAGGGCTTCTCCCCTACCTCACACTATCAGGCGTGTATTGTTATTGAAATCCACTTTGTAACACTTCTACAGAGCAAGAAAGCCTAAAAGAACTAGACAAAGACAAATGGAATCATTAGCCTTCAGTCTCGATTCTAATGGAATATGTAATATTTTTTACTTGGGACGGATGTAATAGAGTTCCACAAAATGGGAAATCTAGCAAGTAGAAAATAGAGTCTGAATATTTTTGGAAGGTATCTTCCACAAAAAAGAGGAAGAGAAGGCCTCTAGTTATTAACATAAAAAAATATCTAGCAACCTTGCTAGCTATCTCTACCTCTCCATCTACTAATAAATAACTACTTTCCTATTTCAAGTGTATTGCTTTGAGTCAACACTTGGCCTTGATACTGAAATTCATTCCCAAACCACACCAAACTGCATTTGAAGAAAACAAAGCATAATAGAAGAAGGAAAACAGAAAGGCTTTCCTCCTATAATGGATTTAATTGTACAGAGTTCAGAGTTCCTGAATGAAATAAAAATTCCCTATTCATAACAAACAGTACACATCAACTTGAGAGATTGACTGCTATGACTGATATTTCCTCCAAGAGAGTTTATATATTATCTACAGCTGTCTATCTATCTATCTATCTATCTATCTATCTATCTATCTATCTATCTACCTACCTACCTACCTACCTACCTACCTACCTACCTATCTATCTATCTATCTATGCACCTCTCTATCTCTATCTCTGTCTCTATCTATTGTACATGCTTTTGTAGAATTTCAGGAACAGCTTTTTATCTGAAAGATATGGCTGCCTGAAAGAGGTATGGACGATAACAAAAGCTTTACCCCAAAGCTTCTATGCATTACAAAAGCTTGCACTTGGATAATAGAAATATTTAGCCTCAGGTGACTGAGAACACTTACTGTTGGTTGCATAACGTATGGCGGATGAGGCATCCATGAAGTACTCTGGACCTATGCATCAAACAGCATTTATTAGCACAAAGCAATCACAGAGAGAACTTGGTTCTTGCGTTCAGTGGAGTCACACTAGGTCATAAGAAAGTGGAGTCCATCTGACTTTACAGCTAACGAGTGCTCAAAACTAAGGATAGAAAGCACATTCTTGGACCTGATTAATTTGGTCCCTGAAATGCAATCAAATGTAAAGCAAATTCCTACCTCACTGGAGCTGGCTGCAGTGTCTACATGGGCCAGGCTGGGATGTGGAGCATATTTTGAGGATGGTGTTGGAGACTAAAGGGTTAGGTAGCCACAGGGACCTTCCTACTTAGAGGTCAACTCCCAGGGATACCCAGTCAATTAATAAGGAGGCACGAGTTTACTGCTAAGACTTCCTTTTTTTCTGTCACTTGTTTTAACTTCAAATTCTCAAGTGATTCCCATCTTGGAAATAATCCAAGTGGTAAAAATTGAGGTATGCATTAAATCGAGCAACCAAAAATTTGAGGATATGCTTTGGAAAACACAACTTAAGCAAGTTTGTAATTTTTTCTCTCATGGTCATTGGTATGGTAAATAAAAATGAGTATGTGAGCCAGCCAACTGCTCTGAAATGTGCCTTGTCAGCCAAATGAGAAAGTCAGCCGTAAGAGCTGATTGTCACATAGAGAACCTTAACGACTTTTTGTTTTCAATATATTCACACAAGCAAAATTGCCAATGCAGTTTAGATTTAAAATAAAAAGAAGAAAGAAGTGTTGAAAGGCGAGAATCAACAACATAGGAAATTGCTCTAATTCTTTTTATGAGAAAAGAGAGCTGGGGTTAAATTCCACTTATGAGCCCTCCCAAGTAAAATCACTTTTCTGTGGATATTTTATTCATGTCACCAAAGTACTCCACACTGGGGCTCAATGGGTGGTCTTGGCTGAAACGGAGGCCAAGATTAGGGGAAAAAATGGGTAAAACAAAACAAAACACATTACAACCAGGCAGGCCTGCATGCAGAACAAAAAGTGAACGGCACCTGCACACAGCCCCATGGGGCCCAGGGAAAGGCAATTAGGAAGTCAGTCATTCTGAGACCCTCGGATGCAATTCCATGAGCATCTACTCTCTTTGCCCACTGACATGTATCAAGAGTCTAAGTGCAGGAAATGAATAAAAATGAACTGCTTCAGGGGCCATACGTTAAAGAAAAATGTACAGAGTCTTAAGCTTGATGCTCTGACAACTGGGACATCCTGAAATGAAGTGCGTAGTGGCTGAATAAGGCGACACTCAACTGAATGGGTAACGGTCAGCAACATCAGAGTTTTACCTGTTGTAAAACCCCCACCCCCACCATCTGCAAAATATAGAGAAACGCATGGCATGCACGCTCTTGCACTCTCTTGCTTTTTCTCTTTTTCCAACATTGTAAAAAGTGACACTAGAGACTCTCTGTATGTAACATGGAGATCTATTTCTAATTAGAGTAAGAAGAATTGTCTGAAGAACAATATGATGTAAAGAGAAGCAGGGAGTGACATCACATGTTTGATAACGCAAAGAAATAAGATAAGAAGCAGTTTCTAAGGGAGAAGCATGACTATTGCAATCCACCTGTGTACATAGAGTTAACTGGCTACAACATCTGGTTTAGGACACACACTGAGTCTCAGATTTTCTTGTGTTTCAACATGTGGAACCCCTGAGGTCTCTTTTGGCTTCTTTGAAACTGAGAATGAAGTAAGAGCCGAAAGGAGGAATAACTTTTCACCACTTTGAAAATCTTTCCTATGTCTTGGGGAGAATGATTTAACATGTATCCATGTAGTTTTACATGGATACACAGGACAGCTGTGGCAAAATGAGATGACAATGACAGACTATGCTGGAGTAAGGGCAGGGAGTGCTACAAATGTGCTTTTAGAAAAGACAGAATAGGAAGCGTGACAACCAAAATCACAGACAACAAACAAAATAATTTCTCAGTGGTCAGAGAGCTGTACTAACATTGGCTGGAAGGTAGTGTAATCATGAAAACTCGGCAGGAAGAATAGAAAGCACGGTGGATTTTCTTAATCAGTGAAATAGAGGCAAACAAGCCCTTGCTAATTGGTAACTTGAGTATTATTACATCAGGATGTATACTAAAGTGTTTGAGGACTCGTTTTAAGAATTCGACTATGTCTTGGCCTTTATGGAGTCTATCACTGGCAAGAAAGATCTCTCCTGAGGTGCAGGTAAATCAGACATACCTGGTATGTGGAGACAGGGGAAGCAGCAATGAATGGCGTGATAGATGTCTGTGGAATCATGCGGTTGGTTGCAATACTGTACGGTGAAGAATAAAATCTGCAAACAGAAAACAACAACAAAAAAAGAAGATTCATAAAGCTGCCGCATGCCTGGGCCCTCTGCAAATGCTTCCAAGCGCTTCTGGGAAAGACGGAGTTCCACCCTCATGTTCTCCCACCGACATTTAATTAACAGGAGCATCCAGGTGATTTATAGTCTTTGGTTCCACTAAGAGAAGTAAATTATCCTGAACAAAAATGACAACTTTGAGTCATCTTATGCAATTGGCCACACGAAATCTCTTACGCTAGGTGAGTGTAAGTGTCTGTTTAACCAACAGGGGAGGGAAGCCACAGGCACGGTTTTGTTCTGTTTTTAAAAGGCAGTGCCATTTTGAAGCTCTTTGGGAAAAAAAGGCAAAATGATAAGCACCAAGCTTTATAGAGCTGGCTGATGTTGCTTGTACACAAACTGTACCTATCTTTTCCTTCAGGAAACAGAATCAGCTACAGGACAGTTTTAGATCACGTGGGCTAGGCATGAGCCCATACCCTCGTGCAAAAACTAAGCTAAAAAGAGAAGCAGGCAGTTTGTGTCTAGGTACAGATAGGAATATTTTCTAGGTTCAGTAATTGCATCGGTGGAGATTCTGGACATATGTGATATACTTCTGCAGACTCTGTAAAAAGCATTGCGTTTTCTAGTCCTTCAGGGCCCTTCATTAGACAATTAGAGAATGATACTGGGCAAGATCAGGGCTTCACAAGTCAGAGGAGGATTACCCTTCTAGAGATCTGTTAAAGGGTATCTTCTAGACATGGAACTCAGTGACATACCCATCTTTTCACAGATGAAACCTTAGAGCCCACAAGTTACATAATGCTCAAACTCCTCAGCAGAATTTAAGATTGTGTTTCTTCCTTAATGTCTCACTGGTAAGTGGAAGGCTAGAGTGGCCAACCAAAGAACAGACGAAGCAAGGTTGCCTATGATGGAGTATTTCACTGATGTGAGGATAAACTGGGAAAATGTATTTCAAAGATAATGGAATCATTAGGTTACTTGGCCATACTGTTAGCAAAAGTCAAATACTACTTATAATTTTTTAAAAAATTATATGACTGAGGTTGGAATTTTGGGGACAAAAGTTGCATCATACCTCAGGAGTCACCAATATTTTGAATAGTCTCATGGGTTACCTTTCTAACGGTGCATTCCACAAGACTCGCATTGAATACAGGAGGGCTGGATTTCAAGGTTGCCATATAAGGAATAAATTCTTTAAGCTTATATTTTATAAAAGTCTCCGAGCTAGTATTAGGGAACTATATCCTCAAATTTTACTTTATCTAGTTCTCCATAAGGATTATAACATCATACTCATTTGGCTAAAAACATACGGCTAAAAATTACACATTACACCCTTACATATTACATATTACATCCCTTACATAGTACATCCTTACTACTCAGACCCAACAGACCTCTACATTTATAGTTGTGCAGTTTGAAAAAAGCTATCGACTACACACTTATTAGAATGGCCACTTGTTAAAATGACAATACTAGCGCTGGCAAGAATTCAGAGAAAGTGGAACTCTCATTCATTGCTGTTGGAAGTGCACAATGGAACAGCCCTTGTGAAAAACAGGTTGGAAATTTCTTATAACATTAGACATGCACATCACATATAACCCAATAATCCTACTGGTAGATATTAACTAAAGTAAAGGAAAACACATGTTTGCACAAAAACCTTAATGCAAATGTTCATAGCATGTTTATCGATACTTGCCAAAGACTGGAAACAAGCCAAACATCCTTTAACTGAGTCAATAAACAAACTGGTGCATCTGGACAATCTGGACCACTACTCAGCCATAAAAAGGAAAGAACTACTAATATATTGAACAGGATGAATCTTGAGTGAATTACGCTAAATGAAAGAAGTCAGACTTAAAAGACTCTATATTTTATATTTCAATTTATATTGCGATATAGAAAATGCAGAACTGTAAAGACAGAAAATAGGGGAGTGGGTGACAAAGGCAGGGCTGGAAGGGGCGGTTGACTACAATGATGCAGGAGGGAATCTGGGGAAGTGATGTAACTGTTCTGTATCTTCATTGTTTGGTGCCTACATGACTATGTTTGCCAGAACTCATAGATCTGTACCCTATAAAGAGTGAATAATATTCTATGTAAATTATACCTAATAAAACCGACTTTAGGAAGAAGTTAATTGCTATGTAAGAAAACATCCATCCTTACGCTTTAAAAAAATGTGCTGAGCAGTTACTATGTGTACCAAAGATGGGTAAGACTCTAAAACATTCCTTCGAGTTTCTGTATTTAGTCACTTAAATCAAATCTCATCTGTACATGAATCAGTCTAAAACCCACCAATAGTTTTCCACTGCAATGAGAACAAAGTTTGAATCCCTAGGACTGGCTGGCACAGTCAGACTACTGCCTACCCCTCTAATATTTTCTCCTACCTCCTCCCCCTAGCCAGTTAGGGTCCAACTGCACAGACCTTCTGTTGTCACATGATCATGTCATTCTCACTTCCCTCTTGGACACTGAACTTGTAATTCTCTCTGCCTAGAATGCTCATTTAACAAAATCTCGCCAAGACTACCTCTTGCTTATGATTGGTCTGATTCGGCTTCCACTTTTTCAGAGAGGCCTGTAGCTAAAGTAGTAACCGCCATCTCCGTCCCAAATGTTCTCTGTGCCTTTCCTCTAACTGATTTATTTTCATGACTCTTAGCACTATCTGAAGTAGTATTTTATAGACTAATGTTGTGTCCCTCCAAAATTCATACTGATATCCTAACTCCCAGGGTGGTTATATTTGGAGGTGGAACCTCTAAGGAAGCAACTGAGGTTAGTTGAGCTCAAAAGAGTGGGGCCCTTGTCTGATAGGATCAGTGTCCTCATCAGAAAAGACACTGGAGAGCTTGCTCCCTCTCTCCACACATGTACATGGAGGAAATGTCAGGGGCGGGCACAGGGAGAAGGCGGCTGTCTACAAGTCCGAAATAGGGTCTTCATCAGAAACTGAATCTGCCAGGTCTTGACCTTGGACTTCTCACCTCCAGAACTGTGAGGAAATAAATTTCAGTTGTTTAGAGCCGTTCAATCAATAGTATTTTGTTATGGAAGCCGAGATGATGAACACAATGTACGTATTGACTGTTTTCCCCTCTGGATTGACAGCTTCAAGAATGTTGAGAACATTTGCTTTGTTGTCTAAAACAAGAACGGAGACTCAGTAGATACAGAATAACTATATTTTGAATGAGTGAATGAATGCAGAGTGGCTTGGGGAAATAAGTAATGATCACAGTACAAGATGGCCAAGGCCAAGACGGTGGGAGAATAGGTGATGGTTCCTGACCTGGTAGCAAACAAGGGGCAGAACTCAGAGAAGATAGGCCAGCATCACATATTTATAAACACTCAGTGGAAGCATTCATACATGCTTTCCAAGCAGGCAGAGGTATTAGCAACTAGGAAAACCAGCACTTTTCTACAAAAATCATGGTTTGCATTTGAAAATCCCCTTTAGGTCTTATCTTTGACCAATCTTACTTATGGGGGAGGGAACAGAAAGACGTATTTGGGGCACATGATGACAGAGAGGCCCCACCCATCGCAGTTCCACAGACAGTCCCTCTCATTCCCTGCGCTGTGATTCGCTTCAGTTACAGACCCAGTTTCAGCCTCTCCCCCCCGTGGAGCCCACTGTGCATCGCATTTTAGCATGGCTGATTTGTTTTGTAAAATGTACCAAATGAAGTATTAAAAATGAAAGCAATAAGGATTGGATTGACAGGCAGAGCTTACAGAAAATTCTATGGGGAAAACAGAGAGCAGAAACGTACAGACACCAGCCAAGGAAACCGATACTAACAACGAAACCCTTGGGAGTAAATTGAATGCATTTTCGTTTTATCTGCTCTAATCCTATCCATCAAACAAGAATACTTCATACTTTCTAACAAGTTCCAATACCGACGCTGAAGTCAGAGAATGGAAAACATACTGGGAAGAATGGACTCAGCACACTGTCTTGATCCCCTAATTCTGGTATTTTGATACAAGCTCTTCCGAAGTCCAAACATAAACCAGATGAATCTACGAGAAACCCTTGGTTTAACCATGACAAGAGAGGCTGCTATTGCATCTAAGCCTTAGAGACACAGTGTCTAAAGAAAATATACAGGACCAGGCTCCGAAAAGAAAACTGCAATATGAGTTTCTCAATCTCTTTCCGTTTTCTCAGCCCCTGCCATGTATCTGTCACGATTTAAAACGAATCTCACATAACCAGAACATTAAAGAAATTCCAAATAAATACTTCAAGAACAGCCGCGGTGTTGTTGAGCAACAGGAAAGAGGAAAATCACAGAACTTGTTAGCCACAATAACAAAACGAAGGTAATTCTAAACATGTGACTTTATACGCCATTTGATTGTGTTATGTATACATTATGCTTTGCAAAGGCGAGTACAGAAAACTGGGAATGAATTCTTTAACAAACCATGTTCCTGGGAATAGTTGACTCTCTTAAGAGAGATTTCTTTGCCAAAATTCATATAACATTATGTGGATGGCAAGGGCTCCTTTTCTACTTTGCCCAGTGGTTCTAAATTAGAAGGGACTGTGTTCCCCGGGGGACATTTGGCAGGATATAGAGACATGTTGGGTTGTCACAACTGGGTTGTCACAACTAGGTTGGCGGTGAGGGGGGGGGGCTGCTCCTGGCACCTAGTGCAGAGAGGTCTGCAATGCTGCTAAACACCCCATGCTAACACTTAAATGTCAGTAGTATTGAGGTTGAGAAACCTTGATGTAGGGATATAAACTAGTTTCTTCTGGAGAGGTTTCACATGAACAAAATACCAAATGTCAAAGTGGCTAAAAGAAGTTAATTAAGTATGGTCTATCTGTGGAACTCTAAGCTGGCTTTTCAAAAACTGAATATTTTTAAGGAATGTAAAGAGTTACTTGGTTCTCTGGCATTTAAAGCAAGTGACCTCTACAAGTCCAGAAAATGCAAGGCTAGCCCACTAACAGGACATTATTCTGCCTGCAGAAGAGTCACCTTCAGGGGATTTGGCAGTCAGTAGTAATAAGATAAAATCTTATTTCACTGACAATAAAAATAACATGAATATATCAATAACCCCAGGGTAGAATTTTTTTTTTCTTTTCAGTAGAAAACCACACAAAATCGTATTTGCACACCGCAACAAACAGGGCTGGCTTGTCTTTTCTGTCCACAGGCAAAATGCTGTTCGTCAGAATCATGAGTGCTGTCCTTGGGGAAACGCTATAGCACATGATCAATAAGGTGCTGGTCATTTTTATTGTAATGCCAACGTATCCTTCACATGAGATTCCTTTGTTAGTGTCATATAAGATTTCAGTATCACTTCATATCACACGCCCATATAAAACAGCTGGCAAACCAATGCTATAAAACACATTCTTTTTCATATGTCTGCCAATAATGCCTTTTATTCAAATAAAACAATCCAAGAGACTCCTACATGGCCACTTTAGGAAAAAGGCACAGGAAAGATGAGATTTTAAACATAGGAATGGATTGCTTCCCACTTCCCACGCTCATTTTTGAAAATGATAGAATTTCATACTGGAATGCTAAAAAAGTAATAGGGCAATAGTAATAACAAATTACAGAATTATGCTAGGTAGTTCTGAAAGAAGAAACATTTTTTTATTCTCCTAAGTTCACCTATAGTAAGATGTACTATGGTTTTTACTTTTCCATTGTGACCTAGATGCTTCTTCACCGAACCTTCAAAGCCTTAGACAGAAGTGACATTCAACTAACTTTTTGAAACTGATATTCTGAATAGATCCAAGCAGATGACAAAACTGACATTTTCTATGCCTAAATGCAAACAGCACAGATTTGCCATGGTCCATGTTTACAAATGTTTGTTTTTCATTAGCTAAAAATCAAGCTAAATTTGGCAGCATTTATTTCAGTTTTCCCATATTAATGGGGAGGGTATGGAATTCAGAACATTTAACTCTTCACACCGTTTGTGGTAGTTAATAGCTATAACCCGGCCACGTATTTGCTTATGACCCTCAGAAAATACTATGGCTTAGTATGCAGCTATAGGACACCACAGGATCATCAAATATGTTTTAGCTATGACATGGGACATCTACAAGAGAAAAAGACAGTGTCAGTGTCCCATCAAGAAGCGTTCTAATCCCTCTTTATACTGCCTCTCCTTGGTCCTGTGACCTTATTTCTTGAAAAGAATATAAAAACATAAACAGTAAAAATTAAGTCACTACCACTCCTATTTCCACTAGCTTTCTCCACAGAACTTCTCTCACTACTTCTTGTGTACTCTTTTAGAAATGTTTATACATAGAAAAGTTAATTTATACATAAATCTCATACTACTCCATGGTTCCATCACAATACCATTTGCACTGTATCTTGTACCAGAATTGTCTACATGCCCATTTTCCCTGGCAGGATGTGGAAATTTTCTTTTTTCAAGTCTGTATCACCAAAATGATTTTAAATAAAGAGACAGATACTCAAAAAAATTGTTGAAATGCA
Organism: Micronycteris hirsuta; assembly: GCA_004026765.1. Classification (NCBI taxonomy): domain Eukaryota; kingdom Metazoa; phylum Chordata; class Mammalia; order Chiroptera; family Phyllostomidae; genus Micronycteris; species Micronycteris hirsuta. The sequence continues at coordinate 197,092 of PVJI01001042.1, forward strand.
CTGAGTCAGAATGAAGCAGTGTTTAATATTTTTTAATTGATTTTATTTATTTATTTGTAAACAGTGGGGAAAGGAGTGAGAAAGAGAGGGAGAGAAACATCATTGTGTGGTCACCTCTCGCACGCCCCCTACTGGGGACCTGACCTGGCCTGCAACACAGGCATGTGCCCTGACTGGGAATCGAACCAATAGCCCTTTCATTCTCAGGGGGCGCTCAAGCCACTGAGCCACACCAGCCAGGGTGAGCAGTGTTTAATAATATAACTAGGTAAGAATTGCAACTATATTTTTGGACACCATTTGTTCTGTGTAAAATGGGACCAGTTTCTTCCCTAAAGTAATAAATATTTCTACCTCTGTTAGGTTACTGCTCTCTGTGGAATGTTTGACTGCTAGATAGAATACTGCAATATGAACAGAGAACAAAATACTTTATTCTGAACATTCATGCTAGATCCCTTAATAGGCTAAGTCATCTAAATCAGATTCTATACCTCTGATAGGCATGTGCTAATGTTAACTCAAGGGACAATATGTGGATAATATATTGGTGGTTATTTTGACATCTTACATACATAGAAATGATTTTTCTACTAGTTCCCTTTTATTCAAATGCTACCATATAAGGTAATAAAAACAAAGATGAGCAAAACATTCAAAAATTATCTATATGAAGTATCAAATAAATAAGATTAATTAGCTACAACTTTCCTTTTTTCTCCAATTTAATTAGATAACATTTTTATCTTCTTGCTATCAATGACACAATAGATCATAAAATAGATCATCTTAATAGATCAATGACACAATAGATCTTCCAAAACTTCATTCTTTTTTTTATTTTTTATTTTTTTTTATTTTTTTTAATTCATTTATTATTTTTAGAGAGAGGGGAAAGGAGAGAGACAGAGAGGGAGAGAAACAGCAATGTATGGTTGCCTCTCACATGGCCCTCATGGGGACCTGGCCCACAACCCAGGCATGTGCCCTGAGCGGGAATCGAACCGGGACCCTCTGGTTCCCAGCCCGCGCTCAATCCACTGAGCTATACCAGCCAGGGCGATTCTTTTTTTTTTTAAGATTTTTTATTTATTTATTTTCAGAGAGAGGAGAAGGGAGGGAGAAAGAACAATGTATGGTTGCCTCTCACATGGCCCTCACTGGGGACCTGGCCTACAACCCAGGCATGTGCCCCGACTGGGAATCGAACCGGGACCCTCTGGTTCTCAGTCCGCGCTCAATCCACTGAGCTACACCAGCTGGGCCCCAAAACTTCATTCTTAACCCAGTATATGAGAAAGTCATGGGCAGTTTGGATTCTTTGGGTGAAACTGGAGGTTGTATTTAAGGTGTTACATGGGGACAGAACAGGTTGATGTCGGGAAGGAAAAAGGTTTCCCTAATGCCTACTTGCTGGAGCCAAACAGATGTCAACAGTTACATTTCTATTTCTGATTTGGCCCACACAACCCTAGGTTAAACAATCTGTAAAGATGAACAAGACATGGGACCTGCCTTCACTGAGTTAGTAGTCCAGCAGGGAAATAAATATGAGGGTCAATGACTGCATGATAAAAAGACTCAAATGTATCATGTGAACATCAAATACAGTACAACAGTAGCATCAATATTTACAGTGATAATTATATTATACCATACAGGGTGCCTTTGATCCTTACCAAGTCTTAGGGAAAGCCACTGTTACTATTATCTGCACTTCACAGACGAAGACAAATATCTAGCCTACTTTCAGTGAAGGACACCATTTGGATGCATATTTGGGCAGGCTGGTTCTGAAGTCTGCACTTTCAACCACTGCTTATACTATTTCTTCACAACCCAGGCATGTGCCCTGACTGGGAATCGAACCGGGACCCTGTGGTTCCCAGCCCGCGCTCAATCCACTGAGCTATACCAGCTGGGCTAGAGTGAATTTAAAAAAAAAAAAGGGACAAATAATTTGATATTTGCTCTTCATTTGCATTAGTTTGTTTTATATTAGGAAGAGTTGAGGAGGGTAAATGACCTACAGGGGACATATAAAAATATCTGATAGCAATACCTAATAAGCCATTAGAAACACAAGTTATAGTGCTCTGCATTAGGTTATAAGTTTGAACAACAGACTTGGAATCTTCAGGTCCTAAAAGCAAGGGGGGTGGATGAGATTAACCAGAAAGAAAAGAGTGAAAAAGACTAAACCCTAAGGAAGACGATCAAAAGTGGGCAGAAGAGGTGGAATAAGAAGATATCGAATGAGCAGGAAGAATGGGGAGCAAGGGGAATCAGCAAAGAATGAACTTGTGGGACCCAAATAATAAGACATTTTCAAGAAGGTATAAATGGTTTAAAAATGCCTAATGAGGTAGGATTTCAAATTGAAGGACTAAAAATGTTTCAGTTACAAATGGCCAACTTTGAAGATTATTGGGGGCATCAGCAAGGGAAATTCAGTGAAGTTTCAGACCAGAATTGATGACTTAATAGGATTAATTAGAGGAGAATACAAGAAGACAGTATGTATAAAGACTGAAGGTGTTTACATGTGAAAAAGAAGGGAGAGACGTGTGTATACCTACAGGCTGAAATGAACGTTCAGTGCACAGGAAGGTATTGAAGAGCGGGCTGACTGATGGAAGAAAGTTCTATATCAGAAGACAGTAGATAAAATCAATAGGTACCCTCAGCATCTTCAATAAAATTTGTTTCATGAAGAAAATATTCATTGTTATAAATATAATAAAGAGCAGAAGAGAGAGAATCTTTTTTTATAACTGTTAAAATAGTTCAAAGAATAGAATACAATGCTGTACTGTTAATAGAAGACACAGATGAAGACGCATCACAAAGCAGGTGATTTAAGATGTAGAGATATAAGCCCGTCAGTGTCCATTGGTACAGACGTGGTGACCTGCAGGGGACAGGAGAGATCGTCACCGTGTGCCAGGTAGTCCTCACTGCCTCAGACATGGCACTGCCCAAAGTTCACCTCTGGCTGCTCATATGGGGAGCAGAAACTTCACTTTTTCCCCGTTAGGTTTGTGATGAATAAGGATATTTCCAGGCAGAGCATGTGGAGTTTAATATGGGCAGAGATGTTGTGAGAATGTATCGGTCATGTGGGAGTGGCCCCAAAGTCCGAGTCCCTCGTGGGAAGACAGAGAAGTCCAATGGTGAGCAATGTCTGGCTGACAGGTTTTGTTTACGTGTTTCAAACAGAAGACAGATTTGAACATTTTCCTTCAGTACTGATTTTGGAGTTGAAACACAGCTTAGCAATTCAATTAGAGAAAATGTGGCTACTTACCCATTCTGTATGGCAGCTGTGGGGTCGTAGGTCAGGGCCATGCCAGCCTGCATATAAGAACGAGAGGGGAGAAAACAGATCTTAACATTTTTATTGTGCTGCCCCCAATGTTCACTATACACAAAGATGTTTGTCTTTACTTTCTGTGATTTAAGTTTATTTTCGCCTATGTTATTTCTCCACCGTTACTGCCAAGACAAGCAATTTTATTCCCCACACACCAGGGTCCACCGGTGAGTCGGGAAGTTTATATTATACACCCAGACAAACCAAGAAACAATGCAGCGTGGAGGGTTTCCGTTTCTACTTCATAAGCCATCTGCGGTTTAATACAGTGTTCTTACAATTCCTCAGTGTTGTCAAGACTGCCTATGGTACCTCTTGTGGCATTAAAAACGTAAGACTGAACCCAGCAGTCAGGATAAAAATATAAGCTACTTAAAATGCATTCGACCTTTTAGAAGAAAATGTGAAGAAATATTTATTTTAAAATAGATCCTATGCCTTAGGGGTATGTAGGTAATGAGTCACAGAGTGCTTGTCCAATATAGTGCTGGTATCTGTCGTCCTAAGAGCGGTAGAAAGGGAAGGTCATTTACACATGATAGAAATTCCAGGCCTTGTTGTTAAGAAGGAAGTAGATTTATTCTGTTTCTAAGAAGAAAGCTACCTCTGAAAAGCTACACTTCTATAACTGGCAGTAGTTTGAGTAAAGAATATAGGCTTTCATGATTGCTGATTCCCAGGCTACCGCATCCCTTCACACACGTCATTGCACTGGATCCCCACGACAATCGTACGGCGTAGGCAGGAGAAATAGTTCCCCCATTTCACAGATGAAGACACTGAAGCTTGAGAGGTCAAGTGGTTTGCTCAAAGTCACACGTTTGGAGGCAGAACCTGATTCCAACCCGAGTCTTCAGATGTGGCCTCCTTTGCACAACTCTGTTGTAACCTTGACCTAGAAATTTAATGAGATCTGGAGATCATCACTAACAATGTGCTGGAATTTTTTCTGTAGTTGTATGGACAGACTTCCCTTTTTTGTTTTTTGTTTTTCCCCAGAATTGTCAACCTGCTTACCACTTGTGAGCAGAAAGAGAATGTAGAATAGAACCTAAAGCTGACGAAGTTGTCTTTAGGGTGGACTTACTTTTTTTCTTTTTTGAAATTTAAAAGTGAATTCCACTGATGTCTATTTTCTGGCTTAGCTAGTGCCCTATGAGTACATGAGATGTGACCCCTGGGCGAAATGAAGTGAGGTATTTACAGGACCTCCTTTTTCATTTCTTTTGTAATTTCTGTGAATCTATGACTATTTCAAAATTAAAAGTAAGACAGAATAGTAAATTAGCTTTGAGGACTTTTGTAGAGGATAAGAAAAATCATTAAAACTTTAAAGAAAAAATATAGAGAGCTTTTGTGTTTGTGTCTGTTCCAGTGTGGTTGAAGGTGGTTTTCTTGTTAGGCTTGTTGAATTCCTCGGATTTAGCATGTGACTGAAACAAAAATCCTCAGACTTCCCAGCACAGGGTCTGAAGTCCAGCATGGCCTGCTACAGTCGAGTTTAGATTATATGCCTTATTTTTCCTAAATGATAATTTTTAAGTTATTACTAAGATTGGTATGAGGAAGAAAGCGTAGAGCCACTTCGAACGAGTTCGGCACACAGAAAGCACACAAATTGAATGCAGTCGCAGGCAGAGCTGAGCGACTGTCAGAAGTGACCAGGGGTGCGCTGAGAACGCACGTTTAATGATAGCTGCATCTTACTCGTGTTAAAGGAACATGCAATGGAGAATACGACAAGCTGAGGGAATGGGAAATGAGATCAGAATAAAAGAGCAGCAACGAAGGCAGAGTTTTGATTTTCGCCTGTGGTACAACACACAGAAAGATCCAAAGTCGAAATATTTTCCAGGGATGGAGCCTCTGCCATGTGACTGGCAGGAAGCAGGCCCTGGGCTGAAGACTTCCCAGAGCGGAGACGTCCAGGGTGAGCTCGAACTCCATGGTCCTGGGTGGTACCGAGGACAGTTGTAAAAGCAGTCCATGTGGGATGAGACCTCCCTCTTAAAAACACTGAGATTCTCTCCCCTAACTTATCCAAGGTGCCACACCAGGGGAAAATGGAAAAGCGGGCTTTTTACTCGATAGATACACTGTCGGATCATATGAGATCTAGGGTGGTAATCATATATTTAGTCTCCCAACCACCCCAAATTGTTAAAACCATGGGGGACTTATAGGCAGCATTTCCTACTCAACCCTACATTTACTTCCTTTCCATTTGGGCTCAAATCCAATGCTATCTAGCCTTTCTTGAATTACAAGTTTTCTTGAACATTTTCTTCCTATGCGGTGCTTCTTCTGGCAACTTTAGGTAAAGAATATTTTTCTCTCCTGTTTTACTTGAATTCCTCATGGATTATAGTTAACCAGTCGGCTCTGTCTAGGAACACAGTAATTACCAATGAACTCTCTCCATTTGTTGAATACATATTTGATCATCAGAAAGGCTAAGTTGGCCTCTTTTTCCACCCTAAAGCTCCATCCATCTTTCAGAAGATAGAAAAGAGGACTTCTGCCAAGATGGCAGCGTACATGGTCGCACTCGCTGCCCGCACATCCAGAGTGTCTAAACAACGAACGCAGTAGCAAAAAATTAAACAACCAGAACGGACAGAATCGAACTGAAGGGAAGTCCAACACCCAGGAGGTAGGAGAAGACGAACATCTGGGCCGGTAAGTGGGGCAGAACCAAGTGGTGGAGCGCAGTGAGAAGCAGCGCTCACAGAGGGACTCACGCCGCCAGTGCCTGAACAGGGCGTGGCCCTGAACAACAGGTGAATCCCGCAAGCCAGCGACGCTGCCGGAGAGAGGCCAGGGCTGAGCCAGCAGAACCGAGTCTGGCAGAAAAGGCGGTGGGGAACTGGGGAGCGGAGGAGTGACGGGAGCCCACGGTGATCAGAGGCCGCCATTGCTTCCTCCCAGACCCCGCCCCCAGAGGCAATGTCATCCAAAAAGAGACCCAGGTCGCAGGCACCTGCCAGCTGACAAGTGCACTGAGATAAAAAGAATGAAAATGGCCAAAATGAAAGATCAGAACAAATTACAACTAACGGATGACAACATAGTCAACCTATCAGATGCGCAATTTAAAATGCTTGTAATCAAATTGTTAACAAAACTGGAAAATAGGTGGATGCAAATAGTTAACAGATGAAGAATACGATAAGGATAATGGAGGAAGATTTACAGGGAACCAATAGGGAAAAAAAGGAGGTTGGATCTCAAACCAATGGGATGGACCAGAAGGAAGAAACAAGAATTCAAAAAATGAGGAGGGACTCAGAAACCTCAGAGACATTTATAAAAGACCCAGTATCTGGATCATAGGGCTGCCAGAAGGACAAGAGGAACACCAAGAAATTGAACGTATTTTTGAACAGATAATGAAGGAAAACTTCTCAGATCTGGCAAAGGAAATAGGCTTCCTGGAAGTCCAAGAAGCTCAGAGAACCCCAAAGAAGCGGGACCCAAAGAGGAACACACCAAGGCACATCATAATTACATTACCCAAGGTCAAGAATAAGGAAAGAATCTTACAAGCAGCAAGAGAAAAGGAGACAGTTACCTACAAAGGAATCCCCATAAGACTGTCAGCGGA